>NW_004624823.1:3745318-3811175 GCF_000247695.1 Heterocephalus glaber | reverse complement strand
TGTTTTCCTTTAGGGCTTGAAATACATCACTCCAAGCTCTTCTTGCCTTGAGGGTTTGCATTGAGAAGTCTGCTGTGATTCTGATGGGCTTCCTTAGTATGTAATTTGTTTCTTTTCTTTCACTGCTTGTAGAACTTTGTTCTCCTGTTGGATTTCTGGAATCCTAACTATTATATGCTTATGTGTAGATTTTTTTTTTTTATTAAGGCTAGCTGGAGTCCTATATGCCTCACTTATATGTATGTCAAGTTCTTTTCCCCTGCTTGGGAAGTTTTGTGCCATCACTTCTGTGAACAGTTTTTTTATGTCATCTGCACTCTCTCTTCTTTCTTCATTGACTCCAATCAGTCTTATGTTATTCTTCTTTGTATCATCTAGCAGCTGCTGGATTGATTTCTTGTGTTCCTTTACAATTTTGAAGCAATTTTTCTTTTCCTGGTTACTAATTGCAATCTTATCTTCTATATCTGAAATTCTATTCTCACATTGGTTCATTCTGCTGAGCAGACTTTCGATGGAGTTTTTAATCTCCTGGAAATCTGTTTGCATCTGTTTTATGGATTCCATTTGATTCCTATGTTGGGATTCCATCATGTTGCTCAGATCCTCTATTTTTTTATCTGTGTCCTCTCTAGATTTATTAATCATGTCTTGCACTATGAGCACAATCTTTGCTGTTATCTGAGTAAGTATTTCTGATTTCATTTTTCCCAGATCCTCTTTTGTTGCTAGTTCAGAGAATCCAGGTGGTTGAGTATCAGATTGTTCCATATTGTTTCCCTTTGGGGTTGCTGTAGGTGATCTGGAAGTCTGTTTCTGAGGCTTGTTTATGTGTCTTTTCATTTCCAGGATGGGGGGTGGTGGGGGGTGGTGCTTCTCGTGCCCATGTAGCTCACCTTCTCTGCCCTAGGAGCATGGAATGGCAGTGGGGGAACTTCCTTCCAGGTGCTGGGACTGGCTCACCTTCTCTGCCTTTCTCTGCCCTAGGAGCATGGAATGGCAGTGGGGGAGTACCTGTCTTTTTTTGTAAGACCTGTATTAACTTTTTTTGGAAGCAATTGGGCAATAAATAGATGAAAAAAATATTTCACAATTTTATTGAAGCTTTGCCCAGCATTAGTTCATAAAAATTAAAAGATCCCACTGATGACCAGTAACTCAGACTCTTACATATAGTAGTACTTACAGTGCTGGTGATAATCACAGAAATAATGAAAGCAAAATTAATCAAACTTACTCTGTGGGATATGCAGTTGTAAGCTGTTTGTAGCTATTAACTCCCTGAGTCCTTGAGATGATATTGTAAGCTAAAACATGCCCATTTTATTGATGAGGAAATAGAGGTATTAAATTATTTTCCCAAGTTCTAGTAGAAAGTAGAAAAGTACATTTGCCAGAGAAAATCTAGAATACTCAGTTAAATTTGAATTTCAGGCAAACAATATTTTTTTTTTGGTACCAGGGATCGAATTCAGGACCCTGAGCTTGCTAGGCAGGCGGCAGCACCACTGAGCTAAATCTCTGGGACATAGTCATATTAAATAGTTCTTCATGGTTTATCTGAAATTTAAATTCAACAGAGTATCCTGCATTTTCATTTAGCAAATAAAGGTTAACAATGGTATGGAATCATGGCTAAACACCAAAGGCAACCAGTCTAATTCTAAAATGCATACTCCTACAATCTGCTGTCTCTGTCACCAGAAATGATAGCCAATTCCATGGTTCTGGAAATTTCTGGATAAGAGTGAAGGCAGATTTGGCTGCTGTATAAGACAGTTGGGCTTTCTGCCAGATGGTTCCATCTCACTCTCCAACTAAACCATTTCATCTACCTGCAAGCTCAGCTTCGCTGCCAGTTCCCAAACTAAAACAATGAGTTTGGTTCTCCTGGTCCCAACAGTTTATAGTCCACAGCATTGCTGTGCTGAGTCACACTCATGGTACAGTGCTATGGATCTGAGAAATGGTTCCTTGTTTTCTCTCCCAGAGTCAGTCCACTGTGAGCCCCAGCAACCTGATAGCTGGACTTGGGCCTTGGCTGCTTTTCCGAGTGGCCACTTAAAGTGCATCTGCCTCTCCAAGGCTGGAACCTTACTTGATTTTGTTATACCCTCCTTCAAAGACTGCAAATCTTAGACTCCAAAGGGTTGCTCCCTGTTGATAATCTTCCCAAAGAGCAACCCAGCTCTCCTTTGAATTTGGGCATAACATTCACTCCAGGGGCTCCACTATGAGGTGACCCTTACCTGGTGGGACACTCCCATTCTCTATCTTGAGCATTTGTCTATCATTAATGCCTTCTGAAACTTCTGGCCCCAAGCAAGCAGACCTGGACTGTCAGATCCTCCCCTTGTATAACTCTCCCTTTAATTATTACCGTGTGAGCATGCAGTCAGTGCTAGGGGATGCTTTGAGGTCCAGATCTCAATCTTCTCCATCTGCCCTTCTTAGCTCCAAGCAAACACCCAGTCAGCTTTGTCTGGATCCCAGGACAGGACACGATGAACAGTCTCTTCCTCCTGGCACCTTCCTAACACCATGTTTATCCTCTTTCAGTGGCTTCTGCATCCTTTATTCTGGATACTTGGATTCCTGGATAAAAGTTTAGAATGCTCAGGGGGCTTGTGGGGGTGGTGGGAACAAAGGCTTTGTTCATGTCCAAAGGATAAGAACTGAACAGCACTCAATAAAACCTGTGGCAAATATCAAGAGAGGAAAAGCTACCCAAATTTAAGAACTACAGAAACTTGGGTTTATTTTTTTTAATAACAAATCATGTCAGACAACCTTCTTTAGCATTTTGATGATGTTATGACATGACTAGTGAATGTAGCAGTTGGTGACAATATCCTGGATCTTTCTTTTAATGAATCATTTGATAGCATCTCATGAAATTTTTACTCACTGTTATCACTGTGTAGTCTGCTGCAGTTTGCTCAGTGCCTCTTAATAAACACACAGACAAACAAGTCCCCTGCCCAAGGGAGCTTACAATCAACACAAAGGTCAAGCAGAAAAGGGGCTCCCACAGGAAAGAAAATAAAACCTCTTACTACCAACACAGCCTGCTCTAAATTACCAAGGGGACTGGCTGCATGGTCTGTCATCTTCACACACACACACACCTACTGAATGCTAATCCACACACAGCCGACCTGCAAGGGTCTAGCTCAAGGGAGTGAAATGGACATGGTCCCTGCCCTGCAGGAACTGACAATCCAGAGAGCTGTAGTTATAAGACAGGGAGAAGAGATTGCCTTTCACTTCTATCCTCCACCGTTGCCTGATAGCTCACTGAATTGGAGTTGCTTTTGCCTGGGAAAAGTAGTTGTTAGGTTTGCTGGAGCTGTGTTTCTCCCAAGGCTTGAAAATACAGGTGTTGTCTGCTTCAGCTTCTGAATGTTTTTTCCATAAAATGAATTAGATTTATTTTTTGGTTGTTTGTCAAACCCAAGATTCTTCTATGTGTAACTATGGCTCCTTTTACAGATCTTTCATTTTGGGAATTTTCTTTAACTTTCAACACATGTTTGAGTGCACTCTGCTTGCCTTTCAAGAGAAGATCTCAAAGGAGATTTCATGGTACAGTATTCCCTTTCAGGTAGTGCACTAAAACTCCATGTAATCTACTTGTGCTATTGTGTAGAGATATGCACAAATGTATGTACAAACACCTCTATCCTTAATTACATATGACACACACGATATATATGTAAAATAACCCAGATTTCTTAAGTATGTCCAGAGTTCTGAATGCTGTTCTAATATCTTCTCATTTAATCTCACAAAATCTTATGGGAGAGGTAAGATTATTGTTTACATCTTATAGATGAAATAAGAAACAAAGGTGCAGACAGCTGCCACCCAGCAAGTCAGACAGATGGGATGGGAGCCACTACTCTGACTCAGTGCCAGGCTTGTAATAACCACATTCTATTGCCCTGATTGAAATTTTATTTTTAAAGTTTCTATGTGAACAATCTACCCAGATGATTCTGACATTCAGCCAGTTTAAGCGTCAGTGGTGCATGGAACGCTGTCACCCCATTTGCCCCAAGAAAGAGCAGGGTTGTCTCTAGAACAGACACTCCTTTGACCACGAATGTGCGATCTTCAGGATGTACAGGCCACAGCCTTCCATCCCTCCACTGCGTCACTCACCGCTGTGAACAGCGTAAGCAGCAGCTCAAAGCTCCTTAGTTGGGCTTTACCTTCACTCTCATCTGGAAGGATCAGTGCTCACAATGATGCCTTTCACCTTAGAACACAGCCCCTCTCCTTCCTTGTCTCCCCACTACCCAGCAGCAATACATTTCCAAAGAATTCTCAAACACAACACAATTTACTTTTCTGTGCTAGTGAAGATTTATGAGGCTACAAAGTGTATACCAGCAAGCAATTACAGCCCACTTGAAAATGCCTCTGCAGAGGCTGAAATCTGATAAGGAAGCAGGGTGAGATTTTACAGAGGGAATGGGCCTCACATTCTGTTTTCCCAATGTCCAAATCATCCCAGTTTGGGAACACAACATATTTTAACTTGTAAACATCAACTTTGTGCTGCCATCTATGACGTGCATACATATTTTTCTAGACAATATTGGACCTTATGCATACTGGGTTGGACAGAACCAGTCCAGTGTCATCCAGCTATCCCACCCACCTGAGAAGCCTTCCATTACTGCCAAGGGCACAGCTGTAATGGAGAAATTAGAAGCAAATCAGTCATCATGCTTTTCACTGAATGACACCACAACTCTTGTCCCCAGTTGAACACATCAAGATTGCCACCTGACCCAACGTAGCCATTTACAGAGTTTTATAGGGTTTCTTGTGACCCACTAAACAGCTGCACCTGAGAATTCGATGCAAAAGGGTGCTCTATACTAGACTATTAAAAACCTAACAAATTTCCCCCATAGTTGGTTGAGATGTGAGAAACAGTTGGAAACAGAAGTGTAAATGCAAATAGACCAGGATGTAATAAAAGGAAACGAGAGCAAAGCTGAGTAAGCAAGGGAGTAAAAGCTATCTTCATCAGGTCTGACCCCAAGAGCGGGAGCCTCAGCCTCAGTAGGAACACTAGAGACACAGTGTTACTCTTCACAAACCTCCGGCAAGGCAGGCTTCACAGGGATGAGCCCTGTGCAGGTTCGCCGGCTCTGACCAAGGAAGGTCCCCATCCCTGTGGAACTAAATGCTCTCCTCCTGTCATCTTGAAATTTCACAGATTTTAAGAAGGAGCCTTAAATTTGCAGTTTGCACTGAGCTCAGAAAATTATGCAATAGATCCTACTATCTTTTAAGGCTTGGGTGTTTAGTAGCAGATTATTTTCTGTCTTGCCAGGGGAATACCCAAATATTCTTTGATCATGAGGACCCACTTTAGAAAAAAAAGAATATAAAATTATGAATATAAAAAATAGATTTCAAGTAAATATTGAAAAAAATAAATCACAACACCACAAAAATTGGAAAAATCCAGAAATGTAGGTGCTTGATATGCCACTATGATGTGTCCCTGTTTTTGCTTCCATCTCTTCAGTTTTCTTTTTCTAAAGCAATGATTTTGTAACAGTTTTTGTTTTTTGTTTTGAGACAGGGTTTCACTCTAATCCAGGCTGGCCTTGAACTCACTATGTTGCCCAGGCTGACCTCCAACTCACCGCAATCCTTGTGCCTCAGCCTCCTGAGGGCTGGAATTATAGTCACGCACCAGGACGTCTGGCCTCTCAAATTTTTTAATTGATAAATTAGAAACTTTAATGCAGTTCAAAATTCTACCACTCCCTCCTATTCTTAGTGGGTAGATATGGTTTTCCTTTATGATTGTAATTCTGCACTGGGAGAAGAAAGCAAAACTCAATCTCATCAACATCAAGGTTCCATCTGTGAAAGTTTAATGCCCTAGCCATTGTAGGATATCAATAAACACTTCTTTTTGGCTTTTCTAATTCGGTGCTTGTGGTGGATTAACTAATGCGCAACTTGTACTTCCCAGCTGAACTAAATCAGCATGGTCTGGGCGTGGAAGATCCACCTGAGGATTGTTACCAATAGTCATAAAAAGAGAACTGGAGGGGAAGATCGTGGGCTGTTGATTTTCCAGGAGAAGCTTGCTGTGAATGGTTTTCCTGATGAGAACTCAGCTGTTATGGTTGGAAGAGAAGGAGCTCAGGGCCTCGCTGTCTCTGGGAATGGCTGCTGTTTTCATCAGGGGAGCTCTGATCTTCACCATGAGCATCATTTCCTGGCTCCAATGAAGATCCCTCATCTCACCAGTGGAGGTTTTCTAGCTTCCACCACTGGCCTCTGGGCCTTCCAGGTGCAGATGCTCAATATGGACAAGCACGAGACATTGCTGTGGGCTCTAGGACACTGGCTGGACTCGTGGAGGACACTGCCTTGGACTCTAAGGCTTTAGCTGGACTTGTGGGGACATTACTGGGATCCAGGCCATTGACTGGATTCTTTGGATCTCTAGTGAGGGGTTAAGCTCTTGCACTTCTTTGTATTTGACTTTTTGGGTAAATATCATAAAATAACCCTATAAATTATGTGTCTTGTACTAAGTGTGTTCCCTTGCCAAAACCCTGACTACAACAGTGCTATATAAAATATGTGAAAAAAATTTAAATGTTACTAAAGTTTGTTTCTTGAAAAAAAAAAAAAGTGACCTAGTGTTCACCTTTCATATATAAAATTCAGTTGGGAAGTTCAAAAATATTCATTCTCATCTTAATTTTTTCCTCTCAGTTGTTTCAAAGTATAATTCTTATTTCTAAGACATGTAGTCTAGCCTTAAATTAAGATAATTGCCAGAATCAGTCGAAACATTTCACCATCTCTTCCAACTGTATTATGGCACGGTGGTTTTAAAGCAGTTAATCGTTCTGGAAAATAATGTATTAGCAGTTGAAAATAATGAATCAATGATATTGCTCCAATATCATTTTGGAAGCAACCAGAATGGTTGAATTAATAACATCCTATTATTTTATTAGTGCATGAGAATTTATAGCTGTGCCGAGACCACACCAGGACTAATCCTCTCCTTTATTGGCCTTTATTAGACAGTGTATGGCGGGGTATCTCTATGTCCCTGGAGGACCCCACAGTGACCCGAGCAAGGTCACTTTCTTAACCCTCACTCCTCAGCTCATCATTTTCTGTCTCTCCAGGTTCACATAAAGTTCATGTGTAAAAATACCTGCCTAAACCGGAGGTCAGCCAATCAACTAGGTGACATTTGAACACTTAAACTTAAAATCCAACTTGTACTTGATAAGAAATATATTATGGGCTTTCAGACCACAACCAGCTCTGACAGGGTGATCTATCTCTAGATTTATTCTTTTGAACATTGAACAAAGCTGATTTTGTGTGGTTGTATTGAACTCGGATTTGCTGATCTGCAGGTCAAACGCATGGAGGGAAAACTTCAATGGATAAATTGAAGAAAGAGTTCCGTTCAATGCTTCTTCCTCAGCAAAAGGGTTTAGGAAGGATGCTATGGATCTCCGAAGACTGAAAGGCTCATCTTAATTACTTATATTGTGAGGTAAAACTTAATTTTGACTCTGTTATTGCCATCTGGATCTATTAATAGCTGTTCATGGTTTAAGCAGGTGATAACAGAAACTGATCATCTCAGTGGTCATTCCTTTACATGATATTTACCAAGCACCCAGTTATACTAAACATGGTCCTAGGTATCATGTTAGGCATGGCATAAGGTGTTATTCTCCCGGAAATTATTCTACAGCCTCTCTTTTCAACCACTGATGCAATTTATAGGGCATTCGCTGACTCTAGCCAGAAATAGAATGAGGACAGTCCTTAAACTATCATTTCCAGGATCTCCTGGTCTTAACCTTAAAGGGAGCCCCTTTTTAAACTTTATAAGGTGCTTACATTCAATATTTTTTCTCTTGTAGAGTACAGTAGTGGCCACAACAAACCATTAGAATACTTTAAGTATTTAATAAGATTTTATTTATGAAAGAACATGAAATTCTATGCCCTACAATCAGCTATCACAAAGTCTCATATCCAACAGAAGAGATGCAGAAATTATTATTGTGCTCCACTCTACTAACAAAGATTCTTTCTTTGTGTACCTGGTTGATAGCTCTCAGGAAAATATTCTTTTCTCCTAAGAAACAAAACAAGTAAATACAAAATAATGTGTGGTAGTTACAAGAGACTTTATGAATCACCAACCCACAAATTTCAATTGGCATAGGAGAAAATAGACTTCACTTTCGTGATCTTTACTCCTAAAACATTCAAAACATTCAAGTTTTCAATGGCAGAATCGCAGCTTATTGTTCATCTGTGTTTATCAGGCTGCAGAAAGGACTGACAGAAGTTGCGCCCCAGCAAGACCTGTGAAACTAATGTGTCCTGCTCACCTTTATTCAGTGAATTAACAGAAGATCCGAGGGGAAATGTGTTCCCCTAACTCACGTTTATGTTTTCTTTCTAGAACACCAACCACATGAAGGAGTATGTGGGAGGAAAAACGCTCATAAATCAAAAAGGAAAACCTTTGAAAAGTTTTCATTAGGCCAAATTAATGAAAATTAATGGATGCTTTTGCCCCAGCACCTGAGCCACTCACAGGATCTCATAACTAGTCCTCCACTGCTTAGGATGAGCAACTTTGGCTCTGAGGGAGGAAAGATAAAGAAACCAAAATGTGCTGAGCATTTATTAAGTGCCGGGAAGCCATCACAGACTATCTCCTCCTAAGGCTGGGTTCCTGTGGAATTATACCTTCTGATACATTTTTCTTTCATCTTTTCTGATGAAACTCTTTTAAAAATAGTTCTAAAAGGGAAAAAATATATTCAACCGAAAGGATTTTGGAGAACCAGGGTCTCCTGGCAGCCCATAGAAGCAATTATAGCCTAACATCTGCTAGAGGAGCAGGTGAATGATGGTAGAGCTGAAAGATGGAGCAGGAAAGCCCATTAAACTGTTAAGTATGGCCAGGTAAACCATGAGATATAGGCTCTTGAGCTTACCCTGCCTTATAGGCTTTAAACAAGTAGCAAAATTTCTGGAAGTGACTGATACTAGTATTAGTTCAGACAACCTGTATCTTTGTGATCCTCGTGGCTTTGTTCCCTCTTTATCTTTCATGATTTTAAGATGGCTACCCTTGAGCCACGTGCCTCAATTTGCTTCAGACAGAAAGAATGTGAGAAGATGAAGTACCAGACACTTTTCTGTCTTTTCTTGGTATATACAAATTATCTAGCCTTCATTAAGTCCTTGTATCTCATTGGTCAGAACAACGTTACATGACCACCCCTGGCTACATGGGAAGCAGGACAAGATAAATAGTCTACAGAAGAAGGTGGAGACTTGAGGAGGGCCTTGGGAATAGCTGTTGGAATAGCAAAGCAGCAGTGTCTGCCATTCAGAAGTGAATTGAGGCTGAAGGTACTTAAGAAGACCGTGAACTTCTGAAAAAGGAACATTTGTAATTTCCCTGTTGCTGTGTCCTCAGAACAAAGAGAGAGTTTAATAAATGATATATCAGTGATTGCATGGATGAATGGAACTAGGAACAGGCAAAGCACAACACAGATGCTTGAAGGGAATCGGGCTTGCAGCAGAAGTAGTTGAGGTCAAGGACTGACAGTGCTAATAAGAGGTACTTAGAGTTAATAGGACAATGGAAAGCTCCTCTATCAAATCCCATCATGACATAGCTTTATTATGTCACTGATTTTCTGTGCCATCAGAAGCCATTTCTCTCCTACACTGAAAACAACAAAAAAGAAGACAAATTTTAGCATCTGGAATCTTGTCTCTTCTTGGATCCCCTTCTCAGTAACATTTGAAGTGTTTTTGTTAAGTAAACTGTAGAACCAGGTATCAATTTCTAGAATGCCTGAGAAAGCTTTCACATGTCCTTGTTCCTCCTCTTCCCTCTCCCCAGCCCATACATAACAAGTCATTATAAGAGTATACATTTTTAAAAAAAATTCCTGGTTCTATTTTTTTTTCTCTGACTATATAAGAATGTGTTTAATTGGGCCTTTGTCATGAAAGGAGAGTGAACAGATGGAGGAAAGAAATTATTAAGTACATTTTCCCACCTCATTGATTGAGCAACACCAAGAGGATTAGAAAACTTCAGAATTTTTTATCAGGCTTCAGAATATGAACATAGAAGGCACCAAAAGATTTTAGGAATTCCTAAAACGAAGCTATTTAATTATTATTGTAACCAGCATGACCCACATCTCAATCTTAGGGAACAAAAAGAATATATTTTTGCTTTCTCCCCAAATTTACTTGTTCAACACTCCTCCCCGCAAACTTATAAGTCTAGTATCTCCCTCCTTCCAAGTCTCACTCATCACTTGAATAAACATGACTCAGAAGTTAATTCAGTCCAAAAGACTCAGTCCTGTTTCTAAATGCCTCCAGGGGAGAAAACTAGGACATTCCATTAATCTACAAGTGAGTGATTCTCAACACTTTCAGTCTACTCATAGGAAGAAATTCATTCTACTTGTGTTTTGCATTGTTAGTGTTTTCTATTACATACTATTTAATTCCAAAAATATGCTGATTATAGGCTATTAAACTGATTTTACAGGATGACTCCGTGCTCTTGGGATAAAGGGTCTCATCTTTTGCAGTGAGCACACGGCCTTGCTATTGCCCGCAAACACAGTGCTTCCTTGCCAAGCCCTGAGGTGACACCATCACTTTCTACAATGTGCTGCTTTGCCCTTGGACTGCACAGTAAAAGCTCTTTGAGCACATTATCTCTGAAATGTGAACACCATGCCGGGTGTGGGAGATGGGGTGAGAGTGGTGGGCACCCCAGTAAGAGCCTTGCCTTAGTCATGCACTGGGCAAAATACCAGCAATTCTCCCATAACACTCCCAACTCTGGGCTGGGTCTAAATTTGCATTCCAGACACATCTTCTTTCACAGTCAATTCCCTCCCACCCAGAGTCCCCAGAGGAACCCTTTTGTGATGGCTGTAAAGCTGGAATAGTATTGAGTCTCCTGTGAATCCTCATGTTCCTAATATATAAATAATAGAAAGGAGATCATTCACCATCACAAAATGTCAATGTGCCCCATTTAGGGTCTCTACTGAAATAGATACAAAGGAAGTCATATTTTATAGTGCTACTTCACTAGTTCTAAATAATAAAAACAACATCTCACTAAACTAGGCTGCCAACGACACTTTAATACAGAGAATTAATTGGACAAGGACAAGGATTCAAGCTGGCTCCATTCAGTCAGCTGGACCATTTTGGTCAAGTTGTCACATCTTTCCATGTACCAGTTTCTACATATTTCATATAGAAGCCATCATCTCTCATCTGCTTGGCTTCAAGTTTACTATGAGACTGACAATCAGATATTTTAGTGCTGGACAAAAAAGTTTAAATTCATTCTCATATAAATATAATATGAACCTCAACATGACCTTAAAGCTGGCTAAGGAAACTCTCCCACTGAAAAATTGCAACCGGCTCGGAAAAGGCCATGTTGCTAAAAACACACTTTGGTTTAAATCAGAAACCACCTTCCGAGCAGTAAGGAGTCTCAGGATTTCGTCATTATATCTTTTCTTCCGGAATCAAAACTGCCCTCCCTCCTCACCCTTGAAGCCACTTCAATAAAGTCTCTTCCTAGTGGGCACTCAGAGGAAGTCATTTGTTTGATGTATGTATTTAATTTCTTGTACATTTTTGCACCTCATCTGCAAATCTCACTTTCTATATTTATCTGGAGACCCTCTGAGGGCCTGCTGATGTTGACTCTTTCTTTCTAAGGAAAAGGAATATGTGGGCCAAAGGGAGTCGTGCAAAAACAGGGATAAAGAGTGAATAAAACTGAACATCCGGCTACCTGCCCGGGACCCCTCCTGTCCCTCAGAAGCTTTCCTATCAATAAATATCTTCCTACTTTAAAAAAAACAACAACACTGAACATCAAGGTTCAGGGTTAGTATCTTCTTACTGCTTTATAAAGCTGAACTTTATAGTTAAGACAAAATATTGGATTTTCTTTCCTAGTTGATGACCTCACTGCTGGATTTGGATATATAGCATCTTTCCTTTGAAAAACTGAACGCTTTAGAACAAATTTTCTCTAAATCATTTTTCAAGATTTCCTGTTACTTCATCTAAAGCTGCTTTCCATTAATAATCCCTCAGCATAAAGCATCAAGACACATAGACACTGTAATTAGGGGGATTTCAATTACCTATGTGAGGAGGCAGGTAATTGACAATCTAATTAGTCTCATTTCAATTACCATTTTTCTCTTCATTAGAGCAGTTAGTTGGAGAGTGGAGAAGATTTGTAAAATATTCCAAGGCTATGCATTTTCAAGCTAGATTTACTAAAGATTAAGGTTGGACTTTTTCAAGGCCAAGGGAGCATAAGAAATAGGAAGGTAAGAGCCAAGATTGCTGCCACATGCAGGAGCCAGCATTTTAGAAGTTCATTGAGCAAAAATGTGATGTAAAACTCAGGGGTAGAAGCTGGCAGGTGATTCAGGTAGAACTCATTCATTGTCCGAAGGAGAGTTTATTTGAAATATGCATTATTGAATGAAGTAATAATTGTTCTTTTTATTGAATACTTTTTTGGGGACCAAACACCCTATAAGCATCTGACATGTAGTATCCTTTCACTTTTATACTTAGATCAACTCCATGAGGTTAATGATGTTATACTCCCCATTATATAGGTGAGGAAATTAAATGGCAGAAAGATTATGACATTATCCACATACAGTCATTCTGATTCTATAACCGTGCCTTAAAATTCCATGTTTATCTTTGGTCTCTGGAAGAGCAGAACATGGCTTTGGATTTCAACAGACCTAGGGGTAAATCCCAGTGTGTGATGAATATAAATTTTAATATTGAGCAATTATACATTATCTTTTTAGTTAAGTCTTTGAAATTCAATTTATATTTTGTACTTTAGTGTATCTCAATTCAGACTAGCCCCATTTCAAATACTCGGTAGCCAGCTAAAGCCAATGGCTACATATTGGGTAATGCAGATGCAGATTTTTCAGGAATCCTATGCACTCCACCAGTCCCTTAGAGCCCCCAGAAGATTTCTATATACCCTAAAAATAGGGTAAGCCCTTCTGACCCAGTTGGAATTCTAGTGCAACTGCAGGCAATACAATCTTGAAATAAAATTTGAACATCTGTACTAAGCTTTGTTACCATTATAATGCTCTGGTATGCTATATTTAATTTAATCCTCACAGAAAACTCACACTTTATAATCCTTTTACAATTTAAATTTCCATTGATTATTGATGGGTTCAACTACCATGTTCTAACTATGTTATTTGGACAAGTTACTTAACCTCTCTTGGATTCATTTTCCTAATAAAATAATAATGTAATAAAAATGTAACAATCCCTGGCATGGAAGGTAGCTGTAGAGATTAGAGAGAATGTACAGGAAGTATCACAGAATAAACGCTCCGGAGGGCTAGTATGTATTTAAACCATGCTGACTCCAAACCGCATATCCTTCCCCTAAATCAAGCCATCTGCATGAACAGGTAGGTCTAGAAGATTTCATTTTTAATGAAAGGCAGAAGTCTAGAGTCTGGCAGAGCAATTTCTCATCCAGATAATGCTGACTTTGACACGATACCATTGTTTTCTAAAAGTCCTTAGTTCTCAACTTTTCCACAGAGTTCCTGACCTAACTTTGTATATTCTCTGGCTTGGATGGTTTGGATTGTTAAATGCCAGTTTTTTGGAAGGATTCTCACCTTTTGATGACACTTGATAGACCTAAATCTCTCAACTGTATGAGTGTTCAAGTCTCTTCCTTTGCCTGGACCACTGGGCTTTCACCAAAGGTTGAGTCCTGAATTTCTTGACACTGCATTTGACCATGAATCAGGACTGCTTACCTGTTTTCAGGAATGCAGACTCCAGGACCACAGGTTATCCCAGAAGAAGAAGCTTCCAGGGTAACACTGAATGAGTGACAAACAGGCTTGTAACTTGCAAAGTTGGCCATTCATATTACTCCGTGCAAGCACCTGCTTATTTTAACTACACATGAGTCTTGTTCAGATTGTAATAAAAATGCTGGCCCCAGGCTTGACGCTCTTGGATTTCATGAGAAATAAAAATCTTACCCTGGGTATTTATTTGGTGTGCATATTTCACACACTTTCATTCCTGAATTTTTATCAATCTTTTCACTACTCCCATATGCTGAGAAAGAGGACAAAGTCAGGTGGGTCTTGAGTCTTTTTAGTTGTAGTTCTAAAATGCTATTCTGTTTATCAAAAGACTTATAAGTGGCAGTGGAATGTGAGTTCCAGTGGGTAGTTGGGAGGGGAATAGACTTTCAATAGCATGGGATCTACTCAAAGAGATTGGAGCACAGATAAAGCCAAGGATCAAAGAGGGTAAGGCTAGGTCTAAGGGACTGAGTACAGAGGGAAGGGCCAGAAATCCAGGTACTTAAGATGAAGGTTTAATAGCATTGACTCCATCAGTTCTCAGGTGAGCTTACTTTGTCTATTACTTATCACCACAGTTACTTTTTGAAGCCTCCAAATTTTCCTCAGGAAACTTTCCCTATAAAGAGCCTAACAAAACTTTCTTTGGTTGTTCTTTGAATGACAACACAAATCAGAAGTTGTTCACCCAACGTGCCCCTCCTGAGGGACTGTTCTTTCTATTAATGTTTTTATGACCATGCAGGTTCTGGAAAATAATTTCTTGGTTCTGATACCTGGATAATACTGACCACCTTCTGAACCAGAAGGGAAAAATACTTACTGTCTCCCTACAGAGGCTTGAATCTGACTGACTTCAAGCCACGACTTTAACTGCGGAGGACTTTCCAAGCTTTCAAAGGATCAGCATGGATCTTCAACTACTCACCATGGCTCAAGCTAAGACTCCTACTGCTGAACAAGTACAGCTCCTCTCTCAAGTACAGTCCTGAAACTCTTATCAATGGGGATGAAATTTCCAGTGTGCTTTTTAGAATATGCTGTATATTATTTTTAAAATGTGATTGAGCTTGAGACTTGCTCTCTTTTAGCACCACTTCAAAAGGGGAGGAACAAAAAGATCAAATCCGTCCCCACCAACAGAAAGACAATGTTCAGTTAACCTTATTCCTTCAAATGCCCACGGCTTCTTTGGTTCACCAACTGTCATAAATTTGCTCCCTCCAAGCACAAAAGCTTTCTTTGAGGTTCAGAGGTTGAGTTTTATCTGCCTCCAGGGATACAGAGTTGTTCTTTTCTGCATTGGAGGGCCCGGAATACTGTTGTTGGCCTCTTTTGAGGCAGGTTTGGTTTTCTAATGAATGAGTTGTGAAATGAGTGAAATGAAGCTCCCTAGGAGGGAGATAAAGCAACCTTGTCTCCTCCAACGCAGACTGCATCTGTCTATCACACATCAAAGCAAAACCAACACCTACGCAAATCAATCCACCCCTACAACTTCTGTAAAACATTAACTCCCCAAAGCAAGGGAAAGAACTGGACTATGGGGTGACTCACACTTCTCCATTTTCCTTTAGGTAAAGAAAAACAGTGCTCAGTTTGCATTCTGCTAAAATTATTTTCAGGTGGTACATTCCTTCTATTATTTTTTATAACTGGACCATTGGCTAAGACCAACTTTTGGTTCAGTTAATGATTCCACATTTCAAAGGCACTGTGGGAATGGATTGTGATTAGAAATAATCAAGTTCAAATATGCAGTTTCCTAGATAGAATACTGTACCGCTGAGTGTCTTACTGCCAGAGGATTCATGTTCTCAGTACTTTTTTCTAAATTCAATTATAAGTCTATAGGACTATAGAACTAACGATGAAGAAAATCACAGTGGAAATATAAACAGAGTAAAAGAACTCCTCAGTGCTTCTTAAAGTTCAAATTCTTTTTACAAAGATTTGCGTTACTGAAAGTAATGGAAATTATAAAAACAATTACAGATAAATCCATCAAGAAAGGACAAGGGCCACTCATCAACCCTAGTAGGGACTGGAAGATATATGAAAATTGAAATATTGGGATGTCTTGATCTGGGCTACAATCTTCTATTCTGAGCTACCATTAATGGACTAGATCCATTGACCTCCACACTTAAATTGTGTTTACAATTTCCCAGTTGTATTCTGGGCATAGTAATAGCTGTCAATTGTGAAATAGATTACGTTGTTCTGTTTTGATAGCTAAAATAACATGAAGCAAACATGTGAAATCAATAGAGTTATTTTGATCAATCCTTTCGAGCATGTGACTACCCAGTTCCACAATCGTCAGTTATCACAATTGAAAGAAGACTGAAATCTCCATGGAACGACTGCTTCCAAACTATCATGTAGGGAAAGTTCAATTCATCTGCACATCCTTCTGTAAAATTTGAGACATGTGGCACCATTTTCCTTTTCAAGTAATGTAAAGAGGATGATATCACATCTTCTAACAAAATTTTGCAGGACTTTTCAAGGCTTTACCTGGTTTTCCTCTCATTATTGATAATTTTATATACAAAGGATAATGAAAATTAAATACTTTATGTTTTTCCTTATTTTGAAGCAAATGCATATATTTATTGATCAATGTTTATCTGGTTTTCATGTTTCAAGTCTCTTGCTCCAAGGACACATTGTAAAGTTGGGGTATAGCTGCTCGTCTGCTAGATTCCAAGTGTAAGAGTAACCAGAATCATGTCTCACTCATCTTCTGTTGCTAAAAAGCCTGATGTGACACCCAGTGCCAAGAAAGCAGTCCTATTTTTGTAGGGTTGTTGGATGGATTTTCAAACGTGCCTGAATGTCACCAGAGAATTCCAAATAATTTCAAAAATATCAGTGATGAAAAATAAAAGAATGATATTGTTTGGCTTATTGAGTGATTGTAGGATTATCTGGGATGAATTCATTTTCCAAACAAAATGACACCAGCAACCTCTCATAGCCAGTGTAGTCAGTTAGAGTAGAGAGCAAGACTTCAAGGTACTTCAGACTTCTAGTTTGTTATATTTATATATTTTAGGATAAGGCAAGTACTAGCTCTATAAACCAGGTTCTACTTTAGGAGGACTTTTAAATAGGGATAAAATTATTCTTCAAGGCCTTTTTTATCCTGTTTCACCTTAAGTAATGTGAAGCTATTCAGGCGACTGTGTTGGTAACAAATCTTCATGATTACATTATTCACAATCAATTCTATGAACTCCAGGGATATCAATGAAAACAATGGCAAGTAAAGTTCCATAAACATATAACTACCTGTGTTGATGAAAAATTCATCAGTTTCCTTTTCTTACAAACTTTCATCTAAAATTCTGCCCTATGGTACCCACACCTAATACAAGCAGTTATAAACATGGAATTTTACATATAGTGCTTATCTATCCACCTAGACCCTTCTATTAAGGGTTCTGATTATTCCTGCAGTTAAGGAAACTGTTTTCCTTAGTATCAATCCTCAAATGCATTTAATTTAAAAACCCTTTGTTTATTTCATTTAAAAAATAATAATAATTATGAAACATCATTCTAGATACATTTTGTTTAACGCTGACTCTACACTGAGCTCTGATCTCTGTTGGTCATGTGGGATTGTCCAGGAGGAGCAAGACTGCTGCTCTCATAGTTTTACGTTCCAGTAGGGAAAGACCAACAAGCAAGGGATTTTGATGTAGTGTTCAGTGCTGTGACCACACACAGGGCGAGGGACAGTGTGACAAATATGACAAACACATACCTCATGAACAATCTCTCTGAGGAAGTCACTTGTCATTATACAGACTTTGGAATAAATTGCCTTACATCCTCTACCTGAAAAGATAAATAAATAAACACTTCAGATACATCTTCAAAAACAAATAATCCTGGTTGTAAAGCCTCATGATTATGATTCAGTAGAAGATAGAGAATGTTCCATGTGAAGGAAATCCACTTGGCAGAACTTGCAAGGCATGCCAGCAACCCGATAATGTGAGGAACTCGCTGTTGTAAGTTCATGGGAAGTGTTCCAGGTGACATTTCCTGAAAACTGAATGCCCCCTTACCCAAAGGCCTTCTGTGAAATGGCTTTCCTTCTTAGACCTTCCCAGCTGCTTTATAGCTTAGATGAGTTCAACTCCTTTACGTTTTTTTCTTCAGTTTTCCAAAATATTTTAGCTTCTGTTCCATCATTTAAGGTCCAGAGAGCTTTACACTCTAGTGGTCCTGTGGGTTACCTTTGCTTCTAAATCTAGCTTATAAAGCTTCCTTCAAGAAATGTTCCTGATACATCCCCTAGCAAGGTCAGCAAAATTTTCTATAAATGACCAAATAGTAATTAGATGGTGTGGGCCACCTGTGGTGTCTCCTGCTTATTCTTAGTTTTTTTAATTGTTTAAAAATATAAAATAATTCTTAGTTCACAAGCCTTACAAAAAAACCTCTGTGGCCTTGATTAGCCTGTGGGCCACTGTTTGTCAACCATCAGAGCACAAATCATGTGGTAAATGTGTAACATATATTTGGTTATTGAAATTCACAAGTTTTCTACACTGTGTAATCTTGGGCAGGCAGTTTTCTAAGAAAGAGGCTTGCTTAGGAAAAGACTCAGGACTCACACATTCATATGAAGTCACTGATATCACACTCACACACCCTTACACACATACATTACACACTCACACACCTGTCACAGAACAATCCAATCTGATGAAACAGATGGCATAGTGGTTCTCAACCCTGGCTATATATTCGGATTATCTAGGATACTCTTTAACAATACCCAAGCTCAGGCCCCAGTGTAGACTAATTGAATCTGAATGTCTGGATGGGAGCCCAGGGATCTGTATTCTTTAAAGCCCTCCAGGTGATTCTATTTTGCAGGTTGGTTAACAATCAATGTTTTAGAGCTGTGGTTCTCAAACTTAGTGTGATTCAAAATCACCTGAGGGTTTATTACACCCAAGATGGTGCCATACCCACAGGTTCTCCCTTGCAGTAGCTCTGGGTGGGGTCCTAGAGTGTCTTTTGTTAACAGTTTCCCCAGTGATGTTGTCACTCCTGGCCTTGGAGCTACACTTTGGGAAACACAACACAGAGAATGGAAAATTCATCCAGGTGAGAACTCTTCTTCAGTTGGGACTATTAACTGATATGGTTAGCTAGTTGTTTTGTTTTTCCTTAGCTTGGAAGTTTTTAGGGTCAAGCCAAAGAAAGTTAAGAAAGTAACTTGAGGGCAGGGACCATGTGAAAGCACAGAGTAAAACCATAACAAATATTTGTTTAATTTAGAACAGGAGAGGAAAGTGATTTTGCTTTTCTACTGGAGTAGGAATGAATCCTGAGCAAACAGCAGAGACATTTCGAAGACTGCTTTGAACACATCTCCCATGACAGGGAGAATGCTCATGCTGAGGAAAATTTACCAAAGCCAACAATGCTAACTGAGCGAGTTAGTGATATGGTTAGGGCCATGTATTTTGAGGAACTCATCTAAAAGACATGACAGTGCCATAAGAACTGGTAAAACTCTATTGAAACTTTCATCCATGAAACTTTGCTTAATAAATAAAGAATCCCATAAATTCTGTGTCAGAAGTTCTTTTCATCAAACTCTGGCAAAGAGAACCTGAGAAATCCTCGCTACCCAAAGTGAGGTCCCTGGACCTGAGCAAGTCACTTGGGGATTATTAGAAATGGGGCTTTATTCTAATTTCAGTGGCCCACAGGAACTTCTGCTTTCATGGGCTCTATCTTCCATAAGAAAATGGAAAATTACATATTATGATTAGGTTAATTTAAATATATATTAACATCATATATTACGACTTTTTCTTTAACAAAAAGGTTTTTGATTCTTTTGACTTTAAAAGAAGTTGAAACACTTAATTTCTACTCTGCTTAACAGACAAGATGGGCATGAAAAGACTTAGGCTCCATCTCAGACTTAGCAAACCAGAATCTGCATTTTAACAAAATCTCCTAGAGAGGCAAATATGCGTTAAAGCTTGAGAAGCATCCTCTAGAAGTTAAGTGTAGCTTAACAAATGAGTGAAAAGTGTAATTCTTATTTTTCTATACTTTCTGAATCCTAAAACATATGCTACCTGAAAGTATACTCCCAAGTCAACTGTGTGTCTCTGAAATCCCAATGACCTTGGGGTTGTGCTGTCTATACTTACCAAGAGCTCTGCAGCATGGTCCACACGGAAGATGTAAAGGGAATTGGCATTTTCACTCTATGCCTCTAATAACATTAATGAATACAGGAAATGGTGTGTTTGTGTTGAAATACAGCTTCCAACCTAAGAGAAAAAATATAGCTAATGTAATAGATGGAATTTATCACCAGTTTCAAAATAGCTATGGTAAATTTTCTCTGTCTCTGATTCTTAAACCATTTTAACAGTGAAATTACTTTAAAATTCTAAATATTAAAAAGCAAATAGGGGTGGGGTTGTACCTCAAGTGATTCAAGTTTATCCTTCTTTATGAAAGAGCAGTACTCCATTGTGTATAAATACCACATTTTCCTTATTTATTCATCTGTCAGTGGACATATAGGCCACTTCCAAGATTTAGATCTTATGAATTGTGCTGCTATAACCATGGATATGCATGTATCATTGTAATATGATGTCTTTAACTTTTTTAGGAAGATACCTGGAAGGAGAATAGCTTGGTCAAATGGAATTTCTAGTTTAGGTTTTTGAGGGATCTCCATATTGATTTCCATAATGTGTATATTAGTTTATATTCCCACCAATAAAGTAGAAGGATTCCTTTTTCCATGGAACCTTTCCAACATTTGTTAAGTGAGATAAATCAGACACACAAGCTTAAATATTTCATGCCTTCTCTTATAAAAGAAACCCAAAATATAAATAAAGAGCAAGATAAAAGATAGGTAATAGAGAAAAGAGAAATAGATCTTTTGCAAAAAGGAAGAGCTAGAGGGAACAGGGAGAGAGAAGAGAGGAAAGAGGTGAAAAAAGAATGAAGATGTGTTAGGTACATGTACCAACTCCACACAAAGAATGTAATCATTACGTACTCCAAATGTACTAATAAATACAAACTTAATAATACATTTTTAAAAGACTGAAACAAATTGGCATTCTCTATTGAAGATCCAAAATGGTAACATTGTAGCATATTTTCAAGGAAAGTGGTGACTGTCAAGCAATCAAGAAGTAAAATAGGGAAATAAGTAAAAAAGTAAGAATCAAGACATCCATCCACCCACAGCATGAGATGAACAATTTAGCAATAAATTTATAGATCAAGATGAAAGTGGAACTCAAACACCAGGAGAAGGACTGAGCTTCTATGCCTTGTCCCTGGCATTTGTATATAATCCTTTAGAGGAATAAATTCATAATGAAATATATAGAATTCATCTGGCTGGAGTAGACACATGGAGAGGAAGATAGTTCCTATGACAGATATTCTTTTCTTTTTGTAGGAACAAGATCACTGATATTTCTTAAGTTATGACAATGTGCCAAGCAGTATAGCTATACTGTAACATGTTATCTCAAATAATGGTCAAAGAATCCCAATGAAATAATGGTAGCCCCATTTCACTGGTGAGGAAGTCTGTCTCCAAAAGTTCCAACAGCTTTCTGACGGTGAGAGCCAGGATTCAAAGGCCAGTCCTATTGATTCCAAAATATGTGATCTAAACCACTGTAACATATCGCCCTGCTACTAAATGTTGGGTAGTAATAAACTACTGCTGTCTTACATTTTATGAAGATTTGTTTCATTTATTTCGATAACATTAATAGCAATAAGAAGATAAAACAGCCCTTTGGGAGGATGAAGCACGAAACTGGTGAAAAGCATGATAGAGTTGCAAGCATTAAGTGCAATGCCTACTTTATAAATATGACACTAACACCTGTTTCTTCATTTTCCTTATTATGTAACATTGTTTGAAAACTTATAAAACAAAATAAAGAATTATTCCACTAAATAGACTACATTTCAAGTTTGAATATCGAAATAGATGTTTCTATGGTTAAGACTAATATATCTATCTTATCTAGAATATTAATTTTGGAATGTGATCTTCTCAGTGAATATTAAATAGCAAAAATAACCTTTGCAAATTAGAATCCCAGTCCCACAAATCCAGTATCTGTTCATCCTTTGAATTCTATCCATCTTCAATTCTGCAGGCCGTGGTTGTGTTATAAAAGTCACAGCAACACGGAGTTCCGATTTGTCGATTACACTTCATAGATATAAGGGCAGCCAGATAAAATCTATTAGGCCAGCAGAGTACCCACTAATGTTCCAGTGGCAGTAATTAAATCCGGATGGAAAAATAGCTACAAATATTTCCCCAAACCTGAACCAGATGTTTTGGCAACGGGATGAAGGCACAAACCTGAAAAACTCCACATGTCATGAGCAGAGGCTCTTCAGAGGGAAACTGGGAGCCTCAGAATGCACACTGTCTCAGCCTGCTGGCAATATTAAATAACAGCACACACACACACTCAGAGTCTCCCCCATCCCCTTATCTGTACACACAGTATGTCCAAGCACACAAAGAAACAATCAGAACTGCAAATTTACTAAAGCCTTTTTAATAATAAGGCACAATAGCTAACACATTTATATTTCCACTTGTGAGGACACAATCCATTCATGCTAGTGATCCAACTCCCTCACGCCTCATAGATCATCTTTCCAGGTAGCTTACCCAGGATACAATTTCCTAATTAATAGGCAATAAAAATATTAATTATTGCCATTTTCATTTAGTGTTCAATTAACAAATGAAAACATAAAATGCAGTTCACGGCTGGACAAAGGTTACCTGGGGAAGCCATAAATCACTGGTATGTTTTTATTTCTACTTTTTTGGTGGCTCACTTACCCACTTCTATGAGACACCCACTCTGACCTATTTCCCCTCCCGGTAACTCATGTGAATATCTTGACAAAATGTTTTCCAGCAAGGGAGAGCTCATTCGAGCCCTGGCATGTATATCTACCATGAAGCTGTCATGCTATCCTGTCATGAAATGAGATGAGAAGAGTCATTTGATCCGTGGAGACTTAAATTAATAACGGTGACGCTGGTTTCCATCAGCAGGGCCAGCACAGTGGCTGTGAGGATGCCTGAAGCAGCAGGGCTGTAATTCAGTGCAGCGCACCTTGAACTTCAAGAAGGGAGGCATAAAAGGCAGGCCAGACACTGTGCCCACACAAGAATGTGGTGGCCACCGGAGTGACACTGGCCACTGTCTCCTTAGGCTGGTGAATTTCCTTCTGTCAAGTCAATTGCTACCCTAGTAAATATCTGATCAGAGTTAATTTATCTCCAGTGTTAAGGAGGTTAATGACACTGTTATTTTCTCTGCTACTGAGTTTTCCTGCATGCCTGCAGGATAATATTCCTAGTAACCACCTCAGAGGGAGGAATCACTGAGAGGAACTGCCTGGACCATAAATAACCTTTAAAAAATAATGTGTCCTTTAGAAGGAGGAAATCAAGCAAAATAATGTCAATTACAGAAACTGTGGAGGAAACGTTTCAACTGTCACAAGACAGTAAAATGGCCACACATTCCCATAAAACACAATAGCAAACAAAATCCTACATAAGAGACTGGAGGTATCACTCCAAGCAGTTCTTCTCAGTTCAGTTCGAAATTGGCTAAGGTAAGAGTGACACATATTTTCTAGTTATCCCTCATAATTCTTCTTGCTTTATTTCCCCCTCAAAGGTTGCTTTAGAGACCTGAGCCTCTCATGGCAGAGAAGTACATTTAAGGGACATCTTTCCTTAACACTCTCAGTACCAAGAAGCCATTCATTCGAGATTCAAGAATGTTCTCAAGAAGTGATCAGCTCTGTGCTCCTTGTGTCTCCCCACATTCATTGATTATATCACGACTTTTTTGATCTGCTCATAGCTAACTTTGCAAAAACACATTTGTATAAAAGTCCCTGGTGTTAAAAGCACCATTTAGAATGTTATTCTCAACTTATCAATAAATACAACAAGAGACAGTTTGGGATCCTCCGTTGCTCTGCCTTTCAGCGATTCTCAAACTGAAAAGATTGTTCTTGAAATGCTTTGAGTAATGACCAGTTCATTGTTATCCTTTAGAGCTAAACTTCTCTTCTTTCCTTTTAAAATCCTGACCTCCATAAAGGTACAAATTTCCAATGATGAATGTCATTATATTGTATACCGAAAATGTACCGATAAAATTTTTTAAGAACCCTGACCTCATTAGCATTATATTAAGTTCCACCCATACAGAGAAAGAAATCTATTATTCCTGAAGTTTTTCCAGCCAACAAATTTCCAAGCAGTAGTACTACAAATGATTCCCAGCAAAAACTGCAGTGTGAAATTAATGAAAAATTTTAAGTAACCCCTCAGGCTCTTACTATTCTATCTTTGGAGAAACAGTTTTAACCTGGCTAAAGCAAGTGTTAAAATGTTTTTATGTAGCCCTGTGTCTTGCCTCTATGTAAAAATATATGGAACTTCACCCAAGAAGGTCCAAGCTATTGCTGAAGTCACATACCTCTCTTTAAGATAGCTCTTCTTTTATTTAACCAAAGGTAACTTTTTTTTTCTTGCATTTCTTTCCTTTCACCTTACATCACATGTGTTTCTTTTTTGGAAGGTCTTTTCACACAAAGGAGCCGAGAACTGATCACCTCATGAGAGTTACAGTATGTAGGAGGTGTCAGTAGAAAATAACAAAGATGAGTTGAAATGCTGATGCAGAGAGATCAGCTGGATTTACTTGCAAGCTAAATGATTTCCTCTTTTGTGCTATTTTTGAAGGATCTAGCTCAAACACCCAAGCCCTGACATGGCTTGGATATGGTTGGAATGTGTCCCTTGGAGTGTCACATGTTGGGAGCTTGGCCTTTGAGGATTCATGTGGTGATGTTAGAGGTGTGAGGTCCTGAGCTCCTAAAAGTACTGCCTTTGGAAGGAACTAAGGTATTTCTCCTGGAATCCCTGAGTCTCCTGGAGAGGGTGGTTATGAAAGAGATAATACTGACCTTACCTCCTCTTCTCTGGCTTCCTGTCTGGCATCGCGATCTCTTACTCCATCATGACAACACTTTAAACCCTCACCACAAGCAAAACCAGTGGAGCCACCCCATCTTGGACTTTGAGCCTCCAAAACTATGAGATAAAACAACCTCTTGTCTTCAAAAGTAGCCTGCTTCAAATATCTCTTTACAGTCATTGAATATGGACTGGCATGTATCCTTTTCCAAAACACAGGAAGTATTTTATGTTCTGGATCTCTTGGACTACTCCTAAATAGTCAAAATGATAAATACTGGTTCTGCGATTTCCAGAAGCCACACAGACACACATACACACACACGTGAAATTGTTTCCCTGGCCTCCTGACAGTTTGTTCAGCCATTTAGTGTCTTATTGTTCCTCTTGGATGGACCATGCTTTCCACAGCATCTGGAAATTAATCTACCAGGTGCATTAGACTCATGAATTCTAATTACAGCTAGAAAAGTGTGCATACTTATCCCCGTTGAACATATGAGGATACGAAAACTGAGAGAAGATGAGCAATTGTAGGGATGGCACAGCTGTTAGTGTGGAAAGAAGTGACTTCAAAGCTTGTGCTCTTTGTGTGTTGCCTCTGCCTCTCAATGTTATGTACCTTGTGTTGACATTCCCCACCCTAGGAAACAACCAACATCTCCAGGCTAAATACTTGTCCAGACATCAACTTGACATTGGTTATTATCTCTGAGTACCTGACAGTATCTGTTTGGGTTGTGAATCACTGTTTTGGAAACCATTCCCTCTTCCCAGTAAAAATCAGAGGTGTAAAAACTAATTTAATCATCTTCATGAGTACTATGGCTGGGATGGTATATTTTTTTCTATTGTACTATCACATAGATATGTTATTTGTTGGCAGTACAAACACTTGAGATAATTTAGGGTGTGGTGATTCAGAAGCACAACTGCTAAACAAATTGAATAGGGAGGGTAAGAAACATCAAAATTGGAATTCAAGAGACAGGCAAGGAAGCCAAGGAGTGAAAATCTAGAAAGTACATCATCACTACTGCCACTGAGCAGCTTGGCTGGGACTCACAGCAGATCCCACAGTGGCCATCTCTCCTGCTGGGCTGTACCCTCTCAGCACAAGACAACCCAGTTGACTTTCCAAGTCTGGTAGGAATGTTAGATGGTGAAGCCTGTCACCTTCCTTTTTTCTGGTCTCCAGGTAGTGGAGAGAAGTTGGATAGATTCTGTGGTAAAATGCCAGCTTGACCTCCCAATCAAAACTCACAAAGTTGAGACTCATCAAAACCAGAAAAAGGGCTCTTTTTTGAGCATTAATAAGTGCCCACCACATGTAGCTCTGAAAGACTCCTGCAAATGGTTACATTTACCATAAAAAAATCTTCACAAATGCGTATTTGAGTGGGTGAGAACAGAGAAAGATGACTCACGCTTTCCTCAATTCCTGAGTTTATAAATGTGTTTGTTGGTGGTTGGTTTTAAACATATTAATATTATTTTCAAATATTTGGTTCTGATTGATATTTCAACTCATGCCAATGGGATATAGGAAAGAATCTCCTATAATTCAATATATACCTCTTTTCATTATTACAACTAGAAAACATAGAAATACTCCTCTGGAAAAAATGAGCACCCAAGGGGGAACAATCACTCAGTAGAGACAAAGTCTCGAATCCTACTTTCCAATCATCACCTTACAGAGAGCAGTGGCTCTCCCTGGCATCCGTGCTTCAGACTGAGGTCCCTCATTTGTGATTTGGGACTAATAATATCCTGGTAGAACATCTACAAGGATAAAAATGGTAATTCCTGGAATATCCCATAGTAAGCACTCAACAATGATTAAATCTAAATGTTTATCTTTCTACAGGATTATATCCAGTAGTTATAAACTATTAATCATCACAATTTCCTCCCATAACTACTCTGTGCTCAGAAGGACAACTCCATATCCTAAGTACCTCTAAGTGGGCAGTTCCAGATGAGGTTACTTTATTGGGTTCTAAAACTTAAACCACAACTATAAATCACATTCCTCTCCAACCTTGATGTTATTGAGATTCTCTTCCAGTGAACTCATTTTGCCTGGGGAGTTTCATCATTTGATAAAGCCTCAGGGCCAAGAAACCATCTAGTTTTGAAGCATTTAAATAGGCTAATGGGGGAAAGGGGCAGGATAGTTCGAGGTAGCTTCCTGTGCTCTTGGAAGCTTGCGATTTACTTACGGAGCTAATTCAAAGGCAGAACCTTCCCAACAGTAAATTAATATGCACTTGAGTCCACTAACCAACAGGGGCTGTTTGAGCTCTGGGATGGAGTGATCAGTGGGGTGTAACATAAGCAAGAAAGGGGGAAGGAAGCAAGAGTTCCTGGACAATATTTGCTCTTGAAAAGGGCATTAAAGGAAGAAGATAATTGGAAGAAGACAAGAAAAAGAAGTTAGTCTAGCCAAGTAATCTAGAATAAGATAAGGCAAGATGGAATAAGGATGTTTTAATGTATGCAAGAGAAAAAAAATTTTAATATCCAGAGTGTTCAGTAAACCAGAAAAGTCGCTTTCTTCATTTTCTCCCACCTCCAGAGGAAATTTCCTAGCTTGTTTACTAGGCTGCCTGAAATTAGTGTTGATATGTCATATGGACCCTCAGAACTCCTGGTAACTTCTCTCACCTGGAGTTTACTACTGACCATAGCCAACAAACTATGTTTTCATAGTAGTCCTATGTCCTTCATAAATTATTTTTTCCAGTTTTGGGACTGCATCTCTTACACTGTTCAGGTTTGTTTTAAAAAAAAATTCTTTCCCAAAAAACTGGTTTTAGGATCCCTGGGGACCTTCCACATGTAGTTGCCTTGGGGCTTTTCTAAATCTCTGAGATTCCTCATTTTTACAGCAATGGAAGGAAGTATTCCAAAGGGAAATTCACATTTACAGTATGGAAGGTAGCTTAGGGACTTTAATTTAGGTTCCAAGAGGGTTCTTAACAAAAAGCATTTGTGAGCCTTTGTTTGAAATGTTATTTTTATGATGCCAGCTATGGTAATTGTGTTATCCTTTATGTATTAGAGGTAGGTAGCTAATTTCCAGAGTGATTCTGTCCATCATTGTTAGACTAGGTGTGTATTGTCCTGATCTCATCAGCCGACTGCTGATTATTTTTCTTAGTAGAATCATAAACGTTTTTAGGCCTCTCTCTTGGATGTTATTTTCTCTATTTGGAATAGCTAGTTATCTTTGTTCTCATGGTAATTAAACTCTACTTCTATCCTGTATCCTGGTTGTATTCACATTGAAGGTGATTGAGACACCCTTGAACAGTATTGAGATATACTAGGAAAGTATTAGTTCCAAATCTCTCAACTTGTTGGGTTAGCTCCTGAATTTATTTTTATACTATTTATATTTTCCACCTTTAAAACTTAGCTCTTTAAATCAAGCATGGTGATGCATGTCTGTAACCCTAGCACTCCAGAGGATCACGAGATTGAGGCTAGCCTGAGCTAAATAGAAACTTGTTTCTCAAAACACACACACACACACACACACACACACAACTTCTTTAACATTTTTGCCAATACTACCATATGGGATTATACAAACTCAGGTCTAATGGATTTCATAGAAACTTTTGAAACTTTTGCTCCTATAGTAAAAGAGCACTTGAAAGACAACATAGACTTACTGTCATGGTTTTACAGCAAATTTATATATTCCAGTCATCAGAGGTACTCTGAGATGAGAAAGTTAACCGTGATGGAGGTTCTCAGGCCAGCATTTGCCTCCAACACTTTTGCTTAGTTAAGGAACTCTGAGGAGTCTGTAGTATCTGCAGTTCAATGTCCCCAGGGCCACCAGTATATGTGAAACAATAATGACTGAAGCAAGAGTTTAGTACCTGTTAGAGAAAGGAGGAAAAACAACAATCAGAATAAAACAAGTCGCTTTTGTTTTAAATATCTTTCCAATATGTTCTTTGATCTATGTTTGTTTGAGAGAATTTTTGTCTCAGGAGAATTCTAACAGCTATTCTCTTCCCAAGTCAAAGACTGGCCACCTACAACAAAAGGGTGGGAGGAGCAAAGACTGGCTTCCCTAAGAGTAGTTGTTATTCATTTTCTCACTTAATCTGTGAATTCCCATTGAAACCTTACTGTGGCTCAATTAAGCTACAGGCTGGCTTCCCCCAGTGGTAAAAGAAGGAGACATAAGAAGAGAAAGACAGATTAGGTTTGGGGAAGATTAACAATGAAATGAAGTGCTTGCATATTATTACCCAGCTCCTTAAAGTTTGCAAAATCACACCCAGCATAGATCAGGGATATTAGTTATCCACAGCTATTTAACAAAGTATCTACAAACTTAGTAGTGGAAGAGTGTACAAACATTTATTATCTCCTATATCCTGTGTCAGGAATCCACATGAGTTTACCTGGGTCCCTCTGGTGTACGGACTACCAAGAGATTGTGTCTAACTCTCATCTTAGACCTCAGTAATGACTGAAAACTCAGTGTGTGGATCACCTACCACTGAGTTTGCCTGTAGGGTCATTGGCAGTCCCTTGTTCCTTGCTCTGTGTTGGTCTGAGGGCTTCCTCCTCTTGCTGGCTGTTGGCCAGAAATTTTATTCAGTTCTTTGTCACGTAAGCTGCTCCATAGGACATATCACAATATGGCCACTGGTCTTCCATGTAGCAGGCAGGAAAGAATGTTTAGGATGAAAGGCACAGTCATTCTGTAAACTCATCTTGGAAATTATATTGAATTACTTTTGCTAATTCTATTTGTCAGAAACAAGTCACGAGATCCAGGCCATGCTCAAGTGGTGAGAATTCCACAAGGGTGTGAATCCCAGAAGGTGAGTACATCTAAGCTGCTATATACTTCACTACCTACAGGCTTGGAGAAATTGGAACCATATGCTTTCCTCCTGTCTGCCGATTAAGAGGTACAAAGACTAGAAATAAGGTTCTTCGGATTGTGGATACAGCTGAGATGTCTATAATGTCCTGGTTTTACCAGGACAGTCATGGTTTAGGCCTCTTGTCCAGGCCTAAAATAATGCCCCCATTCACTTTCAGAAGTACTCAAATTGGAGGGATAGATTACATCAGAAGTATCAAATATAACTTTCTGTGTTGCTGGAAATGTTCTGGTTCAATATGAGAGCTAGTAGCAACATGTCAATATTGAATACTTGAAACATGGCTGAGCAATTAATTCTTAGCTATATTTAATCTTAATTGATTTGAATTTTAATGGTCAAATGTATAATAGTTTAGTTTCATAGTCACAAGTCAGTCCTCAACAGAACAGCATAGTTCTATGATTATTTTTTTTTTCTCAGTACCGGCGATCGAACTCGGGACCTTGCACTTGCAAGGCAAGTGGCAGAAGCACTGAGCCAAATCCCCAGCCCTAATTCTATGGTTTTTCTAAAGCCATCTTTCTACAACAGGTTAGAGTCTGAGATTGGAGAGCAACCACTTTGACCCAACTCTGCCCAATATGGTGATCACTTTAATGCTATGGACATCCAATAAAGAACGTTCTCCTGTAAAAGGAAGCCGAACTTCACAGAAGTTTTGATTGGCCTGTCCATCTTCACTTTCTTTCTTTCCATTTATTCTATAATCATGCTGATCCAAATGCTATCACTGCTGCCACGCTCTCCCCATAGAACGGCTCTTGCTAAGGTCACAAGTGACCTGCAATTTGACATAACCCATATATTTTCAAAAATTGCATCTTTCTATTTCTGATCATCCCTGGCACTTGAAACAATTTCTCTTGTGATAGCTATGAAACTTGTTTCCACTAGTTTTCTTCCCACCTTGCTGGCTGGTGTTTCTGCCTCCTTGACTAGCCCTTTCTTTTCCCATTGTTCTCTATATATCACCTTCTTTATGAGCCATGTCAATTCCAACTCTACAACATATCTCAAATCAATCTCTTCCATCTCTACTTCATGCTAGACAGTGTGAGCCACCCTCATCTAATCTATCATCGTAATCTCATAACTGGTTTTGTGACTTCTGCTCTGGCCTTTCTCCATTCAGCAGACAGTGGTCTTTGTAAATGAATCAAGACCACCTCTCTCCACTTGTTAAAATGCTTCCAATGGGCCCACAAATCCCACATGATCTTCTCAGGCTCTTCTCTCTGATCTCTAGCCAAAGAAGACTTCTTTTAGTTCCTCATATATGCAAGCACTTTCCGGCCTCAGGGTTTTCACTTGCTCTGCTTTCTCTCCTCCGAATGTCTTTTCCTAACGTGAGTAACCTCTCCTCTGTGTCAGTGCTCGCGTCTCAGCTGGTAAGATCACTCCCTTACAAGATGACCCTAATCTAATTTATGTGTCTATTATTCTTTTGTAACATTCGTTATACCTTAATGGGTTCATTTATTTAATGTATTAATTTCTCATGAATGTAAGCTTCACTATGCAAGGATTTTATCTGTTTTGTTTTATATTGTCTGAATTATCAAGCATGGTGCCTGGCACATACTAGTTGCTCAATAAGTATTTGTCACTTGAGTGATTTTCCTTCCTGAATGTAGTGCACCATTTGGAATTAGCCTTAAAACTTTGAAATTGCTCTGAGGACAGCTTAATATTTTTATGCTTTTTGATGATTCCTCTGCATGTTCTAGTCGAACCATTTCTAATCCTTTCTTAATTTTTGGCAGTTTTCATGTTTGGGAATTTGATGAAGACTCTCTGGCACCTGGGAAAATAAAACAATGAGCAAATGAATTCACCCTGAATCATGGTCCAGCTGGGCCTGCGGTTTCAGCCTATGTTCTCAGCTCCAAAATCATCAGCAGCTGATATGGATAATGTTCTGTGTACCTGTTAAGTTTGTGAAATTAATTCCTAACTTGGCGTTTAAATCCACCTGTCTCCTCTCTGGACCAGCCATGCTAGGACAAGTCTCTCTCTCTCTCTCTCTCTCTCTCTCTCTCTCTCTCTCCTGCTTCATTTGATTAGTGTTCGTGGACATAGACTTTGCTCTTTCCGATTTTACATATGACTGTTTTGAACTTCATATAGGATACAGAGCCCGCTTTAGCACAGCTCCAGGCTCTCTGCCTCTTTGCATCTTTTCCCACCTTTCCTGGTCCCGCTCCTAACACCTACCTAATGTGCTGCCTTTGCAGAAGCCTTGGTGTGTGGTGGAACATCCCAGCCCTGCCTTCCACCGTCCAGCTTCCAAAGGTGACTCAGGCAATGCCTACACACTTCCTCCTCCTTTACATACAGTAAGGTTTTAATCTCATTGGTTCCCGGTGGAAAAAATGGGCTGCATTCCTGCAGAAATGTAAAGGCTGAATATGAACCCATTGATTAGGGACACCTGGAAGGGCTCTATCCCAGCAGTTGGCGGCCCACACCAGGGAGTCTGTGCCTCCTACCTTTGTGACATTCTCTGAGCCCTTGTGACCTTCCCTATCGTTTATGTCTCACACCTCGATGTTTCATCATCCAGAGAGCCTCTGAGATTATCCTCATCATATTTCTGTCCACAAAGGCTGACTCAAAAGACTCCAGAAAAATCTACTGCTTTATTGTTAAATCTCTCATTGTTTAACTACAAAGAGCAAAATCTTTTTTACAGAATGTTTCCAGAACAAATCCTCCTTTCTCTTAGTATGTTCTACGACTGTAAAATTGTTTCTATAAAAACATATCCATATGCATATTCATTAAATATTCCATTAATACAAAAGTACCTAACCAGCATACGTTCTTTATTTCTCAATGCAATTAATATGCTACTCAATTCCCTGAGCAGCTGAGACTTCTTCCTTCTATCTAAAGCTGCTAGGTTGAGATGTCAGACTGATGCTGATTGAGTTACAGAGTATCACAGTGTGATCTTGGAGAAGTCACTTTACATTCCTGAATTTCAGTTTCTTTATCTATAAAATGGACATACACAGTACCAGCTGCCCTGCAGGGTTATGTAACAAGATGAGAGTACCAAGTGATAGGTATATTGAAAACTTAGGCTGAATTATTTTTGAGTCTAGAGATGGAGACCAATTAACTGTGGAGCAGGTCTTCTCTGTTATAGGAAGAGTCTCCTAAATGCCTGACTCAAATTACACAAAAGTAGAGTGAATCGATAACTATTATCTAGGACATAATGTATAACAAAATCTTCCAAGAATCAGTCAAGACTCCCTTTTCTTGGGATCTCTGAAGAGGCAAATTGGTCCCCGTGGAAGAGCAGGTCAATGTGTACAAGGGTTTGAGGGAGAGGATGGTCCAAAATCCATATTCCCTATGCAATGGTGATATGATGTCAAAGTGACTTGTTGATGTGGACTGAGGTGGCGTTCGAAACTCAGATATCAAGAGGAGGTCATGATAGGTTTGGGGGACAATGGCTGATTAATGGACTATGAACTAAGGAGCCAGAAACTGGAATGCAGAGTGGGCAGCACCGCATGCTGACATAGAAAGCCAGTGCATCTCAGCAGCAACAGGCAAACCTGACCTTGGGAGGTGCATGACCAATCTTCAAAAACACACTGTAGGCTCCAAGAAGCAGCAACAGTAGCCTAACGGGATGTTCATTTTCTCTTCGCCTTTCTTTCTCTTCCTTTCCCTCTTTGTCCTCTTCCTTCTCCTAGGAGAGTTTTGCAAATAACAATATACTATATAAAATATGAGGCTTTTTTCCAGCTTTTGCATGACTTTTCCTGGAGCCCAGTACACCCAAATCCACACTGAAGTCCTGCCAGAGACCAGCAGGGACCAGGAATGAAAACAAACCATCTGAGAAACACTTAGAACTCTCCTTAACTCTGAAATAGATGGTGCAGAGGAATATTTAGACAACTGTAGACTAAGGAACCAAAAACGAATCAGCTCTGAGTTTGCATGTCAAAAGCTACATGGAGGCCTTTGTAACAACCTCCTACTTCCCATTTGTGACAGAAAATAGTCCTTCACTTCACCTCTGATGTGAAGCTGCCACCACTTCCTGTGCGACCAGGAAAGATACCTACTGTGAGATTCTTACTAAGGTTTTGGCCTTCAGCTAGGTCTTGGGCTCCCTCCCCAAAACTGTAGCACAGAGTCTAGCATCCTTAGGCAAGCTCCTCCGGCCATCCTGCAGCAGGACTTTTTCCTTAGGGTGCGTGCATTACCCACAGTCCCACACAACACAGCTTCTCTCCCACACAGAAACCTAACTTGCATCTTCTTTCTGTTTGTCTTTTCCTTACCACACAACAAGATCATCCAACTCCTCTTCTATTTTCCACACCTAGGATCCTCAGTCACATCTGCTTCCAAATCCCTATTTCTAAAACCAGCTTCTTTTACCCTAACAGTTATTCTGAAATTGCCACTGTTGTCTCAGTATAAACTGTAGTCATGCCTGACTCATAGCACACACTCCCTAAATATTTTTGAATTAACTATTTTTCTTCATGAACCCAGGATACAATAAATTATTTTTAGCCATTTAAAAATTTCAGCCTTGCTGTAATATTAATCATTTTCTTTGGAAAGATTTACTACCTTCATCCATCTGTCTTTCTGGCTTTAATTTATATTTCTATTGTTACTAGCGATAATAATGATTGCTATGTATTATTTATTTGTTGATTTATTTATATGCTGCCTCGTTACTTGCTGTACCTAAGAACTTAAGACAACTTGCAAGAATACAAAACACACAGCAGTATGACACAGATTACAAGTGGAGGGGAAGGCAGGAAAAGAAAAGGACGAATTTAAAATGGGTTTTAGAATACAAAAGTGAGTGCAAAGCTTCACACCAGTAGGACCCATACAGCTGTTCTGAGTCAGTCACTAATCTGATTCTCAAGTTCCTGCTATCCGCATCAGGAGGAGAGCCCAGTCTTTGTGACAATTCAGTGTTTATAAGACAAATGCAAAGGAGTCACTCAGGAAAAAATACAATAATTTAGGGTAAGACCAGGCAGGAATGACTCCCTGAGGGACCATTGAAAAGAGTTTAGAGTGCCACATGCCCAAGCAGGCTTACAGGCTGCACATAGGAGTTTTATAGGACTGTTGGAACACCGCTCCCCTTCGAAAGCCTGTGGTATCTTTCCCAAGGACAGTAGAATATAAACATCTTGACAGGGTGTGGTACCTATGATATGATGCAGACATACAGTTCTCTGGTGATCAGGCTTAATCCAGAAGTAAATATAAAGATCTGGAAGAACAGATGCACTGTAGCTTCCAAGAAATTTTTCCTAAAGTTTGCTTTTCTCAGCAAAGTTTTGATTTAAAAGTGGGTGCCAATCACTATCAATGAGAAATCCATTACTTGTCAGCTGCTCTGTACTTTATGGGAATCCTCAGCCTAACCCTAGAAGTAAGTGGGTATTATTATTCATACTATGTTGATGAGGAAGGACTCCGATGAGAAGGCAACCATGGCTAGAAAGAAAGGTGATAGGCATTTGACATCCAAAGGCTGGATTCCAAACTTTCCTAATTGTTTTAAATTATGAAAATTTGCAAACATTCAGAAAGCAACCGTATAACCATCACTGTGGTGGACAGATGTTAACATAGGTCTGCTCTTGTCAGTATGCCAACTTTCCTCCTCTTGGTGCCTCTGTGGTGTCTGATAGATGGAAACAGACTGACAAAATTTGGAAGATTGCCTTTTTCCAACCACACCAGCAGAGACATTTCTGGCTGCCTTCTCTTATAAATCTTTAACTGCCTTTGCACAAAATGGAGTGGGCTGCATTATGTAAAGCACACTGAGCTTCTTTATTTCTCCCTGGGCATGCATGCAGGTGCAACTGGGGACTAAACCACGATTGTGTCCTGGAAGAGGGATGGCTCAGCTGTTGGATCATTGGCCAACTTCTGACAAGGGGAGATGCCTGTCCTCCTTTACCCCCATCTAACCCTGGTGACACAAAGCACAATATATGATTGGCTAGTAGTTATTTTTTCTTCAGTGTGGCTCAACATAAATGAGATATGTTGGAAGCATGTTTATTTCAAGGGTGCCATTTTGTAGGCAACTGAACTTTTACATATAAGTTCAGTGGTGAAAATTTTGATTTCAGATATTAAAGTGGACTCAAGAGCCCATAATCATATGTGTGTGTTGATTTTCATCTTCTTCCATATCCTTGTTAATGTAAAATCTGGAAAGTCATTAAAAAATGAAAGAACTTTTCAAAATCCAAATAGAGTAAATTTTAAGAATAAGAATGAACAAAGCTGTAGTTGGCCCACCCCACCCCATACTCTTTTTTTTTTTTTGGTACCAGGGATTGGGATCTTGCATTTGAGAGGCAGGTGGCGGAACCACTGAGCTAAATCCCCAGCCCTTATTTTTAATTAATAAATACTACACTGAGAGGCTGAACATCTAGGAGGACCAGTGGCAGATGCACACTGATACATGATAGATAGATAGAAAGAAAGATAGATAGATAATAGATTGAATGATAGGTAAAAGAGCATTTGACTCTCTTCAAGTAATTAATATAAAACTGAACAAGATGACCTATATATTTGTTACTGCACTTATGTGAAATGATGTATTTTAGTCTTATAGCTTTTATTTGTACTCTTAATTTATGAATCCCCGTAAAGAACTTGTGACTGATACAATGAATATTTGAATAAGCAGTGCTGCATTGCAAATATCCTATTAACTAACCAAAAAAAAACTAACTTAAAAAAATAATCAACAGCTCCAAAAGAGTTCAATTTCCCCGCCAATGTTTTATTCAGCAATCTATTTCAATAAGCATTTAAAGTCTTTTGCTTTCTTCAGCCAAATGTTAAAGATTTGCACTTATTTCAAGTTTTCTAAAGATTTCTTAAACCTCTCCTACTGTTTGCTTGCACGACCTTAAATAATTTTCTTTCAGACCCTTTTTCCTCTTCAGGCAGGCTGTAAAGCTTAGACTTTACACCTAGGAATGATCTACAGTGGCAGTGAGGCATAGTGTGCCTGTGTCTCCTGAACCAGAAACATAAAACAATTATATGGATCATTTGAACCAAAACGCCACCATTTTTTGTGGTTGTGTATTTCCTGACAATGTCAGTTTAGAATCATAAATATTTGTAATTAGGCAGTCCTTAGTGATCTTATTGATCGACTTTCTTTCATTTTTTAAAAATTGTACACTGAAGCCAGAGGGCTCAAGTGGTTTGTCCCAAATCATGTAACATATCCATAGCAGTCAGCACTCAGACTATCCAGTCCTCTCATCTCCGTGAAGCCTGCACAGGGCATCTGAATTTTCCAGGCAGTATTTCTTCCTGTTTTCCTCTTTTTTTTTACTTTCAACCTCATTACTTTGTCCTGTATGTGAAGACAAAGCCTTGGCTCTGGTATGACTCAAATAATAATGATTTTATAACTGTTCAAAAAGAATAAATCTTCTATTTGTTTTAATAGTTGGGTTTATTCCTCCACCTCTCAGAGGAGAAGTCAGTGTCCTCCTCTTTCTCTGACTCCATAAAAAGATAGTTAAACCAAGCAAAATATTTTAAAGCTTCTTTCCCTCCAGAAAAAGTATATATACATCTCTCTCACCTCTCTGTCTCTCTCTCCCTCTCTCTCTCTCTCTCTCACACACACACACACACACACATACACACACGTAAGCACCCACATCAGGCCAACAAAATCAATTGCTGGAAAGCAATACAATAAAAGAGACAAAAACAGCTTTCTGACAAGCCCAGTAAAAGTCTTATTTCATCACCAATTTCACGCTCCTGAACTCTGGTTGATCTTGGTCTAATATCCTTCTGTCACTATTTCTTGGTGTCCCAGCTCCAACTGGACATTGGATATGGAGCATGAATCTGTCCATTAAGGACACTGTGCCTGTAATCAAATACTAAGACAATATTATCTCAGAGTGTGTGGAGGGTATCACTTTCTTGCTCTTCTTAAGTATTCATAGCTAAATGATTTATGGACACACAAATGGATATAATGTCCCATCATATATAACAGGACTAATATTTAATGTTTCTTTTTTACTTTGTTTGAATAAAATCCCCCAAAATACTTTTAGCAAATGATCATTAATTATGTGCTTTGTCAAACGCTCTTGGTTCCTAATAAGGAGGCCTCAGAATTTACAGTCCACGGCTTTCTGCTAGTGCCCATAAATTCAGACTGGGTGACAGTGCTCAATAAAATAGCCCCATCACCGGAACAGAAACCTCAAATGCTTCACTTTGGAGCAGACCACAATTTTTTCAATGCATAGAACCCATGAAACAAATTCCCTTTATAAGTGTTTTTACAAGGGCTGTCTCAGATTATCTGAAGCTGTGTTTTAACAGGACTCTATGACCCACCAGGGCTGAATTAGGCTTTAAGCCTGTGGATTTTATCAACTCCATCCTATGAAAAGATGAGCTACCTGGGACAGAGAAGAAAACCACAGTGGCTTCTTGGGGAATATTTATCACCAAATATGTTTTCTAAAAAAATTTAAAATTTAAAGGAAAAATGTTTAAATAGAGTTGTGACTTCATAGTCAATTTGCTTAATCCTCCACGTCACTGCAAATCCATTATGCACTTGGGATGTCAGAGGGCTCTACAAATTACCACGTTGTTTGAAGTTGTCTGCTTTCTGAAGTGGCTTCAGTCATTTATTTTCACAGCAATATTATTTCTTCGACTTACAAGGTATGTAATAGCGAGGTCTTTGGGGATAGCCATCTGGATGGAAAATGATTATCTGTGTTTCTAAAGAAAAGGTAACTTGTTGTGTATATGAAATTCTCCAAGGAGCATGTAATTGTAACATTTTAAGAATAGGAAAAGCCCAAACTGCAACTTTTAAAAATTTACAAGAAATATCCAGATATAAGAGAGAATTGAAGAGAAGATAATAGAAAGTGTGTCATTTTGACCTGAGGTTACTGAGAGCAAAAAAGCAATGTATTTAATCTTGAGTTCTTTTAATCTGAAGTCATCCAAATACTTTAGATCAAAAAAGAGCAGTGTATGAAGGGCCTTATTGTCTTTTTTATTTGAATTCTGGACAGGGAAGTGAAGAAAGGTTTGGACCTTCAGTTTGGCTAGAACTAATGATTGAGTGGGCAGGTTGGATACTAGGGCAAAGTGACAGATCGCTGTGAACATTTTTCTCCGTTCTAGAAAATCTGTCCTGTGGAAGTTTAAAGCATCAACAAAGAACAGGGAAATGTATGCACTGCCCAGCCTTTTCCCTGTTTTGAAACCATTTAGCAATACAACAAACAAATGTTGCCATTAGAGATTTTATCTGGAAGATATACTTCTAGTCAAAGTCATCAACTCAGAGTAACACAAAAAGCAACAACACAACAAAGGGAGGAAGCACATGAAATGCAGGGGAAAAAATGAGGAGGGGAATCTCTCACCTGTCCAAAAGGTTTAAAGAAGATGAATAGGACAAAGAGTAAGATGAATGAAGTCAAGATCCCGAGCCCAAATATAACAACTTTCAGCTGGGGAAACTGCACCCGTGGGTGCACAACGCAGGTTTCAGGATTCCCTGGCCAGGGTTCTCTCCACTATTCAAGAGTAAATCTTTGTAGAACGAAGCTGGACTGCAAACCACAATCTTGGCCCTTAGGTCAAGATTGCCAAACTTTGGCCAGGATCCAGCCTAACATCTTCTCTTTCCTGAAAAACAGGCCTGTCCTGGTTTTGCCCAGGTATTGTTTCATATACTGGTGTCAGCTTCATTCTTAAAGAAGAGACTACTGTCCCTAAAACAGTGGAAGCTCGTTTACCCTGGGAGACACAATTTATACATATTTGCTTCAAAGACATAATAAATCTCAGAATGACTGAGAGGGGCTACTCCTCCCAGTCCAGGAAAGCAACCTGCTCTGGTTTCCAGGACAGGCAACCCTGTTTCTTGTAGAGTGAACCTTGTATTACCGTGGCTTTCCTTCCTCTTCAGTGCCTCTGTCATTACCTACTCCTCCACTTCTTTTTTCTTACTAAAGACCAAAGTAAAAAATGTCCCAGTTCCCTAAGTCCCATTTATTGTTCAACCTTCCCTGTGCCTTTCAGGCCAAATCTTGGATCTTTTAAGAAATCTGCTTTTAGAGTCTTAAGTTGATTTCTGCTGCTTCTAATCTGTCTGCAATGTTGTATTAATATCTTGCTTGGTTTTAGAGAGACTGTGTTAAAAGTTATTTGGTACAGTAAGCCTTAAGGCAGTGTCACCATTGTTTTTTCAAAAGCATTTTGTTTCTGAGCTCTTTGATGGGAGAAGTTATTTATTTGGGTTTGAAGTTGCACTTTTGGAATGGAAAGAGGGGTTATTGGGGTCACATGTCCCCATTAGGAAGGAATTGTAACATTAAACAAGAGCACCAGTGCAGAATTTATTATTCTCTGAGTGATTCACCTTACAGGAAGGAAGCATTTGCCTCTGCCAGAGTAGAGAGATTGTTTCACAATGTTCATAACTGAAACGAAAGCAGAGAAGCAAGATTAAAACTAAACATCTCCAATTTAAACATCCAAAGCAAATTTTTCTATTGATTCATATATTAATGATCAAGAGGTATATTGAAGAATGAGTTGGAAAAGCCATAAAGGACTTCTGAAAAAAAAACAAAAACTGAGAGTAACTAATTGTGAAAGCGAGAAAGATGCTTTGAATTCAGGGCTTTTATCTGGCTACCTATAAGAAAAGAACGTTTTTTGCTGTAAATTGCCCAAGAATATCTGCCTGCAAAGCTTGAAAATGTTAGTTTGCTTCCATGGATAAAATCAGAATGGTGATTCAACCCTTAGCATGTGCACCCTGAAAGTAGCAAGTCACTAACAAAAGCATTGCAGTATTTTGGCAAGTGGTCACATCTGGCAATTTCATTAGTGCACGTCTTTTCATCTGGAAATAGATCCAGATGTTTTAGGAGAATTTGTATTGGATCTGAAAGAATCTGGATCCTTTTGGTAAAAGTCTATTTTGTAGACTGATATCAAACCCTTTAGCTCTATCTACATGAAAGGGTCCAGGTTCTGTTTCTGTGTGATTTAGACCCAATGGAAAAGCCAAATGCTTTTATAGTGTACGTGCTCCATCCTGATGGGCCTGGAGACTGTTACTCTCCTGCCTTCTACAGACCACCCATAAAAAGAAAAGAAAAATGACCATCCCTAGAGTTTAATGCAGAACGTAAACCTTTACTACTTTATTAGATACTATATTCTCACAAAAATGGACTATTCCCATTGAACTAAATTAAAAGAAACTTAGATGCATCAGAAAGCCCCAACGAAGTGATCTATTACATCTGTCTTCTTATCTTTGGACACGGATTGTATTTACAACAACTCCAATCAATAAACTATATAACAGTTTTAAAGTCCCCCCTGAGAAGTGGATACTGTAATCATTATCATTAATGTGCTTTGGTTAGATCTCACAAACCCTCCATGAAAAGGAAATTGTGTTTATTTGGAGTTATTGAGCATTAACAGGCCATCTTCTCCATTCTGTGGCTTCCAGATATCCAAGAAGTGAGGGAAATAGTTCATCAATCATTATACACTTTCTTTACCAGGGTATCGGGTCCTACCATCCAGGATGTAACACTAAAACAGCTACCACTGGGTTAATCTCATCCCATTGGTAACCAAATTCCTGTGTTACTTTTAAGGCTCTGCATTTAAATCAGACTCTCCCATTTACAGTCTGTGAAAATTTGGGCTGTAGCTCTGAGACATTGGTACCTGTCTCTTCTTGGTTTCTCTAATTCTCTTCTGTACCCACTAGAGATATTACTTCTTTCATGTTAAATGTGCTGATCATGTAATATGTATAGGCACCAAACATCTATATTATGTAAATCACTGTTCTGCAATATAGCAAGTCTGACAGTGTCATAAAAGAAAATTAGGGTAGTCTGACAGGATTTAAGCAGCCACCAGTTATTTCTTAAGGTGATGTTAAACGAGATACATTATCTATAAGGAACACTGGATGGGACCTAAATTATTGCTATTAGTAATAGGTAGTTTTATTTTATTATTTCTAAGATATATGGCCATAATAATATAATATGGTGGAAAGTAACAGACATTGTTCCTTTATAGCATTATAGAACTAGAGGGAAAATGAATTCAGTTCACATCCCAAATCTTCCATGTTCAAATGTGTCTGGCTACAGCCTTGGCCACAATGCCTATCTTTATAAAGTTGATTCTTGTGAGTTCCTTTGGAACTCCCAAAAGTGACCCATTGGCTTCGTCAAATTCTGGGCAATATGAAGTCTTCTCTAAAATACAAGTCCCTGCAAGTGTGTGGATATCCATTATGGGTGCAAATTTTTTGTGTATATGTGTGTTAATACAGATAGTATAAAGCACTAAAGTAACATTAAAATGTAATCACAAAAATACCTGGGACAGTTTCATGAGGCTTTTTTTGACAGAAGTACCTATCAAATGGCTACGTAATATTGCATATAATAATGTGAAAGGACTAAGATGTGATACTTATATGTATCAACTCCTCAAGATGGCTGTATTCATCTTGTATCACAAATATTTACTATTAATAAAAAAAGAGACAGGGTATATCATTTGCAGGTAGAAATTTCCTATGATGAGTATTATCATTATGTATATCTAAATTGTACCAATAAATGTTTTGGTTTAAAAAGGTAGAAGAAAAATAACATATAGATGGGTGATACATACACACAGTGGTATGCAGGAAAATGTTTCACTTGCTTTCTGAGAAAAAAAAGACATTCACTACTTTGGCATTTGCCGGTTTCCATGGTGTAAATACTTCACCATGGCTGCTTTAAAACTATTGATGTGATTGAGCATTCAGTTTTTTTGAGCAGCCAGGGACTGGTTTTACCACATTACTTCTCTCTCTCTCTCTCTCTCTCTCTCTCTCTGTTTCTCTTTGTCAAGAAAGAGGATTTTTGACAAAGAGGGGGATTTAACTAGTTGATCTCAAAGTTGCCTTGCCATTTAACATTATGCTTTCTCTGTTTACATTTATGTACTATAACTTATTGGTATAGCTTGAATAGGATACTAGGTGGTCCAGAGTGACATTAATCCTACTGAAACTAAAAAGTTTATCAAAGCAGAAATTTAAAGGGCACTACACAAATCTAGGGCTTTGAAATCCATCGCTTCTCCCAGTGTTTCCCAAGTGCGTGCAGAAATGGATTTTCAGATGGCTATTTATCATTGCAATCACTTCTTTCCATGGGATTTGTATATCTTTGTGTGTAATTTTTTTTTCCCCTTCAAAATGACTGTCTTTGTTTCAGATGTTCCAAAAAGAAATTTCATTCTGTGCCCTACCAAAAATAAAAGAGGGACAAAAGTTAATTGTATCTGAACTGAAGTGTAACTATGGCCCTATTAAAGAGGTGTCGTTATGGGCTATTGATCGCAGTGCACAGGAAAAGCTTGTCATGTAAAGTCGAGAGGTTAATGTAATTACAAGAATGGGCAGCAGGATCAGCTGTAGCCCAGAAGTGGTGAATAACTAAAAGCTGCTTTAGAGACACATAATGTTGTCAAAGCATAAATAATTCATCCTAGCATTCGAGAAGAAATTACTCCACTGTTCCAGCATATTATTCAACCATTAAAATCTTGCCATTTAAAGACTTTTGATGTGGTCATATTTCCAGTTTCTAAGACATACGGAGGCATGCTACCTTTGTTAAGCCTTATTTTGAGCAGTTTTCAAAGTATCAGAGGGAATGTGGAAGAGATCCACGATTTGTTTAATACCACAGTACAGTTTTAGATAAGAGAGAAGAAGCTGGGAGGATTTATGCTGTATCTACTAGCCAAGTAGGAATGAAGATTAAGCAATATGGGATAGAAGTTTTAATTCTTGAGCTGGGCCAAGTTTCATTCACTCTAAGCCTTTGCTGCTCCAATCCCTGAGAAATTTCTTTAGTCCCCCAAAATTAGAATAAGAATGAGAAATAACACAGATTCCCCCTACTCTTCTGGTAAGTATTCTCATAACTGCTCACTGACTCTGATAAAAATGCTCTAACAATCTGGTTTGGAATTGAATTTCCTTCTCTTTGGATGTTGTTATTGTTTTGCCTTCAATCTTTCCATTTAGTAACAAGTTTTGAGCAACCATGGCAAACTGATAGCTCCAGGCCACTCGGAATCAATAACCACCTGCTATCTCTCTAGTGGTCACAACTACATTTATATGGTCTTGTTTTAGCATGTAAAAGGCAATGAATAAAACAATTAATATAAAAATGCATATAAATATGAAATAATAAACAAAAGTGACCCTTGGGGGGCACATACCATTCTCTAGTTCACTCCCAAGTCCATTATACTCCTTGAACTTTGGTCCTCTAAGATGACCCAGGTTTCTCGACCAGCTGACTTCCGTTTGGAGATCAATGAGTGGAAGACCTAGATGCCAATCTGAGAGCAGGAAGAGAGAGCTGAGGGTGCGCCTCACAGGTTCAGTTCTGGAGGTAGTTGTGCCTTTAGGGCATCTTTCAGAAGTCTTCCATGTCTCTGGCCTCCTTTAAGCTTTGGTAGTACTTTTTTTTTTGTACACAAACATTTGTTTCTCAATTAAACATTCCCTTTAAATACAAGGAATGAATTCTAAATCTTCATAAAGATGAATTAAAAATGAAATCCCTTCAGTTTAGTGCATGTAATCACTGTGTTCTTGGTCGCTTCTGGCGTTTATTGTTTAACATCAAAAACAAAGACAGGTTATTTAAAAATCATGCTACTGGATTTTTAGTTCTTCCTCTAGGACCAGCTCCATACGGAGCTGCAAAGTTTAAAATTGTATATCACCAAATTGAAGCAACTTTAAGGGTGAAACGGCTGTGCACGGGACCCTACAAGATGTAGTCGAGGTCGTAGTGGATGCAAGTATTGTTGTTGTCCTTGTAGATGTGGGGGTAGTGGGCCATGAGCGCGTCCTGGGAGCCGATGTAGATGGAATTGTAGATCTTCCAGTACATAGTCCCAGACCTTCCGAGCCAGATGAAACAGACCCTGCAGGCGGTACTGCAGCGTCCTGCAAGTACGCTGGCGACCCGGAGCCTCTCCAGCACGCCCATGTCAGCCTGGATCACGTGGGGCGATGTCTCGAACACATTGGGCCACACGTAGTTCAGCAGGTGATTCAGAGAATCCTCACAGCCAAAGTCGTACACGCCCAGGGACATGTGCTGCTCCACCGCACTGGCCTTCTGCCTGTGCACAAGGTTCCCATCCATTAAAGCATCTTACAGTAATGGCGTCATGGCGTAAATGTAGTCTTTGCCCATTTCACCAATATATTCGAACAAGAAGAACAGCGATTTCAACACCCCATTCAGTTCGGGAACTCTGTACTCCTTCATGAGGGCGAGGAGCACTGTGAAGGTGGAGCAGTCTCGAGGATGATAGCTATGGCCACGGAATGCGCACTCTGTTCTGCCTTTCCTGAACCTTGAGGTTGTTTAGAAGCATGGCCAATACATCGTGAGGGCCAATGGCCTTTATAATATAGCCAAATGTGTTGACTGTGGCTCTACGGATAGCTTACTTGTGAGCTTTTAGGAGCTCTAAAAGCTCAAAGCAAATCCTCATCCACTCTCTTGCAGACACATATTCAGCTCCCCTGTCAGCAGTATGTCCAACAAGGTCGATACAGTTCTCTTGCACTTTCTCATGCCTGTTCTTCAAGATGGGAGTGAGTCTGGTCAGCAGATCCTTAATTGGCTGGTGGGGTCATCTTGTACATATCTATTACATTTACAATAGCCTTCAGGGCTCCAAGAATGCTGCCCAATACTTTGGGATACTCTTCACCCAAATATTCATACAGCATGACACCCAAGTGCCTCATCAACTTTTCCTTCTGACAAGTCTTCATGACCACAGCAGTGCGAGAGATGAAATCCACTGCCTGCTGCCTGACTTTGGCGGATTTGTTTTTTAAAGGCCACAGAACTGTACTGCAGATCTGAGGCAAGTATGGTTTGACTCGTTTCCCAAGTGCATTGACCACTGTGCCGAAGCCATTCAACATCACCGAGTCCTCTAGTCTGTTCTTGGAAAGCATAAAGAATACCATCAATCAGTTGTTCTTCAAGTTTGTGATCAATATCGGCTGCTCCTAGGTTGCCCATAATTTTCTCAACTGTTTCCATCACCGTTTTTTGGTACTGCTTGGCTTCATCTTTCAGATCGTCCACAATCCTGCATATGATTTCTGCTGCACCTACTTTGTTTGCTAACTCCACAGTGATATCAACTAACTGTCAGTAATTTCTTCTATCCAAAGCCATTCTGTGCTCCAGAAGTGTTTAAAGAAAGGAGGAAGAATCTCTGTTTTAGTGTAGTTTGCTTCTACAGCATCTGTTCCACAACACTGTTTTACTACCTTCAGCATGATTTTCTTCATGTCTTCATCAGGAGACTGGAATTCTCAAATAAGGATTAACATCACTTCTCTGGTATAGTAATTGGCATATTGTGGATCCACAAGAGGGATAAGATACCCAACAGCCCTTAAGAGAGCAGCCAAATCCTTCCCTCTGTGTTGGCGGATACCCTTCCACAGGGCCTTCAGCACCAAATCAAAAGACTCGATACCGTAAGGAGTCGCTGCTTCAGCCAAGGCAGCAATGGCCAGCGTGCTGATGGTTCAAACTTTCTGCTGCTCATCCGCAAGACCATGCTCAGTGATTTCAACTAAGCTTCTGAGCTGTTGCAGGATGGCACAGCCCATGAGAATCACTGTCTGCTGTACAATCTTAATACCCATGTGTCTGGCTTGCCAAGACGTCTTGCTTTTGCACACAGCTTTTAAGAATGGCAATAAGGAAGGAATGCCAAGCGCAGAGGCTACAACAGCGAAGGCTGTAGCTGTCGTGTTACAGACATACTCGTCCATGTTGTCTATGTCAGGTCTCACGGTGGAGAGCATAGTAGCCAGACCAGCAGCCTTTGCCAAATTAGAAATGATCTCTCGGCCTTCCACTCTGGCATAGTAATCTTCATCAATCAATTAATCTTGTGCACATACGGCCATACTAAGTCATCTAGTTTGTACAATATCCTATCAATGACTTTCATGCGCAAATGGCACTCCTGGTCCTCAAGTGTAGAAGGCATCAGCAGGGGAAGAATCTGATTAAACAGAGGCCCAGCTCCAAACTCCCTCGCTTTATCAGTGATCTGGCATAACGCAGCCTTTCTCATTGGAGGTGTTCCATTCTTAATTTTTAAAAGCAGCTTCATTATTTTTCTCTCCTTTTGTTCTTCTGGACTAAGTGTTGATTCATCAACATCAACCAACAGTTTATCAAAGTACTGAATATCATCAGGTTTTAGGAATGGAAGATTTCCAGAAGGCAGGTCATTGACACTTTTCATAGTTCTGTCTTCTGTCTGCATGTGGAAAACAGTCATTCCACCTAACAGTGTTGGAGTTGCTGTCAGCTTCCAGGCCAGGGTTCGAATGGAAATATAACCAGTTGGAGGTGGAAGTACCTTGTATTCTTCTGGGAATATAGCATCCAATTCTTCATCAGAGAGTGGGCAGTTTTGCTCATCAATTTCTCTCTCCCACCTCCAAGCCTAAAGCTGTTTAGTGATCATACTCATTATGTGACCTGGAGTTGGGGTGGCCATGTTCATGGCTGGAGTGCCAATGGGCATCTTTCCAGCAGTCAGAACAGGAGTGCTTCCACCCATCTGACTGGCCAGGGTCTCATCCTATCGGGACTTTCTTTTACTGGCTCCAGGAGTCGATGTCTCCCCAATTGAATCTCCACCTTGATCTGTTCAAGGAGTCTCCACCCATCCACTTCCGTGCCCAGGAGTATCTCTCTCGGTTTTGGGGGTCTCGTCTCATCTGTTTTTATGAGTGCTAGAAGTCGCGCCTCTGTGGCCCGGGGTCGCGTGGCTGGGTGTGTCACCTCTGCCAGGAGTAGCAGCTCCTGCAGGTGTGTGACTTGGTGTGGGATCCCAATTTTTTGAGCCAGGGGTTGCTCCAGGGGTTTCGCTTCCTTTTGCACCACTTGGTGTCTCATCCCATCTTAAGGATGGGGTATGCCCAGGGGTCTCTGCCTGGTCCTAACTGGACAGCTTTTTGGGAGTGGCACCAGGAGTCTGGTTGGCAGTCTGATCCCAGCGCCACTTTTGCTTTGAGGGAGGCTGGGATGCTTCTGCACCATTGCTGACTTTCAGCTCTCCAGCTTTAACTTTCTCTGCTAGCTGTTGCCCAATTTCTCTCTCTTCCTTAGTCAAGTGCTGTTCTCGCATTACATCCATGTAAGTCCAAGTGTTCATTTTAGGGTCAGGGGTCTTCCCTCCGTCTGCAAAAGGATCAAGATGCTCCGGGAAAATGATCATGGTCCCCCTGTGCTTTTTGTATTTGTCCTCCCTGTCTGCAATGTTCGATCTTCGGAGGCTGGTGGTCAGCACACGGTTCAGATTGTTCTGTTGACTGTGGAATATAGTTGAGCAACGCCACAGGGGCATGCTACCCTGGCTTCTTCTGGCCAAGCAAGCTGGTTAATGATGAGTAGTAATTGTCATCATCTTCAGGTTCAGTGGCAGCAATTGATATCATGTAGCCAGCAAATCTGCTGTCACTTTCACCATAAATCTCCTTGTCATAGTAGCCTGTGGAATCAAAGGTCCACTCCTTTTGCTTCACCAAGAGCCTGCCTTCTTGCCTTGAATCTTTCGAATTTGTGCTTCAATATCTTGCCTTTCAGGAGGGCTCCTGTCATCCCCAGAACTCATGAGCATGTCACGCTGTACCTGGATTGGACAAACAATACAGCTGATGGATGGAATATCCGCTTTCCTTATATAGTCTGGATTTGAAGCTCATGCCAGGCAGAGGGTGGCTGTGTGTCAGCTTTGGTAGTACTTTTCCACTCTTGTTTCTGCAGACTTTTGCAATCTTAGCAACACTTTAAGTCTCCAAGTTCCTCAACAACCATGGTGGGCTCTCTGTAGGCAGTCCCTTTAAAAAGGTCTTCAGATCTCTCAGCTCATTGATCCTGATTGATACAGACAGCTAGTCACCTATCAGGGGAAAATTCCCCCTCAGAACATTCTATAGAAGAAATGCCTTGTCATTGTCCTTAGAGCATCATAAAAGTTGCTAAAACCATGACCAAAACTTTTTAGAGAAAATCATATCAAAACATTCTGAATCAGAGAAGGGTGATGTCCCCTTTTACAGGCCAGGTCATACCAGCAGCCAACTCATTGTCTTCAACCACTGTGAAGAGGACACTTGTATCAGAGAGCTGGGCTCTGCTTTTAAATCATTCACATTATACACTGGCTATGGTTTATTTCAGTCATTGCAAAGATTTTCTGCTTTTAAACTAAAAGCTATGTCCCTCTGGGTTATTTCTGGTTTTGGATTTGCAATGAGATGATATAAACATGATTATTTTTAAAAAAGAAATATAAAATATTTATCCAACATGTCTGTATATTTCTATTCGTGGAGCTATCCAGCGGAAGTGTACTCATCCAAGCTGTGTGATATGTTATAGGAGTGACACTGTGGTTCGCTTCAGGCACTGCTTCCTTACTCTCCTCAGTACTAGCAAATGTTTCCATTTCTCAGCAGTACATAGAACTCATGACTTCATTCCTTCGTCAAGTCCATCCATGTTCAATCCAGTAAGCTGTTGTATCATTTCCATCTCAAAAACACATGTTAATTCTCTTTATTTCTATCATCACTAATACTTAGTGCATCCTGCAATCATCTGTGATCCCCTGGATTAATATTAATGGAATAACCTCTCTGCTTTCTTTTTTGCCTCCCTATTCTCCTTTTCACACAGAGCAGCTAGTGTGATGTTTCCAAAATTCAGGTCAGATTGCATCACCCCTTCCTGCCCCCAGGAAACCCTCTGGTGGCTCCTTTGATCTACCAGACCCCTACGCTAACCTGCTGCTTCCTGTCCTTGTCCCTCCCTCATGATACACTAGGCATTATGAACTTCTTTCTAAGTGGCAAACACAACTTCTTTGCACATCCTGGTCTTCTTGTCCTCCTGCCTCGAGCAATCTGTTTCCAGTCTTTACTTGGCTGCTTACTTCTGCCCAAATACCACACTTTCAGAGAAGCCTGCAGACCACACTCTGTAACATGCTGCCGCTCAGGCTGCCCTCCACCTCAGCCTACTATGTAGTTTCCCTTTATTACTTATCGCTGTCAACAATGCATCAATTCTATACTTGTAACTGTCCTACCTAGAATATGATCTTGAGTTCAGAAATCTTGCCCATACCGTTCACTCCTTCTTCTTTAATCCTGAGCTATTCCAGCATATAGAGTTATTGTCTTTCAACAAATATTATCAATAAATATTGATAAATAAAATAAATAATAAAATAAATATTGATAATGCTGTTTACTTTGTGCTCCAATCATTTTATTCTCTCTTAGTGGGAATTGGCCCAATCTTACCTTGCTCTCTCCAGTGCTGGACCATACTAGAATGTATGTGACATAAAATCGTCCTCATTTTCAATGCTTCAAGAATACTTTCTAAAACTTTGCTTCTTAATACAATATTAACCTAGTGGTCAAGGAAAGAACATGGAGCTTATGAATTCAGAACTGGGATACAAAGGAGAGCTGAAGAGAACAAAAAGAAGACCCAGAACACAAGTCTTTTCCAGAATGAGCGAATCCTTTCCATACCAGACCCCTAGGGTGGAGCACTGCCCCATTCTTTCTAAAATCATCAATATTAGAGTTAGTGCCTAGGATTAGCAATGTTCTAACTTCTCACTTCACTCATAGCAAACTTTATCAGGCAAGTTTGGAAGTTCAGAGGAGCAGTCTTGATTTGGAATTCTATGAGGCACTGTGTAATTGGGCAGTTTATCTAACCTCATTTTTCTCATCTGAAAATAAGGTAGTTGCAGTTGATGCTAATATCTACCTGTCCCTGCATAAGGCGGAGATGACTCAGATGACCCAGTGTCTGTGTACGTGCTTTGGGATGTGTCCTTCACCACACAAACTGACTGCTTGCTAGGCAATCATTATGGTTGAGAGAGATAGAACGATAATTTACAAAGGCAAGGGGTAGAAATCTACACCAACCATCACAAGGGTCTACAAAGAACATTCCCCAGGTGCTGAACATTTAGAGAAAATTAGAGCATTCACTTTGGCAGCACATGTACTAAAATTAGAGAACGAGAGAAAATATCAGACCTTTGTGGAGGGGTAGGAGCCAGAAGACCTTGGTCTAGGAAGTTGTGTTTTGCAAGTTTGTTTGGTGGGGAGTATATGCATTTTGTTTTGTTTTCTGAGGCACCAGGTATTGAATCCAAGACCTTCACATTGAGATACACCCCAAGCCCTTTTTAAAATTCTTTGGTCAGAGACAGTGTCTCATTAAATCACTAAGTTGCTCAGACTGGGCTTAAATTTGTCATCCTTTTGCCTCAGCCTCCCAAAGTGCTGAGACTATAGGTGTGCATCACAATACCAGGCTTCTAGAAAATTTCTGTAGAGATGATGAGACTTGAACAAAGAGCTATCATTTAGCACACAGAAAGAGGGACAGGTGACTAAGCAGAAGGAACCTCTGTCCAGAGGTTAGAGAAGTAAGAAGGAACAGCAGAAGCAGGTGCAGGGAGTGTCTGAAAAAGCCTGGGGTGTAGTAAGAAATGAGATGAATAAGCCAAGAGAGGAGCTAAACAGTGGGAGGCCCAAAACTCCAGAGGAGGAGACAGTGTCGTGATCTGGAACCATGCAGGATGTGATCAAAAGAATATCCTGTAGCACTGAAAATCTCATTTTTTAAATCAAAAGAAAACAATGCTTGCATTGGGTGGGGGGCGGATGGATCCCCAGTGAGTGCAGTAAATCTAGCTACACCTGGAGAACAGAGATCTCTCTCGGAAGCCACATTTTGTGAAGGATCTTGGCCTCAAAGCTCCTGGTGGAGAGCAGGGAGGCAAATGGCAAGTGCATCCTACAAGGGGGTCCCACTTGTGCATAACCCAAAATCTGACAAAATTTTCTTTTCTGTTTGTGATGAACTCGGCTGACTTTAAGAAATAAAAGAAGTTTGAAACTTCAAAGATTTCAGCAGATTTAGAAATCTAAGAGGCAAATGAAAAAGCCCACTTACCTGGAAACTAGTAGGTTTGGATTTGGTTCATGTGGCCTCCAGCTTGTGGGCTCAATACTTACTTTCCAAGACCTTAGTTAATTTGTTGGTTAAAAATTTGGTTAGAGTAGAAAATTTCTAAAACATTCACATAACTAGCTAGTGCCAGAGACACTAGAAACTGCCTGCTTATTTAAGTCTAGAGGCTACTTAAATCACCAGAAATATCGATTAATTTTTCTCATTTGGACTTATATAAAGGATGGAAAATAGAGTGGTAGAAATGGAAGGAGTTTGCCGGTAGCGGAAACCAGGTCAAATACAGAATGGTTGACTATGTACTGAAGTCCAATCATCGAAGATCTTACTATGGTCACAGATTTAAAAACTCACACAAAGTGTGGCTTAGAGGGACAATGGAAGGGAAGGCAGATTGGAAGAAAATGCTCTCAAACTGTGTTCAAGAGAATCTCAGCATTTCTGGGAGACTAAATCTATTATATCAGGAGGAGAGAAAGAGAGAGAGAGAGAGAGAGAGAGAGAGAGAGAGAGAGAGAGAGAGACTTTACATTGAGAACATCCCCTGAAAGCCTCTTGCCCTCAGAGGTGAGGTTTTTAGGTCATTGGATCAAGCGAGTGCTACACTCGTGAAAAATTAATCCACCAATTAGCCTATAGCTAAATCAGTTGTTATGAGGTTTTGCTGGTCAGAAGAGGTAGGTCACTGGTGGTTTGGCCAGAAAGGGTATATCTCCCTCCCTGCCTCTTCCCCTTTCTTCCTGCCTACTGCTTCCTGTCCACCATGATGTGAGTGGCATTCCTCCACCCAGATCCTCCACCAGCAGATATAGATTAAAAATGTGAGCCAAAATGGAGCTCTCCTTTAAGTTGTTGGTGTCCTGTATTTGTCCTCCGCAACAAGAAAGTGACTAAGATAGTCAAATAATTTGGGAAATGATTATTCAGCCAAATAATAGAGCTTTCTTTGTGGCAGGACTTCTTAGCACCTTTTGTGTGTTCTAGGGTTCCATGACTCAATAAAGACATCATACAAAGCAATTTCTTTTCTTTTTCTAAAATACAGACATGATTTTCTTCCTCACCATCTTCCTGCCATCTGCCCCTACAAACATTTTAGCGTATGTAATGTTTGTCAAACAATACAAAATCCCTGGAGTGCTTGACCCCTGGGTCAAATGGTCCCAGTAGAGGCCATATAAGTATTTAACTCACCCTGTGGGAGTAGAGTGATAAGCCCTAAATTAATCTTCAGGCAAAATTAAGCACCTACTAATTGACAGTTGCCATGGTAGATACTAAAACTTATTGCCACTATTATCAGAAGATTTTGAGATTCTCAAAAATAAATGCTATACACATAAAAAGATTCATAACCAGATAAATGCTCTTTCAAATAAATGATTTTTGGTAGAAGGAGTAGCACCCTTGGCCTCTACACTGAGTTACTTCCCCAGCCCTTTTTTTATTTTTAATTTTTGTTTTGAGACAAAGTCTCTAAGTTGCCCAGGCTGAGCTCAAACTTTCAGTCCTCCTGCCTCAGCCTCTCAGTGCTGTGATTGCAGTGTGGACTACAGTGTACAGTTCTCTAAGATTCTCTTATGCGCTAAGTGTTAAAAAGTATAGCAAGGACTGTAGGGATCTTGGGAGCCTGAGGTTTAATGCACTTTAGCCTTGAGAAGAGCCTTGTGTAGTAGGGGTTTGGCATTGTCCTGGGAAGTGGGCGGGACTAGGTCGGTTTGGAGGAAGAGTTGGACATTTTAGTCCAGGGCTGCCGGGGTCCACAATAAAGAGGTCAATCCACAGCCGACCATTCCAGGTGGTGAAGGAGAATGCTGGATGACCAAGGAGAAAGTTGTGGGTTACAAAGGGCTCATACACCAGGCACAAGACACCTGAGCCCCACCATGCAAAGGTGGGGAATTATGCAGTTTAGGGCAAGCATGGCATGTGCTCAGAAAATTGTCCTTGCTGTTAGTGTCCCAGGAACAGACCAAAGATGCTGACTAGCCATTGGCCCCATTTCAAGACCAATATATATTTTTTAAATTTCTGGAGTGACCATTTACAGTGGACCCTTCGGTTTATATGCTTTTTTACTTTATTTTATTTTATTATTTTATTTTATTTTTGCAGTGGTGGGGATCATACCAATGGCCCCATTGCAGTTGATCCTCTGTATTCACAGATTCCATAGCCATGGATTTAACAAACCACAGTTTGGGAAGAAATTTTCCTCTCTAGTGAACAGGTACAGATTTTGTTTTCCTCATTATTTTCGAAACTATAAAGTATAATAACCATGTATCGGCATTTACATTCCATTAGGTATTATAAATAATCTATAAATGATTTGAAGTATATATGAGAGGGTGGGTTGTACATTAGTGGTAGAGCACTTGCCTCACTTGCTAGAGGCCCTGGGTTTGGTCCCCAGCACTGAAAGAGAGAGAAAAGAAAATAAGGAAGGGGAGAGGGAGAACTGATGCAAATAGCACTTTTATTACAAAGTACTTGAGCATCCACAAATTTTGGTATCCATAGGAGTCCTCGGAACCAATTTGTACATATACCAAAGGATAAGTCCATTTCATGCCAGAAAGAGTTTAGGGGAGGAGTGAACAGAGTGTTACTATTTTCTCTCTTATTTTAACAAATAAACCACCTTGTGGTAAAGGAAGGGTTGGATGGACTATTTTTAGCCTCTTCCCAATGGACACTAGTGATAGAAGATACAGACATGTTCTAATCAAAGGTTCAGATATTCTGCCAGGCTAGCTCTAAGCACTAAGTAAACATTCTAAAAATAATATAATAAACTTATACAACCAGGAAAGACAAACTGTGGATGGAAAGTGATTTCAAGTGCTTCCTCATTCACTTTGGAGCTTTATTTGAATATCAGCCAAAATGAAAGAGCCACCGACACATCTAAGGGAAAGAGCCTCAAAAGAAGCTTAGCAAGACCTCCTTCCTGAGTATTTTTACTTCGAGGCTTAATAAGAGCCTTCCCTCGCCCATCTGGAGCTGTTCCTCAGTAAAGAGCAACACAAAGTAGTAGCCTGATAGCAATATGACCGAACCCCTCCTCACTGATGTCACGTGTGAATGTGGTGGGCCCAGTCTCTTCAGAGGTCATTCTGAAGCCAAGCAATAGGTGCAGAAATGAAACAGAGAGGGGAAGCTGCGAACAACTGGTCCTACACAGTCCCCACCCCAGCTTCACCCTTCCCCATCCTGGCCCATCCCAACTGGCCTCACCTACTCTCTATCTGTGGGAATCACAGGATGAGAAAGAAGTAAATTTGCTACACAGACTTTTTCAGGTGAGGAGATGGGGGAGAGGCTGGTCATCTAAGGTACCAAAGGGCCTAGGTTTAGTGTTTTGTTTTGTTTTTTGTGATACCTGGGATCAAACTCAGGACCTTATGCTTGCCAGGCAGGTGTGGCGCCACTGAGCTAAATCCCCAGCCCCAGGGCCTAGGTTTAGACCCCTCAGTTGAGTATCCTTTGTCCACTAAGCTTGGGACCAGAAATACATCAGATTTTAATTATTTTTAAATTTTACCATAATTGCATATACATTATGAAATATCTTAAGGATGGGACCCAAATCTAAACATGAAATTTATATATGTTTCATATACACTCAATATACATAGCCTGAATGTAATTTTATATGATGTTTTAAATAATCTTGTACATGAAACAAGGTTTCATGGTGTGAAATTTTCTACTTGAGGCATCATGGTGGCCAACAGAAAGCTTTGGAGTTTGAACCATTTCAGGTTCCTGATCTTTGGATTAGGGATGGTCAATCTAGCTTTACAGAAGTTACATTAGAAATCTCGTTTTCCTATGAATATCTTTAAGTATTCTACATTGCTTCCAGTGAAAATGCCATGTATCCATTTTGGAAATGTTTCTCCTTTTCAAATTGTATTAAATTTTGGAAGTCTGGACTCTCTTTATATTTTAATTAACCTATGACTTAAGAGATCATTATACTGGCATATCTGGTTAGCAATAAAAGAAACAACACAAAACCGGAATGGCTGGAAAAGTAAAATATCAGACATTCCAAAATAATTTTTCAGGCTCCTCTGCTGACCTTCCAACAAACCTCCAGTTTCCACTGAGCACTAGTTAAAAACCACGGCTGGGTTGGCTTCCAACTACTCCTTCTTACATATGTAGCCAGCCTCCCACCCACAGAGCTCAGCAGTTCTGGCAGAGGCCAGTGCTTGGTGTTATGAGTGAATGCAATTGGAAAGCACACTAAGTAAAATGAAGTTCATTTGGACAGGATCATGAGATAAATGCTCAGTTGTTTAACTGTCTCCTTTTTAAATGCAACTGCTTTTAGCTCCCTTCTTTTCAAAGGAAAGCTTGAGAATACAGCACATGATTTTTTGCAGGTTTTGCTTACTCTAAATAATGCAATCAATCCAGCCCCTCCATAGATAAGAGTGTAGGGGGACAACCACCAATCCCATCAGCAGTCCTGCCAACTCCATCTTGCCTGAGCCTGACCCTCTCCAGAAAGCTCACTTATAGAAAGATACCATTGAGTGCTGTCCGAGGAGCTTCCCCACAGGAAAATGTGATGTCACTGTTTCTAGGAAAAAGAAATTCACCTTGAGCTGCAATAAACTGACATTGCCTACATGGTGTCTTGCGCCTGATTGCATGCAATGGAAAATAAATCCTGGCTGCCCAGCATCCTTCTGCTAATCTATCTGTGTTGGAGAAAAGAGGCAGGCAAGATGATGTGGAATAGTTACTGCACATGGCATTCATCTTCCTGCGATGATGAAGCAGGAGACAAAATACTCAGTTTGTCAGAAACTGACAAAGCAGGGAGAAAACCAGCAGCTCATTATCATTTCAAAAGCTGAGCAGAGGTTTGAGCAGGAAAGAGAGGAAGCAGAGATGAGAACACAAGGACACATGTCCTCCCTGTAAGAGCTTGACAGAGTGAAATAAATCAGCCCCATTGAAGACACAAAGCAGTACCCATGGGCAAGGCAGCGGGGCATGTGTTTGCTCTCTCTGAAGTTTCTGAAGCATCTCCCAATTTAGTCAACGGTGGAAGAAGCCAGATGAAAGATGATCAGGATTGGAGTGGCTGGTGGGAAACTCAAGAGCCCTCCTCGGTATGAGTGTGTGGGCAGAGCAGGATGTGGAAGTTGGCATTAATGTGTTGCCATCTGGGAGAGCCAATGTGACATAGCCGGTGTACAGCAAGAGCAAGCGGTGAAGGCAAGCAAAGAGGAACTCACGGAAAGGAGGCCAGCAGACCAGCCCCGTGCCACACAGGACAGTGATGGCCAAGGTGACTGAGTGATTTCCTGGCCTTGCAGGGACTCTTTGAGGTCATATTCTGCCTGTTCAGCGGGAGTAACTGGCAAGGTAGAGTGGAAGGTCATTTCGGTTATGGACTAATTCAGGAAAGAAAATGGGAGTGAATGCATGTTAGCCCTTCTTTCTCTAAGAAATATCTATGCCTTCTTCTCCACCCAACTCCACAGTCCTCCTCTGATTGGACAGCACCAGAGATCAAGTTGGGTGTTCCCGTGCAAATGACACAACACTGAAGGCACTCTTAAATGGATTGGACCAGAAGAGTGTAGGTTTGGGTCCAGACTCTGTCCCGCTTTTTTTAATTTATAGGTTTATTCATATTCACTCCAAATTGTGAACAGTCTAAATATCCTTTAATGGGTGAATATTAAAAAAACCTCTGGTATAACCATACAAAATACCATAAAAACAACACAGGTGAATCTCAAAGACAGGATGCTGAGAGAAAGAGTGAATTTTCAGGCTCCATCCTCTAGGACTCTTTACGTGACATTCTGGAAAAGGCAAAGTTACAGGGATAGAGGATAGATAAGTTTTTATCAGAGGTTGGAGTGGGAAAACATGTCTAGATTTTTGTAGGGGACAGAACTGCTGTGTATCCCGACTCTGGCAGTAGATACATAGTCTACACATGTATAAAATGCATGGAACTGCACATCCAAATCAGTTAATTATATATGTTAATTTGGAATTTAAAGATTAAAAAAATACATCCAATGAAGTTCTTTTTAAAAATGCCTTCACAGAAATTTTCTAATTTTCTAACCTGGATCTCCACCAGAACAATTGCATTGTGGGAGCTCATTCACAGCAGTCCCGGAACCTGATTTTCCTTCTTCTCCCCTGACTCCCCCACACTGGGCCCCTGGATACTCCCTTTATGAAAGTGGGGTGTGGATAGGTTTGGAGAGAAGAGGCATCTGGCTTCTACTGGCTCTGGACTCACAGCTCAGCATCAAACTGTTAAGCGTTGCTCTTGTACTTTTTTGTCTCATGTGTGGTCTCAAAAGCTCTGCAGTACGATAGCTGGTCTTGAGCCAGATCCTGGCAGTGAGGGGTCTGAAGCAACCCTGAGCTCCACCGCCTAAGGTTGGCATCCACTCATTTGTCCCTTGGACACATCTACCTGTGGATCCCAGGAGTCATCAGAGTGGGCTGCTGGCTGTAATGGTCAGCAATTCTAAACAAGGCTTTTGGGGAAAGCTGTAGGCATGCCCTTGCTTCAGAACACCCCACACACACCCAGGTCACTTTGGATTAAACACAGCAGGAACTCTAAAAAGGCTTCTAAGTCTAGGCCTCTTCTGACACAGGATTGAAACCACTTTTTCCTCAGAGAGGGTGACTTTCTGGAAGAGCACTGTGTAAACAATGTCTTCATGAGGATAAGTGTGTTGAGCTGGGAGAAACAGGGCCAGAGTACACTACTCAGGATAAAATCTGTCCTTTACATTAAGCACACACTGTGTGCTGGGCACTGTGCTGTGGGATTGTTCTGTCTTCACAGATGAGAACACTGAGGCTCCCAGAGGCACCAGCTCACAAGGAGAGGAGGTGACAGAGCTAAGTCATGGTCTGCAGCTCTAGCTTTCCAAGCCAAGGCCTGTGAAAGGAACCTTCCCTGGAGGCCTGACATCAGGCCTACCTTCCTCATGGGCCCGGGAGAAGGGAACTAACACCTTCTTTCTCCAAAGGCGTGTGAAGTACTGCCATGGGCTCTCTAACACCTTGTCTTTCATGATAGCAGTCAAATAATTAGGTGAAGGTTGGCACTTACTCCAAGAATCTCAGGGTGTGCCATGGCTCTGGCTTTGGATTTGAAAGAGTGAGGTGGGCTGTGGCAGACTCCATTCTGGGTTGGTCAGTCTGGGGTGGGCTGCTGGAATCTAGGCCGGCTACAGGCACTGGACTCTGGTCTCTTTGTCCAGGGTATCACTCACCTCACCCCACCACTGCCCAGTCCATTGCCCACTTCTCAAAGCGTAGAGAACTTATCTTCTCTTACAGTTAGTGACTTTAGTCTTTAAAGATTTGGATTATAAGATTAAAAAGCTGTAGCAACCTTTCTTTTTTCTTGCCCTTGTAAAAGGCATCATCTGGTTTGCTCCTGTATCAACAAAAGTAGAATGTTCATGTTCGGATCTTGGAATAGGATCAATAACAGATCTGTACAGCTGTCCCCAATGCAGAGGCTGTCAGGGTGGCTCACAGTGGAATTACCAAGTGAATCTCCTCACAGATGCCTGGAAACACCCCCTTGAGGCAGTGATCATATGCACAGTATTCTTGCCAAACAACTGGAACTCATGGTGGATGAACAGCTCTGAAAAGTCATCACTGGGTTGGATGATAAGCCGGCAGGACTTGGCCTACGTGTGAGCATCCGGCAGGGACATGGCATGGTACTTCATGAGGTAGGCAAGACACACAGCAGCTGAGCGGCTCATGCCAGCAACACAGTGCAGCAGTGTGCAGGCTTCTTTCATCTCCACTGAATGGAGTGTTCAGCAATGGGGTCAAAGAAGTCACAGATCTGAGATGGGTGCATGAGGAACAGGCACCTGTGTGTGCCGAGTGTTCTCGGATTAGGTGTTCACTACCGCCTCTGAGACACTGATGATGGTGATCAAGTCCCTGGGCAGCAGGAGCTTATTGTTGGCAGCCACCTCACTGGAGATATACAGGGCTCTGGTGATCTGGGAAAGGCTGCTGAGTGAGGACTGCGGGAACTGTGTCAGGAAGGCATGCATGGTGATGTCCTCAAGGCAGTGGGCCAGCAGTTGGAGATACCTGAGGCTGTGTGTCTCTCTTCCAGGCTATGTCCATGGAGAGCGCTCCAGGTCAAATGGCAGTCTTCATCAGGCATGAACAAATGAGAAGCCAAAGCTTTGTTCCTCGCTCAGTAGGTACCAGCAGCTGTCCTCAGTCAAGATAAGCGAGAGCTTCTTAATTGGCTGTCAAGACTTTCTGTGACTTTTCTCCTACAGCCAGACAGAGGGCTTCGCTCAGGAGATAGCAGCATGGGGAAGTCCCAGGTGAGGATCTCTGGGGCAGAGAAATCAGTCCGGATCCCCAGAAGAAAGAGCCAGAGGCAGATGAAAGAGGAAGCAGGACATGAGGTAAGGCAAGGTCAGAACAGAAAGAGGAAGCAGGAAGTGAGGGATGGCAGAGGTCAGAGAACTACTCCAAAGTGAGGATCCAGCAGTGTCCGTGGCCGCATCAAAGAGAACCTCGATAATAATTGATCAAATACGTATTTATTGTGTCCTGACTATGTGCTCCTCTAGGCACCATGTGTTCCAATTTAATAAAGAGTAATAAAAGGCCGGGGATTTAGCTCAGTGGTTCCGTCGCCTGCCTTGCAAGAGCAAGGTCCTGAGTTTGAACCCCGGTACCAAAAAATAAGTAATAAAAATGCACTGAAGAATTTCAAGCTCTGAAAAAGCATGAAGCATGTTCTATTTAGATTTTTTAAAATATTATTCTGGCTGAGGAGTGGAAAATCAGTGGGGAAGGAAACAAGGAATAGAAGGAATTAAATGGGACGCTCCAGCTGTAATTCAGGGTGGAATGAATAGCACCTTGGAGTTGGGTGATCCTGATGGGTGAAGTGACCGGACTGAGAATATCTTTGGATTGTGCTGGTGGCACTTGGTGAGGCTGGTGTGGGAGAAACAGAGAGAAGATCAGAAATAATTCTACTCTGAAATGTGGAGCCTGGATGAACAAGGACTGGACAAGGATTAGACCCAAGAAGAAAATAAAAGTGTTGCTTGGATATGTAAATTTTCATGTATTTGTCAAATAATAAAGTGTGATAATTCAAGTACATATGAATCTGAAGTCCAAGAAAAAAAGATGAGGCCTGGATATGCATCATGTGGAGGAGTAGAAATGTATATGTTATTTAAAAATGGGGATAGGGCCGGGAACTTAGCTCAGTGGTACCATTGCCTGCCTCACAAGCTGAAGGTCCCAAGTTTGATCCCCGGTACCAAAAAAAAGTAAAAATAAAAATAAAAATGTGGATAAATGCAATAATAGAGAAACCCTCTAGAAAGAAAAGAGGACAAAACATGTTAAAATATTCCCCTATTTCCTCACTAGCCTTAGGAATTATTTATTTATTTATTGTTCCTTAAATTCTCTTATTGGTACATTTTAGGTAAACAATACATTTACATTTATCATTGGGTGCTTGTACCTGTACATGATGTATGTTGGTTCTTAAGGAATTATTTAAAATAATAATAATACAAATTTTATCTTTGACTAAAAGAAGCATCTCAGTTCTAGCCACTTGACTCTTACGAGCCTGTATAAAGACTTTCCTCATTATTTCTGTTAGGATAGTCTTATTTTTTAACTAATTTATGGAGCTCTTTATATTTCAAGAACACAAAGCTATTCCTTGCTCATATGCACATAGTTCTGCGTGGCATTTATCTTTTAAAATTCTTTGTGAGATTAGGTTTATCTCCTTTTAGAGCAGAGAGACTTTTGTAAATAGAAATAGACTTCTCCTTCATACTTTTCCCTTTGGTACACTGTTTTACAAGGCTTTGTCCTACCACCAAGATTTAAGGACAAAAATGTGGCAACCCAGAAATTTATTACGGCACTACTTATAATAGTATTTTTAAGAACTAGAAATAAAACAAAGAACTAGAAATAGCCCAAGGATTTATCAATAATGGACTTGCTAAATATGTGACTTTACTTAATAGAATGATTTTCAGCCATTAAAAATGATGTGCCTCTATTATTGACATTGAACTATCTCTCTATATATTTAGTGATAAAACATCATTATAGGATGACTCTTTTTTAATAACTGTTTTATATGAACAACAATATTTCCTTTTCTACTACTACTAATAAGGCTAACATTTCTTTAGCACATACTATACCCCAGAATCTGTCACAGGCATATATCAATTTAATAAAGTAGAGAACCAGCTGTAGATATTTCAAGGACTTCATAATGAAGTTATCACTGCCTTTCACCTAATTGGCAAGTCAGAAATTTGGCTGTTGCCTGCTGTTCATAAATGGTTCCAGCTCTTTTCCTGGAGGCCAAAAGGCTGAAGCTTTCCTCCAGTTCATGGCCAGGGGCAAACGTTCAAAAATAACCCAATATTGACTTTGACAGCTTCCCACCTGCCTGCTTGCTCTGCTTCCCACATTTCTAGAAGCACAGTCAGCAACCACCCTCACCCGCTTCTTCTGTTATTCATCCACAACCTCCTTGCTACCCTGCTCTCCCAGAGCTCTTCTCAAATCCTCCTCCACCAGCGAGGATAGATCATATTCCCTAGGCACACTTAGTTACACCAAGGAATTATGAGGAAGACCACAGGAGTCAATTAATTTTTTCTTAAGCATTCATAGCTGACAATCTATTGACCTTCCTGGAGTTGAATCAAGAGTAATATCATTTGCATTGAAAATAAAATTGAGATGAGAAAGGAAAGGAAACTCTCTAACCCCAATGATTCTCATTGATGGAATACGAACTAGCATGGCCAACTGAAGGGAAAAGATCCCTGCATAAGCCTTGGACACTCCTGGTTCTGCTAATGGTGAACTTGGGGATGGACGGGGGGACCCAAGCATAGGAAGAGGTCACTACCTTCTAGGCTGCTTTTGATTTCCTTCTTTCCCCTACTTCAAACCCACAGGTCCTCTAAGTCTCTGCCTCTGGCCCTGTTTTGCTTTGTCTTGAGGCTATTTCCGCCATGTCCGTGGCTGTGAGGTTCTGGCAGTAGAAGGTCCTCCCAGCAGAGTGGGCTCCTGGCGTCTGAAGGTGCCCCTCCCCAGGGAAGGTCAGGACAATATATGGCGCAAGGCACCCCAAACCATTTCACTCATCTGTACTCTGCATCAACCTCGCATTTCCTGTCTCCAAAGAGTCTCACCAGATCCTAAACTGGCCAGGACTTGAGAAAACTGAGAAACCACACTGTCTTGGTCCAAAGAAATAGACACACAGGCCTTACATTTTTCTCTTCCATTAGCATTCAAGTATTTTAATGCATACCAGACTTCACTATTTTTTCCTAGGGGAGGATATTTGAGTTTTCCGTGGCTCATTTTATTCTTAATATTTAAAAATCTCTTCTCTCAATGAGGCATAGCCATAATTGCATTTGTACGAAGTAGGCTGTGTTTGGTTACTGGAACTGTTTTGTAAATGTGGTGACAAAAATCAGCTGCATGTTCCTTTTGTAAGGTGCCTGTTCCTCTTCTGAAAAATTCATGAAAGACTTGAAGGTTTTTAAGCCATCCTGAATCCCAAAATGTGTGGATACCAATGCATAAGAACTTCTAAGAAGCTATTTAAGCAGGTATATATAAAGAAAAACCCATGTGCAACAGAAAGGGCATTCAAATTGTTCCATCTAACCACAAAGAAGAGCAAATCATCCCCAAAGTATAAAATGGTTTAGAGACAGGGAATTGAGAGCTAAATTTGAAGCTGACATCTTGACAGCCCCATGACCTAGTTTCAGGCCTACAGCTCTATACGAGTGACAAATGAGGGAAAAGGAGGAAGGGTAGGCTGCAGGAGCCGGAGCAGAAGAAGCACAGGAGAAAGATAGGAAAGAGGAAGAGGGAGCAAAGACATCAAAAAACTACAAGGGGGCCGGGATGTCACTCAGTGGTGCCTCCGCCTGCCTCACAAGCTCAAGGCCCGGAGTTTGATCCCCAGTACCAAAAAAAAAAGGGGGGGAGAGGGAGAAAGGAGAGAGGACAGGGACTTAAAAAGAATTAAAATGTGTACCATTTCCCCATGCTGTATTCATTATATACTGAAACATACTGAAAAAAATAAAAGTTAAAAAAAAAAGAAATACTACCACAGAACAGAATAGGCAGACTGACTTCCTACAAGTTGCTGTTTGGTAGGTAATCAGTACATCAGAGAGACACTATAAATTTGAATATTTTAATACTTGGAAATATAAATTTATTTATTTCAGTGCAAGAGTGATCATATTATCTACTAAAACATAAAATGCAATGAGTACAGAAAGAGTGAAAATGGGTATTTTAGATTTACCTACTTCTTAGATGGCTAATATAAGGCACACAAAATATCTAAGAATTTCTTGGAATTTCTGTGTATGAGTGTAGGAATAATGTTGGAGAAGATGAATTTCCCAGGAAATTGATTTGGAGCTTGTGGTCAATGGATCTACTTAAAAATATATTTCTTCCTTTTGACAAGGAAAATATCTTAAATTTATCTCTTTAATTTCAATGTCTTTGGGTTTAAAAGATATGGGGGGGGCGCATAGCTCAGTGGTTCTGCCACTTGTCTCACAAGCACAAGGTACAGAGTTTGATCCCCAGTACCAAAAAAAAGAAAAAATATGAAAAAAAGATATCAAGGACCCAACAAACTGGAGGAAAGAGAGAGCAGACTGTGCCAGCAGGTCATTCTCCAGAATAGACCACATGCTAGCTCATAGGACATGTCTAAGTAAATGTAAAAGAATTGAAGTCACCCCCTGAATATTATCAGACCATAGTGCAATAAAATTGGAGATCAATAACATTAGAAACCACAAAACCCAACAAACACATGGAAACTGAATAACACCCTCTTGAACAACCAATGGGTCACAGAAGAAATTAAAGAAGAAATTAAACAGTTTCTACAAGTAAATGAAAATGCCAGTGCAACATACAGGAATCTATGGGACACAATGAAAGCAGTTCTATGTGGGAAATTCATAGCAGTGAATGCCCACATTAGGAAAACAGACAAAACTCAGATAAATAACCTAATGCAGAACCTCAAGCTCCTAGAAAAAGAAGAGCACACGGGCCAGGGGATTTAGCTCTGTGGGACCTAAAACCACAAGATGTACTTTGCCCATCTGCTTGTGATAAGTGTTCAGCCGTCCCCTGGCAACAGCTACCCCAATGTCCCAGGTGTAACCGTTTGCAGCTTGGGTACACAAGGCACAACCAATCAGGTTTAATTGCCAATCTAGAATCTTGCTGTAACTACTATAAAAACTCCTGCTGATTTGGAGTTGAGGCTCTCAATCTTGACCCACTGCGGTGGTGACGGTTAGGAATCCCTGCTCGAGCTTGAATAAACGATCCTCATGTGTTTACATCGGAATCAGCTCCTTGGTGGTCTTTGGGGACCTCGAAATCTGGGCACAACAGCTCAGTGTTTCCAGCTCCTGCCTCGCAAGCGCAAGGTCCCAAGTTCGATCCTCAGTAGCAAAAAAAAAAAAAAAAAAA
>NW_004624823.1:3475917-3735552 GCF_000247695.1 Heterocephalus glaber | reverse complement strand
GAAGGGTGCACAGGTAATGGGGAAAAAATAAGAAGCAAGATATATCATGTACAGGTACAAGCACCTAATGATAAATGTAAATGAATTGTATACCTAAAATGTACCAATAAAATGTACCAATAAAATTAATTTTAAAAAACCCAAAAAGCATGGCAGCCCAAAGCCTTCATAACAGCTCCTCCCCTGAAGGAATTAAGGCTTAGACTTGGCTGACAGTAGAATTGATTGGATCCCCTCTGAAGAATCTATTTGGTTCTAATTTATACAGATCCAAAGGAATCCTTTGGGGTGTGGACCGAGACTGAGTTTTGTTCCCATGAGATATTCAAATATACACCTTTCACTTTTTTATAAGAACCTGCAAGAAGCCAGTTTATAACAAAGACCAGAGTAGCTGTAAGAGTGATCTTACCACAAAGGTTTGAGTCTGTACAGATGTATCAAGACCTGAGCATCATAAGGAGACAGAAGAGAAAGTATCCTTGTACACTGAACAACTGGTGCAAGATCCCAGGCTGGCACAGTCACTGGCAGCAGGTGCCTCACAGGATGAGTGATGCATCATCAGCCACTCTTCCGTAAAAAGCATCATGTAGATCTGCAGCAGCAGCGAGATGAACAGAGGTAAATCCTGCCCCTATGGTGCAAATCCACAGCATTACCTAGGTTTCCCCACAAGACATTGGCACCTTGGTTTGCAGTTTCGTTTCATGGGCAGATGCATTCATGGACTCCATAAACAAAGCTGGGAGATTTCAGAAATGATAGGAGAATGGAAGGTTCACAAAGCTATAAATCAGGGGAGGATTTGAAGCCCATGAAAATTGGATATTAAAATTGATGTAATACATTCATACTCTCAAGGAGAGAAGGATGGACAGAGGGTTCCACTTGTGTTGGTTTTTTCCTGTTAATTATTACACAAATCTACTCAAAAACAAAAAAGCTGAAGATTTAACTTCTCTAAGAGACTACCCTTACATGCGGAAAATTCCTTTGGTTAATAGTCTAGGGTTCATGTCTCAGAGGTGGAAGGTTTGGTTTTTATAAAAAGATATGCTGGGATTTAGGATGGGGGAAAAATCCATCTTCCAGGTCCAACGTTGCCTAGCAGACTCCCTTGTTACCCAAATACCCATTCTGTGGTTATGCTTCTTTTACCCCTTTAGCAAAGTGAGGAAGAGCAGAGAGCCTTAATATTTAATTGCTTTGCAAATATTACATGTGGATTTCACTGTGGAGCCCCAGCCCTGGCCTTTCCAAATTCAGGCTTTGATAAGCAGAATCTCAATGGATTTTTGCCCAATGCTTAATTGTAAATTCCATTTAGTGTCCTTGCAAGATCTTTAGAACATGAATGAACTGAGATTTCACTTAAATATAACTTAAGCTTTTAAAATGTTTAAGATAAAACTTGTCATAACAAAAATGAAGTATTGGTTGAGATAAATGTTCTGGCCAGGAGTTGGCACACTTTTTCTGCAAAGAGTGAGATAGGGAACATTTTTGGCTTTGTAGGCTATAATGTCTCTCTCACAACTAATTAAATCTTCCATGGTATTAGTTATGCCATAAATAATACATAAACAAATGGGTGTGCCTGTGTTCCAATAAAACTTGATTTACAAAACAAGCAGCTGGCCCACAGGTGACAGTCTATTTATTCCTAATTTAGGTCCTTGTATTCTGCCACATATAGGTTCATTTTTCTTTTTCGTGTTGTGTTCTTAACAATGGTAGCTATCTTTGAAATTATAGGTGGAGAGGACAGTGTAGATTTCATAAGATGGAGAGGTAGCCATCCAAAGAGCGAAATGCCTCTTGTGCGAAAGGATCAGATTGCTAAGTAAATGAAAAATTAAATTATTTTGGTAAACAGCTAATCCTCCACCTTAAAAAAAACTCACACGGGAAAAAAAAATAAATGCTGAGATAAACTCTTGGCATTATATATTTAAAAATAAAGATCTGGTAAGTTTGTGGCCTAATTGTAAAACCGCACACACACAGTGAAAATAATAGTGCTATGCAGAGATGATACATGAATTACTTTATTACGTGGACTGATGACTATTTGAAATGCATAGCTACGTAAAGTCACATTTCCTTATGTAAGCAACAAAGCTGTGTCTCTTGATTGCTGATTAAGCCCATAAATTTCAAGGGATGATAGGCATAAAGAGCTAACGCCAAGGAGAGAAACAAAACAAAAATGGAACTTGCCTGCCTTTGTGGTGGTCTCTGTCCCTGACAACAACCCTCACAGCCATAAACCTTGGAGGGGAACTTTTCTGTGAAAGCTAGTGGTTTTTCACGACCAAACGTCATGTCCAAAGATAATATGTTGATTTAAACTTTAAACTTTCTTCAGGAAATATTTTTATAGGCTTGGTTTTAGTAAGGCCTCTTTTTCAGGCAATAAATATCCGAAAGGGAACATGTTGTTTTTCTGTAGTTTCTGTCATAATATAAACACAAATTCCTCACATGATTCTCTATTTTGCACATCAGAAAACTAGCCTCATTCAAATTTGGAAAATAAAATGATAAATTCCTAGCAGCTTCCCTGGTAGGAATCCAGTGGTTTCCACAACTTTGCACAACTAGAAAGAACTCCTTTTGATATAGGGTTTTTTGTTGTTGTTTGTTTGTTTGTTTGTTTGGTAGAAAGTGTACTTAAGTGGGTTTTTTTATTTTGGTACCAGGTATCAAACTCAGGACCTTTCGCTTGAGAGGCAGGTGCAGTGTCACTGAGCTAAATCCCTGGCCCAGTGTACTTAAGTTTTAAAGAGAAATTTATGTCAGATTCTTGTCTGCCCATGGTTTTTACCTCTTTTTTTAAATTTAATTTTCAAATTAACATAGGAGAATTAATATTATATGTACTGTTCTGTTTATTTTGACACATATGTAGACTCAGGTCAATATTATAACAGTCAGAATAGAGAACAGATCTGCTACCTCAAAATATCCTTCATGCTGAGTCTTTAGCGTCCCTCTTGCTCGCTCAACGCTCTGATTTGCTCTCTGTCACTATAGGGAACAAGTCTCTGAGACTTTTCATTTTAATAGAAGCACACAGTTTTTAATTTTCTAAACTGCCTGTTTTCATTCAGTATGTTTCTGAGATCCAGCCAAGCAGTCCTATGTATCAATAGTTCGTTCCTTTCGGTTGCTGAGTAGTTTTCCATTTTCTCAGTGTACTACGGTTTATTTCTGAATTCACCCATTGAAAGACATGTTTTCTCCAGTTTTTGGTGGTGATAAATAGAAGGGTTGTAAACATTCATTTACAGGTTTTCGTTTGTGAACATAAGCTTCAATTCCATTTGGGTAAATACCTAGGAATACGATGCCAAGTCATATGGCAAGTGTATATTTAACTTTAAAAGAAACTGCAAAACAGCTTTTCAGGGTAACCATACTATTTTACATTCCTAGCAGCAATATATGAGAGTAACAATGAGTCCAAATCCTCACCAGCACCTGGTATTAGCAATATTTTTAAAGTCATTCTAACTGGTGTGTAGTTGTGTATAATTGCCCCTAAAAATATTATTTTTATTATTTTTTGTGGGTCTTTATACTTTTACTATAAATTATATTCTCAAATTTCTTACTCTATTCTAAGAGCTAGAGATCTATTCTGCAAGGAATATTACACTTTTTCAATGTCTTCCTTTCCCCCGATTCTTGGTGATTCCAAGTTAATTGGCGTTATGGTTCCTGTGTTAGAAAGCGCAAACTCATTTGGTTAGATCCTGCTGAGGAATGAGTTGGCAATGGAGACTGAATCACTTATGGTGGGGCCACACCTCTATTTGTCAGGGATCAGCCATGTTGATTCAGGTGTGTGCGGTACTCTATAAGGAGCAGAACTGGACTGTCTCAACAAGATTTGTGTCCACAAATTATAGTACATACCCAGGCAGGCTTGCTGTGTAAAGAGGATTAATAACAAACACAGTGTATCTCAATATATGTTGACAATGTACATCATAATGGATTTGTACAAGTAGCCAAATGGAAAAGTCAAACTTGCATTTGAATATCTCGTTCTTAGACCAAAACTTCTATGGGCCAATTAATAGTGGTAACAAAAGAGGGTATAGTTGAAGATTTCAATGCGAGGATTCACTTGAAAATTGCCAGGCCACAGAGGGTGGAGGGGAAAGAGCTAAGTACCAGACAGGAAATGAATCAGTCTTGCTCTGGATGGAGTCACTCATAACCCATTCTCTTAGGGTGGACCTTGAGGTGGCTAGAAGTGGACACAGGATTAAAGGAGAAAGGACGTGCTTTGTGGAAGTATGGAGGTAAAGAGGCCATTCTTGATGCGATGAGGATGTGCAAAAGATGTAAAAAATGTTTGCATCTTATTCATTGCAGGTTTTCAAGATTGTACACAATATAAAATTAAAAATATTTTAAAAGGGGATGATTGGGCACCATTATATAGGATAATTTGGAGAGGATAGAACAGAGAGCGCAGGAACCACTTGGGAAACTCTGGAAATAATCTTGGTCTATAATTTCCATGCAGCCAAGACTAATCTCCTTTCTGGTTCCTTTTCTGCTCTTGTCATTCCTACCTCAGCCAGCACCACAATGCTTCAATGCTGGGTTACTCATGGTTTCAAATTAACCAACTGAAGAAGGTTAGAAGCAATGATCTCTTGTCGATATCACACATCTGGTCAGCATTTAGATAGTGAGGGGCAGTGGCATGAAAAGGCTATCTCCATATTTTCAGTGCAAACCTTGTTTTATACACTGATATTTTTGATGAAAACAAAGATTCGTGTTCAGTGTGATGTGAATTAATGAAGCCCCGACCCATGCCTCACTGCCTGGGGAGGTGACTGTTGCCCTGCAGGCCAGAGAACCCCTGTAAGGGACCAAGTACCTTCCTCACAGCTTCTTTTTCTTGCTAGATTTGCAGAGAAAAAGTTGCTACCATCTAGATATCCTCAGGTGCAAATCCCAAGAAATGCATAAACGAAGTTCAGGGAAGGATTGGACTTTCGATTCTTGAATTTGCCACAGGTTCCTGTGCACAGTAGTTTCTTAATGTACACAGTACTTATATAAATTGAGTTTAATCTCACCATCTTCTTTAGTATAACATTTTTTTCCTGCTCCATTTTCTTTCTTGTTATTAAAACAAGAAAAACTTAGCAGTGAGAAGAAAAAACATCTGTGAAAGAGAAGCTACTATCAAGTTGAATGTAGGCATTTAAAATAGTTGTGGATGTCTTGGCTTATGTAGACACACTTGTCGGAAGGCTATAGGTGATGTGCTGCATGGTACATGTGCATTGAAACCCTGTAGGAGGAGCATTTGTTCATACATAATCAAACATACATTTCCTAAACTTTAGGGGAAAATTGTCCAACAGAAAATCTTAGGGTTGGCTGGCAAAGTCTATTGTCCACTTACCTTTCATTCTACCTCTAAATAGCTAGAAATAAAAAAGAGGAGAAAAACACCTGGAGGGAAATCTTTGAATGATCTTGTCTTCATGAAGGCCTGCTTAATTATATATCCTTGGCCAACAGTGTAATTTTTTTTAAAAGCTCTAAAAGTCAGATAATGTTAATGACACTTTTAATGTATTACTGGGCTTTATCAACTACACCCATTCAATGACTCTGTCAATCAATAACTCAAATATTCTATATTTTAGGGAAGATTTTACCCATCCAACTGATCAAAAACTAAGAATCCAAAACTAATGCATTAGTATCTAGAAGGAAATAAGCCAACATGGTTTTTTAAAGATACCAGAATACAAAACTGACCTCATCATTTTGAAGGTAGGATTACAGACTTCACTTTATTTTAAATGAAATGATGTAAGATAAATGAGTGAGATATCACAGTAAGGAAATCATTATACATATCTGCAATTCATCTCTCCATCTAAAATGGATATCTCAGCTGTGCTTACATGCACGATAACCTAACCAGTCCCAGACTGACTTGATCAGTTCACATTGGTGTAATGATATCTCATTTTCCTACATACCAGGGAGCATGTTTTTAATTGGCCACATTTTTTAAAAGCCTCTACAGAATCAGTTTTATCATTTTCAGTGTTATGGCTACAAGATTTTTTTAACTCCTTTTAAGAAAATTACATTACTTTTTATTATGCTTCTATTGTCAGAATCTGAGTTTAAAGTTTCAGACCAGCTCCCAAGAATTAAACTAACTCCCTTCCCTCTGAGTCTTTCTATATTCTTCCTATATGTCTCAGATAATCATATATCTCCACACAGTTCCTCAAAAAGATTATGCAATACAATAACACAGGGAGAAGCCAGGACAACAACTCTTTCACAAATCTTTCCAATGTCTTTGTGTCTGAGGTTATGTGGGTCAGAATACTGTCTTCATTTGTTTGAACATATCTGGATTACTGGATTTCAGAAGAAGAATAAATAGAGACGGTTCTGAATCTGCTGCTCATCGGATATACAACCCTAAGCAGAACACTTCTGAAATCACAGTTTTTATTTCCACAAATGTTGAGGGGAGAGGAAGAGAACTCTAAAGGGTTATCACCAATGTTCCTTCCCCTCAGAAGCAGTCCGAGATTTTTTCGTAATCACCAATCAACATCTGCATGTTTAACAAACAAATCAAGACAGTTTCCCGGCTTTATTCTTTCACGTGTGCTCCGGCTCCGGGGATCGCAGTGCAATTTCCAAGCATAGCTTCTCAACTGTAAAATAACTTCCTAAATGCAATCCCATGCATAGTTCTTTGAGGCTGTGAATTCATGCTTTTCCTTTCCCTGAGCCTCTATTGCATAACTTAGACAATGCCAGGTGATGGACTCTAAATCTCATCAGGTTAATTAGCCACTGTTTATTTGTAAGCCTCAGTCCTCTTGACTTCTGAGGTCTGTTTTGTGTACTCTGTGTTTCACCACCGACCTCTGCTCATTGTAACCTCTATGTCGGTTACCAGTAAAGTTTCAGCCAAATGTTCAGTTGGTTTTTCTTTGTGTTGGCATATTGAACAAATATTTGTTGAATAAGGACTGTATCTGGTGAGGGATAAAGAAACTATAGGCTCATGTATAGTCCAGTCCATGGTTTCTACTCAATTTAGTGGGAATTTTACCTGTTTGCTGTTAACTCCTATTGCATGGTAGTTGTAAATAACAATAATAATAATAATACAGTATTTATGGAGTTCTTTTACTCTCGGTTGCAATGAACAATTGCTGAACTCGGGCCCCCTTTTCTCATTCTCATCTCCATCTGTCCTCTGTAAGCCTGAGAAGAAAAGGAACTCAACTCTCCAAAGAGCTGTCTATGGAGAGAACACACGCCCGACCTCTCCCATGACCTGAGGCCCATAGGTGGTGGACAGCAGCCCACTGTCGGGTAGTGAGGGAATGGTGCAGTGCTCCATGGAGAGTTTAAAGTAGGTGTCCTCCACACATGTGTAAATGCCAAATGGTTTCTCTGATGTGAGAAACTGAAAGTGTAATTGAGGACCAAAATGTATAATAGATACTATGAAATAGGAAGAAAATGTTCAAAGGGGAAGGGGAACTAGGCAGGGGAGGCAGGGGAAAGAAAAAAAGTGAGAAAGGAAGGAAAAAATGGAAACAAAGCTTTTGAAAAAAGGGAGGGATGGAGGGGTTGAGGGGAGGGCAAGGGAATGTGAAAAAATAAGAACCAAGATATGTCACATAAAAGTACAAATTCCCAGTGGTGAATGCGATCATAGAGTATACCTAAAATGGACTAATAAAGTTAATGAATAATAATAATGACAAAGAAAGTGTCCTCCGAGTGACACACGAGCAGGATGGTCCTCGGGGACCGTCGGCGCTGCTCACGTTAAATGTGGTTCGGGGCAACAATCTGAAAAAATTGCCTCCTCTACTCCCAAGAAAGGAGTATTTCCCAAAAGGTGAGAGGGGAGGGAGAAAAAAATGTACTGCCTAAAATACAAATATTTCTAACGTGATGGTTTTTAAAATCAAAGGCTGACGACCTGCCCCCTTCCCACTGCCTTCAGGATTAGAAAACCTATTTTGATCAAAGGTGAAGGACTTCATATTTGCTCTATGTCTTGAGTTATTGGAAAGAACCAGGTCTAGGGCTGGGGATTTAGCTCAGTAGTTCCGCCACCTGCCTTGCAAGCTCAAGGTCCCGAATTCGATCCCTGGTTACCCCTCCCCCGCAAAAAAGAACCAGGTTTGAACTAGCAGTCACTAGTGATGCCACGCATCCTTCCAGAGCCTCAGCTGCAACCCAGGAATTTAAACACATGTGGAAGCGGGAACTTGGCTTGCCTCAATATCAATAAACTTGTCTTTATAGCAAAAGACAAGGCTTGTTTGCCAGACCTGTAAGAAAAACATATCTGTTTTGTGTACTGCAGAACTCTGGTCCATGGACATTGTCACTGAATGAAGGCAGCTGCCCTTTGTGCCGGAAGGAAAAACCTAACAAGAGCTGAGGGCTGCCTGGGCTCACCAAGTGCTCTCAGATGCCTGCCTTCAAAGATCCACTGTTTTTCATCCACCAGAGATTGCCCTTTTTAAAAAGCTGGTCCTGAAATGTATTTAAGTTCTGCCAGTCACATTTCTGGGGATTGGTACCAAATCAAGACAGGCTGATTGAGGCTGATTTTGAGTTTATACAAAGCAGGAAGAGTGCATAATTTTCCATACAGGTTTTTTATAAAAAGACATCTGACCCTGTATGTGTTCATTTATACATGAAACCTTGAGGCTTATTTACTTACGTTTGTCAGTTCTTTAAAGAAAAAAGAGAAGGGAATAGACAGAAGTTGATTGCTATTGCTGCATGGAGTTTTATAAAACCACTCTAAAGCGAAGTAAAATGAGTTGTTTAAAAGAGATGTTTATATCCCTGTGCTATCTTGGTAAACTTAGTTGGCTAGTGTAAGAGAAAAAATAATTTAATTTGCCAAGGAACTAGGAAATTACATTAATGTAGTGACATAAGTATGAAAATTAAGGTAAAAAACTCAAATGTTCATCTGTCAGATTTGTATTTTTTGCTACTTATGAAATACATCATTTTTGTTTTCTCTTTGTGATCTGGAGAATTTCATAGGAAGGACTGACCTGGTTGAGGGGGAAAGTCTGCACTAGTGAGACACGAAAAGCCAATTCTTTATGCCTTCTTGCCTTATTTATACATTCTCTACTTTAAAATTCAACTCTTCTGTATTTCATCTTTCTTTTTGGAAGCAGACACCTGATCCCTGAGGTTAAAAGTGGTCACTTCGTCGCCCCATCTTGTGAACAAAGGCACTCACTGCATTTGGCAGGGGCAGCAGAATGTAATGATGAGAACATGGGCTTTAGAAGCAAAGCACCCAATTTAATTGCTGGCTCAGGCATGATGCTCTGGTTGAAGAAGGGAAAATGTTTGCAGCTGCAGAACAGGGAGAGTCATTCCCATTTCAGCAGACCATTGGGCTACAAAAAGAAATGCAGCTTAATTTGGTCACTCGTGACCTGGTACCCAGTACGTGCCCTAAGCAGTTTCCATGCTCTGGGCTGAGTGATAATAGGATAGTGAGGGGCATGTTAGTTTATATGGGAGTTGAGACTCTACCTTAAACCTGTTGTCAGAGTACTAGTCGGTAAACTGGATGCTCCTCCTCCACCTATTGTTTAAAGACATATAGACGGATTTATTCCCTTAGTCATAAAAAAAAACTAAGAACTGTCATTTCCAGATGGTGCTTTGGAGAAGCAATAAGAATATAGAGTAGTATTGGCCGAAATAGGAGAAATCAAACCAAAAATCTTCAAGGTTTTCCTTTGTCTTCCCTTAAAATGATAAAAATACATATGGCAAAGACAGATTTCTTGTGAAAACAAAGATACTCAAGTTTCCAAACCCTCTCTTCCTAAACCACTCCTAAATCAATATTTACTTCCAAGCCTAATTTTATGCTGTTTTTCATAAGAAGGGCCCTCAGCAGTGAGTAAACTTCAAACCACACAGCAGCATGCACCCCTATAAAAGTCATCTTTAGTAAGTTTTTTTTACCTTATTTCTGCTCCTCTTCCATATTGAAGTTTTGGGTTGAATTTTGAATGGGGAGTTTGGAATCTGATGTGCAAAGCAAACAAAAGAAAAGTGGTCATCTGTTTGGCTGGCAAAATCCTCAAACTCCATGAACACTAAGCACTGACGTGTGTTTACTCTGTGGGATCGCAATACCTCACTTGGGAATGTTTCTTCCTCAATTATAAAGCATTCTTTTGAATATTCTAATGGACCAATAGCATGGATACCTGAGAGGACACAAACCAGAAGTGAATAACTGAGGGAATTATTTCAAATTGATGACACCCTTGTAACTGCTACTTCTGTTTAACTCCCCCAAAAGGCCCTGTACCCTGTCATTTGTTTATGTTCTCCAATTTTTTTTCTAAAGTCTTCAGACCTTCAAAAAAGTTCACCTTTGGTTGGATTCATCAGTGTTAACACTTGGCCACATTGGTTGGCTCTTCCGTCTACTCCTGCTCTTTCTTGTTTAACCATTTAAAAAGTATTTCAACACCCTATTCCTAGGTTTCCTGTATTTCTTAAGAGCAAGACATTCTCCTATATAATCATACTCCTATGCAACCATTGTCAAAATAATTGTCGATTCAGTAACATTGTCTAATATCAAGTCCACATTCAAATTTTCCAGATTGTCTCCAAAATTTCTCTCCATCCAGGATCCATCCATGCGTCTGCATTATTTTCAGTTATTTTGTCTCTTTGGTCTTCTTTATTCTGAAACAGTCTCACTGCCATTATAAACTTCCAGGCATTTAAAACGCTAATCAATTGTCTTATAGAATGTCCCAGGGCTGAGTTTTGACATTGTGTCTTCTGACGGTTATTGTTTGGCATTGTTTATGGTCATAGTTCTACCTGTTAGTGGCTGCCTCAAATGTCACAGGTAAGATCAACAACTTGATTTTTAAGAGCTCTGCGAAATCACAATACAGGGTCTCTTGATCACAATGCAAAGGGGAACTATAATTAAAGATACAAAAATATAAAGCTTTTACCTTTAAAATAATTGTATTATTATGAAATGTATTGAGATGATAGCAATACATACAAATTGCAAAGCAGGTTGATGTCAAAATGTTATATAATACAATAAGTGTTAACAAATTCAATACATTATTATCAGTAAGTACTAATGCAATAATCACTGATCATAATATTTTTCTGACTCTTTTATGCCTATTATTAAATCAATCAAATTTATACTTTTTACAACTTCATTTTCAATCAGTAGAAGTGTCAGTAAAGGAAAGATCACAAATAATTTTTCATAATTATTAATTGGGAGAAGGGGCTTTCTTCTGCAGCTGTAAGTAGAGCTCTTGAGACTACTTCATAGACTGTGAAAATATTGGGAGAAATTTTGATAAATTGTTTTGAATTTTAATTTTTTATAACCAGAGCTGATGATTCCTGAGAAAAAGTATTTTCAATAAAAATTTAACTTACATTTTGTGAAATTCTGAATTTATGTTCCAGTGTAGATTTATACGGTAACATTGTATGTTTCTTCCTACAGTTTTTTGTAACTTGTGGAGGTCATAAAAAAGCGGGGCTTCTTTATTTGCATATATTTCAAACTCCCATTTAAATTTTTTTTCTTGGCAATAGTTAGTTCATCCAAAGTTTGATTTGAAAACAATGGTCTTTTCTATTGAATGTGGTGATCTTTAAATTTAATTTGTATTTTTAACCCTATGGATATTTGATTTTCGGTGACGGTATGCTTTCAAACCCAGATATTCTAAATTCTTTGAAGAATTCTAATGACAATCTTAATCAGTTTGGGCTCTATAACAAACCTTAGACTGTATGATTTGTACACAATAGAAGTTGATTTCCCACAGTTCTGGATGCTGGAAGTCTAAGATCAGGGTGCTATAATGTCTGAGTCCTGGTTAGGGCCTCTTCCCTGTTACACACCATCACTTTTGTTTTGTTTCCTCACAGCAGACAGAGTGAGACGGCTCTCTAGACCTCTTTTGTAGGGGCACTAACCCAGTAAATGAAGATTCTATTCTCATATCCTAATTACCTGCTGAAGGACTAACCTCCAAATTCCATCACACTGAGGGTTGGGATTTCAACATAAAACCTCAAGAAGACATAAACATTGTAAACATTGTCTATTTTCAATTACTTTATAACATTTATTGTAATGTCCTTGTGTACACTATTCTTGTAGTCATGTCTTTACATTTGCAGTAGTTGTTTTACTGAATATGGGTCATCAAAATCCCTGTTTTCTATTACTTAATCCATGGGGTCCTGGTCTGCACCAGGCATAGAAATGGGCCCTGGGCAGCCAGACCAATGGCTCAGCCAGTTGGCCATCTCCTACACACCCTCTCATGTCCACTGGTTTGAGCCCACACCTGCTGCCAGCTGGAGCCTCCCTTCTGCTCCCCCACATGTTCCATTGTCTCATCAGACTTCACTTACAAGGCATAAATTAAAAGATAAAACTATCAGTAATTTCAAAATGGAACATCAGAGCGTTAAATCTCCCATGAGCCTTTTCTGAGAGTGGGATCTATGCAACTTTGCCATGAAGCTGACCGGCCCAGGGACTGGTTATGTAACTATGCTTAAGCAATTCAGAAGGGTAGATGCCTACATATGTCATGGCCAGAGCAGGTGTGTGACAAACTGAGACATCAGAGACCAGTGGAAAAATATCTGCTTCCAAGGAGCGCTCGTGGATTGCTGTCAAGGAACAGAGGTTCCTAGGTTCAGTGCGTCTCAGGATAACTGGGACCATCCTTAAAATCCAGGCTGCAAAGACTACTCCTAGTTTCTAACATGGCAGGTCTGGGGCAGCTTACAAAGTGCATTTCTAACAAGTTCCTAGGTGACTGATGCTGTGATCCACAAACTCACTTTCAGAACCACAGCCATAGGGTGTAATGGGACCAGTTTGTTTGATATTCTAATGTTTTGACAGCAAAAATCTATATTGCACATGAAAATTTCCAAATTTTTGACCAAAAAAATTGTGCATATATAAGGTACAGAATATGATATTCTGATACATGCATATATTAGAAATGATTTCTATAGTCAAGCTAACTAGCATATCCATCACCTCACATAATTACTATTTTTATGTATTTGTTTCTTTTTGATGAAAACATTTAATATCAACTCTCTTAGAAAATTTCAAAAATATAGATGTTACAGTATTATTACCTATTTCACCACGCTGTACATTCACTCTCTAAAACTTATTCATTCCAAATAACTGAACCTGTGTACATGTTAACATTTCTCCATTTGCCCCACCCTACAGCCCCTAGAAACCACGACTCTGTTAACTCCTTTTATGAGTTTAGCTTTTTTAGATCCCATGTGTAAGTGAGATAATGCAGTACTTGTCTTTTTGTATCTGGTTTATTTCACTTAGTATAACATCCTCCAGGTTCATCCATGTTGTTGCAAATTGGAAAATTTCCTTCTTTTGTTAAGGATGGAAAATATACCATTGTATAATATATAATACACTATACATTATATAGATATATAGGATATACTTATACAGTGGTACCTCTGTTCACGAACACTTTTGTTTGTGAGTAGTTTGGTTCATAAACAAAAGTGTGTTGCAAAATTTTGTTGTTTGAAAACTCTGCATCAGGTGACAGACACAGCCATGGCCATCTTTCCCACACAAACACGAAGGTGGCCATCTTTTCCAAAACTGTGGAACAAATTAAGTTCGTGAACCGAGGTACCACTGTGTATATATTTATATGTACCATATATTTATATAAAATATGTAAATATATAGTACTTTTTATTCATCTATTAATGAACACCTACATTGTTTGCATATATTGGCTATTATGACTACTTGTACATGAGATACTGATTTCATTTCCTTTAAATATACATACAGAAGTGGAATTGCTGGATCATATGGAGGTTCTATTTTTTATTTCTTGGAGAACTGCTATGCTGGGCTAGGGATGTAACTCAGTGGTAGAGTGTTTACTTAGCACACAGGAGGGTCTGGGTTCAACCCCCAGCACTTCAAAAGCACACACATAGAAAAAAATGAATTTAGCAAAAGAACTTCCATGCTGATTTTCATGCCTGCACTAATTTACATTCTCATCCACAATGTATGAGCGTTACCTAAACCCTAAAAATCTTCTGTAGAGAAAAGAAAACAATAGAGTGAAAAGGCAGCCTATGATGTTGGAGACAATCTTTGCAAGCCACACTTCTCTTAAAGGGCTACATGTTAGTACTTTAGTGCTGCTGTAGCAAAATATCACAGACCAGGTAATTTAGCATCAATAGAGGTTCTTTCTCACCATTCTGGGGGTTAAAAAATTTCTGCAAAGTGTGGGCAGATGCCGTGCGTGGTGAGGGACGCACTGTGCTTCCAAGGTGAGGCCATGTTTCTTTGTCTTCAGAAGGAGACAAAGACTGTGTTCTCATATGGTGAAAAAGAAAGGCAAAAAGGACTCGCTGTTTCCCTAGATCCCTTTTGTAGGACACGAACCCTGATCATGTTCTAAAGGCCCACCTCTTAATATCATGTCTTTGGGGTTTAAGTTCCCACATAGGAGCTTTGGAGGAAGTGACATATGCATTCAAAACACAGCAGGCTAATATCTAAAATTCATAAGGAACTCAAACAATTCAAAAGAAAAACTGCAAATAACACATTGAAAAGTGAGCAAAAGACGCAGGCGCAGTGGTTCATGCTGGTAATCGAAGCAAGCTGGGTGAGTCGGAAGGATCAAAAGATGAAGCCCAGATGTGCCAGCTGCACAGCGACTTAGTAAGACCCTGCATCAAAATTTACAAATGAAACAAGGGCTGGGATGCAGCTCCATGTAAAAGTGCTGGAGTCAGTCCCAAGTACGGAAAAACAGAAAAGAGCAAAAGCCCTAAGTAAACATTTCTCACGAGTACACATACTAACGTCTAATGGGTACGTGGAAAGGTGCTCAACACCACTAATCATGAGGGAAATAAAGTCAAGGCTACAGTGAAATGTCACCCCATACCTATACCTGTTCAAATGACTATTGTAAAAAACACAAAAGAAATCTTATTTTTTTTAAATGTTGAAAGTTTTGAATCGCAATCAAAACATATATGTAGATTAGAATGGCCCGAGTATTCTTGATTCATAATTCTCCCACAGAGAACTTATGCTAAATTAGAAGAAGATAACAGTTAGAAACCTTAGTGTTCAAAAACCGACTAGGAAATTGGGTCAGAGATATAATTCAAATAAGGCCAAAACCAGTGGAAGTTGAACTGCATTACGTATTGTTTTAGATAAAACTGTTACTAAGTTCCCCGAAATCTAGGAAGAAACAAAAATGTCGGGAGTAAATACACAGATACCTTCAGAGGTACACTATCAAAGTAATAGGAACATATACATCGCAAATTATGGAAAGGAATTTCTCCCTATGTCTAGGAGCTGTGAGGCAAAACACACCACAGTCTTGGCCTCATTTTCATCTGAAATGCAAAGTGCTTCATCACCTTCTTCCTTTCCTTCCAAGCCTTAAACTTCCCTTTAGCACAAATACCGTACAATTGGCTGCACAAATTCAATATTCAACAGCTATAATTAGGAGAGGGAGAAAGCAAGGAAGGCATATTTTTCATAAAGTGAAAAACTACAGCTGAATTCATTTTACTTAGCTGCAATTAAAACACATTTGTGAATTTATAAATATTTTGTAGCATGGTTCTACAAGTGTTTCTAATTTGAGCGATGACAGGTGTTGTTGTTTAAAATAAATAGCAATCCTGGGGTCTTTTACTTAGGATTCAAAATATGTCACTGTGAAGGGATTAAATTGAATGCTGCTAGATTTTCTTCAGGAAAAAGAAAAAAGATCTTTATGCCCTGCTTAGTGAACTCTAACATAGATCAGAGTAGCAGGTGAAGAAGCAGCTACTCTTCCCAGGTGCTATTGTACAACTTGTATTTAATTTTCAAAATAGTCTGAGATTTAGCTCTTTGTGGCCCCATATTATGGATGAGAAACTGAGCTCAGAAATGCGCCAAGCTCAGACTGCCAAGAAACAGTGGATGTGACATTTGCACACAAACCCTGACTCTCCCACTGGAGTGGTCGCTGCTTAGTTTTGCCAACCACAGCCCAGCTGAATGCCTGCAGGCACTGCCAGTGCAGAGCAATGCCAATGTCACAGGCAGCCCAGGAAGAGGGAGGGCTGTGAGGTTCAAATGAAGAACGATCCAAATGTCTTCCTGTGCGCGTATTTGGAACACGATGAAAACATTCATTCCTAAACTGTGAAGTCAGGCTTTCTTCATTCACATCCCACCTCTGCCAGTTCACAGTTCATGACCTTTGGTAAGTTTCTTGGCTACTCAAAGCTTCATTGTCCCCCTTTACAAAGTGAGGACGATTATAGCACCTATCCCACCAAGGATGAAATTAGGTAATGAACATAATTGGCCAAGCACATGATCTAGCACATCAAGAAAGGACAGAAAACCGTGAGTAGTATGTTTACTCTAAAAAGAAGACTGAAAGCATCCCCTGTCCCCAAATATCTTATCTATCCATGATCCATACCTAAAGCAAGAACAGGGCAAGGTCAGTCTTGAAGGTCACTAAGTCCTACTCTTTTTTTTTTATGTCAATGTAAGCGTCATTTTCCCCAGAAACATTTCCCAGGTGTCTCATACATGTTTTTATAGCATTCTGTATGTCAGTTCACACAAATGATCAAATAAATTCGATTCTAATCTATTATGCTGTTTGCTTATTTGACTTTGTCCTGCTTAGACTGTATGCTTTCTTTTCTTTCTTTCTTTTTTTTTTCTTTTGGTACCAAGGATCAAACTTGGAACCTTGTGCTTGCAAGGCAGGCGGGAGAACCATTGAGCTAAATCCCCGGCCTTGACTGTGTGCTTTCTGAGGGGCAGAGATTCTTTCTGTTTTACCCAACTTTGGATATCTCTGGGAGTGCTGGCTCTCTCATTGTGACACGGGCTTCCCTAACTTGCAAAGCCTTCTGGGAATCTTCGCAGTGCTAGGCCCTGTTTAGGTCTATGGGACACACCTGCTTCTCTCTTGTGGCCTAGCATGTCCTATGCTGTGCTCTCCTCCCAGGCACTGCCAGAACACTCTTAGCATCCAAAATGAGCAGCACCCCGTGCATATGTAGAGAAGAATCTCCCTCACTCTTCATCTTGCTTTGTTGCAAGTTATCTCTAAGTAGCAGTGGAGTGCCAGTGGTGGGAAAATGGGAGTGGTCTACCCTATCGGCATAAGTTTGAAGAGGATCTGAAATCAATAAAATCAATGAAAAATCAGTCTGCTTTATACGGTCAGTGAGCACCAGCAAGTCTAACAGTCATGGTGATAAACTCCTCCCTGAAAAAAGAAATAGTTGATGATTTCTTAACAATCGCTGTGGCCATTGTTGGGCTTTGAAAAGTAATAAGAACAACAAAACTAAAAGCCTTCATCCAGGCTTCAAATGCTTTACTTTTGATAATTTATCTGTAAACCACATGGCGCTGTACATATGAGTTAATTCAGAGAACTCTCAATCATGCAGTCCTTCTCCAATCACATAGGCTCTGCTACAGAATTCCCTTTGAGGAGGAAGAAGGGAATGGTTTTGGAGTCAGCCCAGCTCATTCTGGGTACACTTTATGGTTATGTATTCAGTCCCCTGAATCCCCCGTATTCCCATGTGTAAATCATAGATTCAGAAAAAGAACGGGGTGTTGATTGTAAAGACAAAGAGGTGGGTTCTGTGGGGTCTCATAGGGTTTCAGTTCCTGAAATTTAAAAACCACAAAGAACAATACAAGTTTTAGCTTATTCAGTAAGTGCAAATTTAAATTCATACCTTTAATATTTTCCTCAATTTAAGAATTCTATGAAATTGAAACTTATTCTTTTTACATTGCTTTAAAGTAGAATAACAAATCAAGAAAATAATGATTACTGTTACTACATGATTGCTATTAAAAATAATTTTGTAGACTAAGGAAGAGGAATATTATAAAGTGATCAGCTTTAACAAATATGTTAGGTTTGCCATGACAGGCTGTGTTCTCTGGGCCTCAGAATCTTAGGAACTCAGCGTGATCTTTCAAATGCAAAAGCCCAGTTGCAATGGTTTATTTGTCAACTTGACTGGGTGAGCGATGTCTTGATGGCAGGTAAAACACAACTAGAGGTGAGGTGGGGTCTACAAGGGTGTTTCCAGAAGATACACTGGAATCAATACACTAAGAGTGAAGATTGCTTTTTACCGATGAAGAAGCTGGACATTATTCAGTCTGTGAGGGCTCCAGTAGAACAAAAATGAGGAGGAAAGGAGGCGGAATTCTCTGTCTTTTTTTTTTTTTTTTTTTTTTGGTACTCGGGATGGAAACTTTTGCTTGTGAGGCAGGCAGTGGAACCACTAAGCTAAATCCCGGGCCCTTCTCTTTCTTTTCTTGACCTGGGACATTTGTCTTCTCTGGCCCTCCAACAGCAGAGCTCCTGGGTCTCTGGCCTTCTCAATAACACACCAGTATCCCAACTAGAGACAATGAATCTAAACTGGAGACAGGAAAACAAAGTCCTTGCTTCTAGATGGAACCTATCTTGCCCCAGACCCAGCCTATTCATTTCCCAAGGTTTCTCAGGCTCTGCTGCAGAGATCCCGAGGAGCCTGCCCTGCCAGTTGTCCCACATTCCCAGATCCTGAGCACATGGCTTTTCATGCAGTTGAGAATCAAGCTGGGACCTCCTCTGCCTTCAGACTGTCAGGGCAAGTATACAGTAATGTTAGATGGACAGGAGCAAGAACGACATGGTCGAAATTTAAGTGCACCCACCAAGTTAATGGTGATTAATCTGATGTGTTTTCCTCTGGGCTATATGAGGAAAGAGAATGTTGGGGAACAGAAATGGCAGAAGAGTCAGGCAGGGTTCAGTAGGAGTAGGGCTGAGGAAGGTGTGTGTGTGTGTGTGTGTGTGTGTGTGTTGCTCCAAGGGCTGGAGGTGAGCAATAAGGAGAGTCCCTGTCTTGTTGCTTTTCTGTTTCCATAGCACACCAGGTCTCAGGCTTTGCAACCACTAATTATTTATTCCTCACAGCCCTCCAGAGAGATCTTACAGACTAGGAAACACGCCGAGCAAGATCAAGTGCCTCGCCAGGCCCGCAGAGCACTTCAGTGGGAGCGAGGGCTGCCCAAGAGTTCCCACTCCTGTGCGCAGGTCCCCAGGCCCTTTCATCAGCCTTTGCTGAAAAAGGGAAGAACCACTGCCTGGCTTCCAGAGCCATCAAAGACTTGAATCCACTCACTTGTGCTTAATCGTAATTGAAGACCTTCAGGAAAAGGACTTTAGCCTTTTGAAAGTAATCTAAGGTAAGAAAAGAAAAAGGAAGCATTTAAGTTGAAAATGCTGAGTCTGGACACAATTCCTCCTTCCTTGTAGCGTGGTGACCAGGGGTGAAGCAAGATTTTATTGAACCCACCATTTTGAACCCCGAGAATATGTGGTACTTGGATCCATCTAACAATAGGGCGGGGAGTTAGCACTGCACAAGCAAGAGCGTAAGTCCAACTTCTGAGTTCACTGGAGATGCTCACAGCGGTCTCTGTAGCCCACTGCCTCCCTCCTGCAATGCAGCCACCACCCGCAGGGGGGCTCAGGAAAGCCCTGCAGCCCCCGGGGGTCCTGGCCAAAGCGCAACCCGTGACATCTCCACAAACTGACTCAGGACAATGCCTAGGAAAGGCTGTGCACAGAGCTAATTGTGTAGCTGCATCTCAAGGCCATCGCAGCTGCTCTGATGATGCTTTATATCTCCTTACCTTGGCCACTCCTGGAGTTCCGCCCCTCTGGCTTCCCACCGCTTCTGAGCTTTGATCCTTCTGTACCCCTTTAGTCTCCTCATCAGAGCCAATGTCCCACCACTCCCCTGATTCCCATCTGTTTCACTCTTCCATCTGAAATTCAATCTATTACCAGCCAAATTATTTTTAATGTATTTTTACAACTGCATATCATACTACAAAATATTGGGTTTAAACGTGGCACTTTTTATACATGCATATAACATTTCAATCATATCCATTCCCTTCATTACCCTCATGTCCCTTCCCCGTCATCCTTATTCTCTATCTCTTGTCTAGTAATAGTCACCATTCTGCTTCTGTGTAATCTTTTATTTGTTGTTTTAAAGATTCCACATATTAAGTAAAACATGAAATACTTGGGGGGTTTTAGCCTGGCTTATTTTGCTTAACATGGTGATCACCACTTCCATCAATTTTCCTGAAAATGTTCTTCTTTATGGCTGGATAGTATTCCACTGAGTGTATATACCACATTTCCTCATCCATTGTCAGACGATGGGCATCTGGGCTGGTTTATATCCTGGCTATTGTGAGTTGTGTCACAATGAACACAGATATGTTGGTATCCCTATGGTGTATCAGCCGAGGTCTTCAGTTTCACTATTTTCTCCAGGTAGGCACTGTCTTTTTTCACTCTTACTTGAATCTGTGGTCTGACAGCATGACTTCCCCAGCAGCTCTCACCAGCAGTGATATGTGGGCACCAGATAATATCCTCCCTGCTCTACTTAGCCATTTCCATGCAACTTCTCATCCTTTTTTCTTCAAACACACAGACTTCACTGAGACACATCCCGTAGCACCATCCACTACCCCACCTTGTTTCATCTAGCAAGTGTCCAATGAAGCCTCCATATTTACTGAAAATTTTAGGACCCACTGCCTTTCTTGCCAAGATTAGCTTTGTCCCTGTTATTACTTTCGGTAACTTCAGCACCTAAGAAATAATTGACCCATCACCCCACCTCTCACTTCCAATAACCTTCCCTTCTGTTTATTTTCACCATCAACTCTTATGATTGTAACCTGGGTCTCATAGTAACTCATAACTGTTACTTCTATCATCTTGACTTCAAGCACTGCACTCTCTAATCATCAGTTTTATATTTCTAGCTCACATAACCCAATACTCCTCCTATCACAAAAATTCTTTGATCTTCATTCATACTTTCAACCTATTGCCTGTAACATACCTGCCAGTCTCCCTGGTGATTTCGTATCCCTCTCTACTTAACTTATACTCAAATGCCCACCCTGTACTGTGGCTTGGGTGTTGAGAAGAGACTGGATATTTCTGGCTTGCAGTATTGCATGCAGTCATAATCAAGATGTGGGCAAAGGCTGCAATCATCTGAAGGCGAGACTGGAACTGGAGGCTTTGCTTCCAAGCTCACTCAGTGCCACGGCTTTCGGCAGGAGTCTCCATGGTCGCACCATGTAGACTTCTCCATGAAGTTGCTTGAGTGTCTTAAAAGATGGCAAGAGCAGCAACCCACTCTCCAGTCCCCCTTCTGTCTCTCTTAGAAGCTATCTTTCTCTCAATAAATTCTTCCTACTCTTAAAAAAAAAAGAAAGAAAGAAAGGGCGTAGGATTTAGCTCAGTGGTTCCACCGCCTGCCTAGCAAGCACAAGGTCCCAAATTCAATCCCCAGTACCAAGAAAAAAAACAAAAGATTACATTTTTTGCAAGGTTAGACAAAAATAAACACACACACAAAATGGCAAGTGGCCCAAGAGTAAGAGCAAAGAGGAGATTATAATGCTTTTTATGATCCATTCTCATAAGCTACATCCCACCACTTTGACCATATACCACATATACCACACATGTGGATTCTTTGGTCAACAGTGGACTGCACATTAAAGGGAATCCTGTAAGATTATATTTTCTATAATCTTAGGAATCATAGCCATCTTAGTTTGTGTAAGTACTGTACATTGCATGATGTCTGAAAAATGATGAAATTACCTAACAATACATTTATTAGAGTGTATCCCCATCACTAAGTGACTCAGGACTGTATTTTATTTGTTAGAAAGCAAATAACTAAATCCAGTATATATTCAAAAGGAGGAAAATTAGGTACAGCATTTTAAAGCCAGAGGTAGCTATTTTTGAACCACTGCACCATTTTAGAGAGAAAGAAATTGATGTGCACACAGGTCAAATTATTTGCCTGTTATCACACACTTTTCCAAGTGGTAATCTTGAGACCTACTATACTTCCACACTTTGGCTCTGCCATTTTGAATACATGGGTTTGAAGGTTGACATTTTTGTCTGCCCTGGAAGGGAAAAGAATGTAGAGAAGCCTCAAACATGGAAGGTTTTTGTACACCAGTCTTAGAAGTGAAATAATATTCTTTCTCCTCAATTCCATTGGTTAGACCTCAGTCATATGGCCACCAGTACCTACAAGGAATGCTGGGAAATACAGTCTAGCTGTGTGTTTAAGAAGAAGAAATGGGTTTGGTGAGTAATTAGCTGTTTCTGTAAATCTCATGCTCATGCTTATGAGCACTGCAATATGAAAAAAAGTTTTTTGCCCCTGGTACCGGGGATCAAACTCAGGACATTGAGCTTGTGAAACAGGTGCAGTGCCACTGAGCTAAATCCCCAGCCCCCATATATGTAAGGAAAGGGTGTCAGATGGAGGAAGAGGCAGAATCGTGATCTGTCTCCACAAATAGAAATTATATGTCTTTTTAGGATAAATTGGCAAAGCAACACTGTATACCTCCAGAGACTTTCTTTTTGTTGCAATTTTTATTGTTTGTGCATTTGCTTGTTGATTGAAACTACCACTGGATACACACATCCACCCCACTCTGGGTCTAAAGCTCAATTTTTCTAGGAGAGTCTACATGTAAGAATGTCCTTGCAGGCCAAATACATCATTTCATTGTCACAACATGCTCGTAAGCTTCATAAAGAGGTCTATTTTAGAATTACTCAGAAGACAGGACCAATTTTCCTCTTCATTTAAAAACAGTAAACCATGAAGCCTATGGAGACAAATTAATCTGCACCAGTTCCCTTCTTTATTTAGGAGGGCAGCATTCCTCCAAGTCTCCTCCAGATATTTATTAGGTCCTCGGGGGTGGCAACATCTGGAATACCAGGATCTCGCCGTGCCCAGCACCAAGTACGCTTCCCTCAGATGACCCAGCATCTCACTGAGGCTGCTGGTTACTTCCATAGGCAAGAAGTCTCTGGAGAAACATTCCCAGTCCTGCTCATCAGTTCTCCATGGGTGGCCACTCTAAACCTGGGATGCCAAAGCTGACTTAGTGTTTACAGCACTTGTGGCTATTTTATGAATACTTGTGCTTTATTTTCTGGCTTTACCACGTGGTACAATATAATATGGTTCAAGAAATATTTACTTTTTCCCTCTTCCCCATGACTGGAGAGAATGTTTCCTCAGTCTTGATGTTTGACTTAGCTCTCCAACTTGCTTTGACCTCCTTGTGGGTAGAATGCATCTTTCTATCCTTGACCTAGAGCTTGACTTGCTTTTGCCAGTGGGGTATTAGTTTATATGACTTAAGAAAAAGCTTAACTATGACATACATGCATGTTTTGGCTTGGTCTGTTGCTCTCCTACTTTGGCCATGAGAAGAGCATGGCTTCTCTAGCATCTGGTCCAAGAAAGATAAGAGACATGTGGTACATTTCTGGAGTTTACCTGCAGAGTCAAGCCACAGAAGTCTTCTCTAGATCAACCGAACTCCAGCTAACCCATAAGTGTATGAAAGAGAAACAGGTGCTTACTGGTATATATATTCCATTTTAAGGTGATTGGTATGCAGTTTTTAATGTAACAATTGCTGACTGATAATATTTTTATTTGGTTTTAAAATCCATCTCTTGGGGTGAGCCACGGTGGGGTAAATACTAATCCATGTAATTCCAATGCTTTCCCATCCTCTCTGCTCCCTTCAGATCCCCTAGGACCAAACCAGTCAAAATGAAACAAAGACCTGAGTCCAGTTTGGAATTTATCCGTGATCACTTGGTACATTTTATTAATAGCGAGCACCCCATATTTCTCATGCATCAACTATAGAATTTCTTAAAAGTGGCATTTGGAGGACCTGGGAGTGTAGGTCAACAGCAAAGCATGTGGATAGCATGCACAAAGCCCTAGGTTCAATCCCTGGCACATCCCCCACTCCAAAGTTTTTGGAATAAAGTTTCATTACCAACTTAAAATTGTAGACTCAACATTTCCTTTTACGCAGAAGTTTACTAAAGTTTTCTCTATTTAATTAGCTCTCATGAATCATATGTCTTTCACATAAGTGAACTTGCCCCTCAAGGCTAGTGGTATCTTTGCTGGCAAATATTTTTACAGAAAAGGCATTTGCTTCAGAAATAAACATTTAATTTGGATAAATTTTAATAGCCACAGTGCCTGATTCTGATGAAAATGTTTACTAGCAGCATTTCTGCTGTGGAGCCATTTGTTTCTATTATTTTGACAGAAATAAAATTTGGTTGGTTGTTGTCTGAGATGTGAAATGGTTTTGTAAGCATTTCAGCTTGATCCCCAGGAAAGCAGTCACAATATTTCTTCTTCAAATAAATAGGAACCACCATTTTTCTATTCATTACTTCAATAAGAAAAGTTTAAACAAGCAAAAGGATTTGCAAAACACTGCATCAGAAAAACCTCACAGTAAACTGCAACAAAAGTTAGTACACTGTAAATATTTTTGCAAAGGTTTGAGCAATTTTGTCTTTCTATAAATTCTTGTTTGTGTAGCAAGAAAATGAAAAGTTAAAAGGAAAAATTCTGTTGTCTCCCTTTATCATTTTGGAATAGCAGATATTGAATTCAGCAGAACAATATGTATGCTTTATGAGTTATATATAAGGTGGAAAAGTGGAGTCAATTTTCATGCAAACATATTAAGCAACATAGAAGTGACTTCTGTAATTAAATCATTTTTTTTAATCATCAAAATTGAAAATAAGAGAAAACAACTTCTGAAGAAGTCCAGGGTCAATCAGCTAAATAAACTAAAATCATTCAGCCAACTAGCATTGATTGGATTTAGGAAAATGAAATTGACTTCTCTCCAACTCCACCCACTTCACAAACTAATTAAAAAAGCACATCAGCAACATCTTCAATCAGCTAAGAAAGATAAGTGGGCTTCGATGTAATCAATTCCAACTCTGTCGAGAATAGCAATAGATCCTCAAAGAACTCCAGAGAGCTTTCTGAAAGTTACTCCACATCAATCAAAGGGAAAAATTCCTCAGAGCTTGTAATTTTGGGGGACCTTTGTGGACAACGAGGCTATAGAAAGAAAAGCACACACCAGTAGTATATTAGCATCCAAGATCTCCCTCAATTTCAGTCTACCTAAACACCCATCAAGCAAGGGTAATAACAATGCTAGGATCAGTAGGGCTTGTGGGGTCATTGGTAAATCATTTAAAATGTCTAGAGATGTATAAGCTTGTACAGTCTTTAAATGGAACAGAGGATTATTAGATTACCTTTGCAAGGATTCCTGTCTGCAGATCAGTGAAAGGCCATTCTGTGAGTGTCTCGTTCTCTTTACCAAACAGAGCGCAACAGAAGATTTTGTTCAGTTTTAATAGAAGAATGAATAAAAGAATCACTTGAAGTTCACTGAATGGCACTAGAAGTGCTATCTTTCTGTGTGTTTTCATTCTCAAAGTACTAGACATCTACTTTCTGAAGATATCTACCTATTCCATGATTTGTTCAATTGCCAGTGAATGCTAGGTAAAAGATTCAGGAGAACATTCTTTCTTTCTTTTAATTATTGAGTTAAAAAGAAAAAAGAAAAAAGGGAAAATATGAGAGAAGAGATGATATAGAATGGACTCTTGTACGATGTTAAGTTTCCAGGTACATCTCATTGTTCTCCAGTGGTAACACGGCAGGCATTGATCTCTCTCTCTCTCTCTCTCTCTCTCCCTTTTCTCTCTTTTCCTCCATTCCTCCTTTCTTTCCTTTTGCTCCTTCTCTCCCTTCCTCTTTTTTCTTCCCCAAGTCTCTATTGTGGTTTACAGTTGCTTTAGATAGGTGTGAAAACGATTTTAACCCTTAAAGATAATACTAAGCATCTATGAAACACCTTGGCCCAGTGATTGTGGGTTGTGAAGTTGGGACAATTAGGACAGCTGGTTCAATGAGATCACTGCGGATGCTTCAGAACAGCAGCCATTTACCAAGTACCATGGAAGTATTTCAATATGGTAGCAACTACTTACTGCAGCAGTACCATTGTGTACCTGCTAAATATCAATGCTGCCTCTCCTGAGACTATGTCTAAGAATTCTCTCTTGAGGAAACACATACTTATGGACCAAGGAATGTAATGCAGACGTTGAACTTCAGAGCTGAAAAACATTAGTACTTATAAAGCCCAAATCCTACTTTTAGAATTAGGAGTTACATGTGACAGACATCTCAAGTTCATAAAGCTCTTTGTGGCAGAGTTCAAGTCAGGCCCAGTGTCTTCTAAACGGTGCAATATTCTTTTCAAAGACATCAAGCAGAGAGTGCCTATTACATTAAGTAGGTTTTCTATCACTCTGGGCTACAGCTAGAGGAAAATCAATTTCAAGACATTGACCAGAAAATTAAAAGTCTTCCTTAAAATGTGAAATGTTATTGGTTCTCTTGAAAACACAAATTCCTCCTACATCCCACTCCTCCATTAAGACATTCAGACAGATCAAAACAGTGATAGCCAACTTATAGCAAAAGAAATGCTGAAACACAAGGACTGCAATACTTTCACAGTCCTGCTCAGTGGAAGTCCCCAGAAATTAATTGGAGAGCAGAGCACACTCTTCTCCAGTCCTACCTTCACTCTTGGAAGAGGCGTGATGTTGTCATGAAAGTGCATCTTTGGTTAGTAGACGGATGTGAAACAAATCTCAGCATGACCATTCTACCAACAGTTAAAACTTGGGTACGTGGCTTGATCCATTTCATTCTTCTTTCCTGTAGTAATGAAAGAGGAGTCATGCGACTTGCAACCTGGGTGTTGAGAATTAATCAGAATAAGAAATCTATGTTGTAAAGGGTAAGCTGAACTGTCAACTCGATTGCCTTGGGAACCAGCCAGGGGATTAGTAAGGCCTGCTTCTGGGTGTGTGTGGGTGGGTTGGAAGGTGAGAACTTGGGAAACCTTCCCTTCCTCTGGTGCTGCTGCCCTCCTCTGCTTCCCACCCACCATGCGCTGAGGAGTTTTGCTCCACGGTACCCTTCCGCTATGATGTGTCTGCCATGGAGCCAGCAGACTGTGGGCCTCTTAAAGTGTGAGTCCAATAAACAGCTCCTTCTTTACTTTGCAAGTGGCAGGTGCTGTGTCCCAGCAATGCAAGAGCTGTCTAATACATATGTGCAGTTCAGAAATCACCAAGTTCACCTGCTTGTTGTCACAAAATAATGTGATGGTTGGACTGAGGATGTGGCTCAGTGAAAGAGCCTTGGGGAGCACGTGTGAGTCCCTAGTTTTGATTCCCCTCACACACACACATACACACACAAATGATAATTTTATATTTCCTTTTTATGGTCTAAACTTGACTCATCCAACTAATGGCAGATGATCTCTAAGTTTTCCAAGAATTTCTTAGCTTCCTGCCTCTCGTGCTGTCCAGAACAATGCCATCAGCTCTTCCCCGTAGCATTGCTGTGATGCACACAATTTTCCTGCTAGCTGCTCTCCTGGGTGTCTAATTCTCATGACAGGGTCCCACTGCCTCTGCTCTAGTCTCACTGTCAGCTTACTACTCAGTCCCCCCCAAATCACATTTGGGACTGGATTAGCTAGGATGTGGTTTGCTCCAAACTTAGCTGAGGTTTAGGGATTCAGAAAGAAATTTTCAGCAGCTACCATCCCATATACTCAGTTCTTCTAATTGGATCAGCACCCTGCCTGTCTCCCAACTTACCTCCTGGGGAAAGGCCAATCACTATTTCCACTAGAAATCTCTAAGCTCTCCAATGCTTTCATTCAAGGCAAACTTCACTTCTGAACCATGGACCTCATGGAAGATAGGTATCCTCTCTACCAGCACACAGGTCAGCTCATTTCCAGCCCTGGAACCTCTTGCTTCTAGGCGTGCTGATGCTGATTAATATTTCACTTGGGGCAAAATCATCAGGTGTTAAATATGGACTGGCCTGATGGCTCAAATATGTCATTCACAAAACTCAGTGGACCTGTAGACAGAGGACATTAGTCTAGGTATTAACCTAGGATACTTAAGAACTCAAAAATATTAGAACCCCCACACACATAAAAGACTCAGTCAAGAAATAAGCAACTGAAATGAACAGACATTTCTCAGAAGAAAAAGTACAAATGGCCAATAAATATATTTAAAAATGTTCAACATCTCTGGCCATTAGAGAAATGTAAATGAAAACAACACTGAGATTCTACCTGATGCCAGAAAGAAAGCCACCAGCAAGAAATCAAATTATAGTAAAGGCTAGTAAGGCTGTGGGGAAAAGACAACTCTTCTGGATTGTTGGTGGGAATATAAGAACAATTACTATGAAAATCAATATGGAGATTCCTCAGAAAACTAGAACTATAAATTATATTCGACCCAGCTATTTCCCTTCCAGGGATCTTACCAAAAGAGTTAACAACATCATATCACAATGATACATGCATATCCATGTTTATCACAGCACAACTCATAATAGCTAAATCTTGAAAGGGGTCTACATATCTATCCACAGATGAATGGATAAAAATTGTGGTATTTATATACTATGGAGTACTACTCTGCTATAATGAAAGATAAATTTGAGTCATTGGCAGGAAAATGAATGCACCTTGAGACCATAATTATTTATTTATTTTTGGTACTGGGGATCGAAGTCAGGACCTTGCTCTTGTGAGGCAGTCGCAGTGCCACTGAGCTAAACCCCTGGCCCTTGAGGCCATAATTTTTCGTGAAATAAGTCAGTTACACAAGCTTAAATATTAATGGTTTCCCTTCTATGAAAAGCCCACAGTATAAATAAAGAACAAAATAAAAGATAGAAAATAGGAAACAAGGAGATAGATATTTGCAAATGGGAAGGGAACCAGGAGATGAAGGAAGGGGAGAGGATGGGAAGGATGTAAAAAAAGAATTAAGATGTGTTATGTACATATACGCACTCCCAAGATTGAATCTGAATCCGATCATTATGTACTATAAACACACACTAATAAAAGTAAAAATTTTGAAAAAATAGTCAACGAAATCTTTTCTGAATTCTTGTGTATCATCAATTTTTTTTTTAATACAGAGTCTCACTATGTACTCCAAGTTGGCTTTGAACTCACTATGTAGCCCCAAATGGACTCAAATTAATGATTCTCCTGTCTCAGCCTCCCAACTGCTGGGATTACAAGCATGTACCAGCATTCCCAGCAAGTTTATTTCATCTTAGCACTTTATGTGGGACAAGAGTTACTCAGTCTATACCACTAAGATAAGCCCAACTATTTTTTCCCTTAAGTATTTTTTCCAAAATGAAAGGCAAAAACACAACAAAGTGTACATCATTTTTGTTATGGCCTGTTTCACCTTCTGTTCATCTGTGAACAAAAGCTCAGTTTCTGTCTCACACCCATGTAGACACTTGCAATCTCATGTGCACATGTGTACACAAAAATGCTGGTAAAGAAACAGGACCTAATTCTAAATGGAAGCCAAATCATGACAAGGTCTTAAAAACCAAAAGCCTCTTACAAACCTGTAAGTAATAGGGATTCAGCTTAAAATATTTTGTTGACTTCCAGTCTTGCATGACACATGCTAAAATTTGATTATTGTAACTCATCATTGTTATGGGGATAAGTAAGATGAAGTAGCAGTAATTCACAATATCCAAACCAAGTAAATGAAATCCACTATCCACTTAGTAAGTATTAAATCTAAGGAGGTAATTCTCAGAGGAGAAAACAAAAAGCACAGTGTAGATAAGGTTGCAGAGCAAGAAGATAAAGAGATCATGCACCTGATCACTTATCCATTATTTACTGGTGCACAGCAACCTTAAAATGTTAGAAATCATCTGCATTTTATATATGAGGAAATATAGCTATCTATCTACAATGGCACAGCTAATGATTATGGAGCTGGAATTTGGCACAATCTATTTGGCACAAAAGACAACGATTTTTGTAATACCCCTCAACATGTTCGTCCATCTGCCTGACACCCAGGCTAATCATATGTGATGATGAAGATGAGGGAAAAAATGAAGAAAAGTGAAGTCTCGATAGCTTTATGATGATTCACATATTTAATATAAAAATATATGCTAAAGATAATACTAGAGAATTATTTTTTCTTTCCTTGAATTTTAATGTAGTAACAATGAATCCCAAGCATTCATTCATTTATTCAAGTAATTTAGGCAGCATTGATTGAGCAGCTACCATGTAGTGACAATGGTGTTAGGTATGAAGATATAGACAAGAAAAAGATAAGATTCCTACTTTTGTTCATCTTAAAATCTAATGGAGGAAAACTAGCAGAAAATCAACAAGTACTCAGCAATGTTAAGAAACACTCTAAACAAGTAAGCACACAGTGACGGGAGGCATCACCCAGCTCAGACTAAGAGCGAAGGGAAGTTTCAAGAGGCACTGACTCAGGATGCATGGGGATTAGCCAGGTGGATGCAGTCTAGGAGAAGAGACAGAATAAGTGAGCACATCTGGAAAAATTTACATAGCTCTCTGAAGCTGGGATAAGTGACATTTACATCTTGAGGCTTAGTTTCTTTATCTGTGAGTTAGAAGTTGTGAAAGTACCTTTTTATGTGGTGGTAAATGGTTTGTTTGAGCTAACAGGTACCTAGCAAGTTCATGGGGAGAAAGAGGGGGAAGAGGAACATAAAGGAAGAAAAAGAGGAGGGGAAAAAAAGAAGCAGCCCTGATTTGTATCTTTTGCAGATTAGCATGGTGTAAATAACCCCATGATGGCTAATTTCAAGTCACCGAGATAGCATGAAAAGGCTCATGAGATTCCTGAAAGACATAGCTATCAGGTCTCATGAGGCTGTGCCAGCAGTTGCAGTACCTACCACTGGTTCAGACTTGCTTTCTTTGAGATTCTTTTCACTTCAATGTCACTTTCATGCTGAGGATGGCTTTTCTTATGGTCACAGTGACTGCCAGAGGGAACACTGCCTGTTGTTCACAGGAGGGCGGGTAGGGTGTGAGAATGATTGTTTCCCGCCCCATGGAAAAGAAGACTCAGGTTTCCCTCTGAACCAGTAGAGTCGAGGGTTTACTTGAGTTCTGGCCCATGAGGGTAAATTTATAGCTGGCATGGGTCAGTTCCACTCAGGTGATATAGAGAGAGACGCTAGACCCTGTAAGGTGGACCAGGACAAGATCTAACAGGAAGTACATGCTGGTGAGCTACTCACAGAAGCCCTAGACAGGCTGGGAGATGGGGTTATACCTCATTTCCAGATAGATGCAAAAATACTGGGCAAGCCAATTATTGGAAAATTAGTCTCCCTTCCAGAATTAGTCAATTCTTATTTAAAGAGCAGCCACTGTTTCTAGCATCATGGCCCTTTGTATCAGGGAAAAGTTTGATGATGTCAGCTCAGGTCTTCACTTCACATCTTTTATAAACAGCCCAGACCTGATTCATAAAGAGGCAATTTGTGAGTATCTTCTTGTGTTACAAATGAGAATGAATTTTGATTCCGTAAGTTTCTCGCCATTTTAGGGGAGAAAAAAGATGAACTCAATTAAACCTTAACTGAATGGTAAATGAGGTAGTGATTCTATTATGTCATTCACAAGATAATGCAAAAGCAAGAAGAACCTACAGGGCAATTAGCCCCCTGAGAGACTCTAATATTCTAATAAGTCACAGAAATAAATTCTGAGCAATTTAAAGAAGAGCTTTATTAATTGCAATGTTCACCTGTCCGTACAAAAAAATTGTTGCACATGAGTGTCTTCTTGCCTTTTTCTATCAAGTATTTCTTGAACTTCTTTGCAACTTTCCAGCCCCTCACATTTGCCTCTGGCTGATTTTAAATTATGCTAATTGAAAGAGGGGAAAATGCTGGTAATGGAATAAAATGGAATGCTGTTTCTTATAGCATCTGGTGCAATCTGAGCCATTTAAAAGTGCATCTTATGGAATAGAGATACGAATGAGCAATGCCAGTCTGATTACAAACACTATGGGTCTCATTAGAATATGTCAATCTGATTGCTAGGTAGTGATACACTGCAGATTAGTAGGCTATAATTGCCTCTTACATATTATGTATATAATGTATAGTTTCTCTGGGTGGATGTTACAGCCACTTTCTCTTGTGGCTATCTTTTCCAGCTCTACACAAAGCAATGTCTGTGCTCTACTAAGTTGATTTTTGCTGGGTTCTTGGGTCCTAATTTTATTTTCCTCTAAGTATTCATCAAGTTTTCTATATCAGTGTTGTAAACAAAGAATTATGTCCAGGGTGATTGCCAGAAATAAGATATGTCGGTGGTCTATTACCTCCTCAAGTGGGAGCAGCCAATGGCTCAAGGCACTTCCTCTGAAGGGAAAGGGTAAAATAACTGAGCCCAAAGCCCACTACACAGCCACAAGTCTTAATTAGGTTGTTGATTTAAGTGTGTGGTGCATTTTTTCATCGTCAAAATCCATTTGGTTCTTTACTATGACTGGAAGAATTTCAGCCCGGGTCATGACTTTGGTGCACACTCTAGGATTTGCAACCTCTTATGTGGACTCTGAAATCAGCACTCCAACAGTCACATTTTGCAGGAGTTCAGTCTCTCCAATCCTTGCTCCCTATGCCACATGGTCGCTCCCTATGCCACATGGTCTCTCCCCAACCAGCACGACAGCCCCTAGACCACTAAGGGAAAAGGGCAAATCTCTAGTCAGCTGCCAGCCAGGTAAGCACTTGGCTTAGGCACCAGAACCCCCGCAGACGCACGGTGGCCAGGGATCCAGTAGGCTTCAGCTCTTCTTGTCTTGACCCCGGATGAGCTGAATTCTGTGCAACATGAGACGCATCCCTTTGTCTTTTCTAGCTTTTTCATGAAATCCCCAAAATGTGCTTCCAAATAGATTCAGGGTTTCATTTTTCAAATATGGTTACAAAAGGCTAGATTAAACTAGTAAAGTTGGTTTCCTTACTACAGAACTTCTCAGAGCCTTCCATATAGCAATGTGCTTTATGAATCTTCACTATTACTCCATATTACTTGGCTATGGAATCCTCCCCACCCCAATCTTGCAGCTACTGAATAATACACATCAGTACCTCATGCTTCAACTCAATACATACCCACTCTCTATTGCGCTGTTTGGAAAAAGTACTCATTCATGTGGTCTGCTTGGCCCACGTGGACATGTTCCACCCAGCACAGCATTTTTTATAGGATTGATTACATTGATTTCTCAAAAGTTCCTGACAGTACAGGAAATGTTTACTCCCATTTTAAAGATAAGTAAAGTGAGTTTCTGATTTGCCCAAGATCACACTAGAAAGGAACTTATTACATCAAGCTCAGCTTCTACCTCTGTTAATCTTCCTCTTATCTCAGGACTCATCTTCTGTTTCTGTTTGGCTAATGACTAGCCTGTGTTTGTCACAGTCCATCATGAAAGTGAAGAATAGCATTGGAGAAGTGCTGTTCATGGCTTTTATGCTTAGAACATGGAAATGATAATTAAAGAAAATCACTACCTCTCTCTGGCTATATATCAGATGGCAATATCTTAGCTGTAATAGATTGCACTCTGCTTTTAGTGAAAAGTATAATGTGAAGATTAATTCCCACAAAACACAGTGTGTTAGATGAACTTTGCATTGAAGTTATAATTTGTTCCATTAGAGCTTACCAAAAATAATCAACATGACAGATCAGTGGAAAAGAAGTTGCCTGGCAAGAGAATAGGCAAGCAGTGTTCAGAGCACAGTGACACAAACACTGCTATAGTGGCAGCACTACTATCAAAGAGAAATGTACCAGCCTGACAAATTTTTTAACCTGAGGGAGTGGAGCAATTTGGGCACATCATACAGAAGGTCTGGGTGCTGCAGAGCCTGGGGCAAGTTGTTGGATTCCAGCTGCTGGTCTTTAAATCCCACATTCCAACTCTAATTAGCAGAATGACCTTGGATTATTTTCTCACCTCTCTATGTCTTAGTCTTTTCATCTTTAAAATGGGGATAAAGGTATTCCTTCTGTGTGCTGTTGTAAGAATTTAAATATGTTCCAAAATGTTAAAAGAAATAAAAACTATAAGCTTGGGCTCTAGCTCAATTCTTCTGAAGTCTCAGAACAGGGCTTTCAGGCTTGTCCATCTGATATAGGACACAAGGCTAAAGTGGCATAGAAGTTTCCATATTCTAGTTGCATTTTTATTTTTCAGAGGGAAAAATAACTTCAAATTTCTTGTCTGGGATTAGAGCATATTCTACATTTCCCATCTCTCTCCCTTCTCCTGGGGAGACTGAATAATTAAAGGAATTTAAACATTAAACATCAGGTACTTTTGTATATAAACAGAAGGCTGTGGCTAGAGAAAGCAGTCTGTTTTGCAGAACAGCATCTGGATATCCAAGGATGAGAATGTTGAGTGTTCTAGCACACCTGAGCACTGCTCATGCTGCTCTGCACCTTTGGCAAGTATCCACCGGACACCTTCATGGGGACTCGAGAGTCAAAGCTTATAGATGCACTTTCTTCTACAGGCAGTTCTCCCTGACCTTCTCTAGGTGTACCAGCCTCCTTTATCCTGTGGTAGGCTGGCTACTTCCTCAACAGTTTCAGTTCCTCTTCCTGTGTGTTTATGATGACCTTTCCCAGCCCCCTAGCACTTGTGTTTGGCCAAAGAGATGTGCTCTATCCAGCGATGTGGGAGGTAGAAGCAAAATTCCCTTTCAAGCCTGGCCAGGCAGCTTTCAACACAATTGTCCACATCTCTGTCCCATTACGTGGTGACCTTTGGCCACATATTGAACATGGTAGCATCACAAGAAGGAAAGAACTTGGGTCCATTGGTCACTGCTTGAAAAGTTTGCAGGAATATCCTCTGTACCTTCATCAGCCTGTGATGTGAGCTAAACATGAATGCTCAGTCTGTTAAACCACTGAGAATATGGAGTCACTTTATTACAGACAGAAGCTAGCAATAATCCTCCCAAATAATACAAAATTTCATATTCTATTACACTGAAATCAATCTCAAAATTATTGGTAAGATTATATGTGGCAATTTTGACACCATTCTAAGAGCTCTTTCTAGAAGGTGTAGGGAAAAATACTTATAAGGCTGACTTTCTGTCTTGCTAACAGGAAACAATTCCAAGCCTAGTAGAACCTTACAAATCCCAAATATGCTGCCAACTGGGTACATATTAATAGAGCTGATTCCAGAATTGACTATATAATAAATAAATACAAAATAACCAAACGTGACCCAGATTCTGAAATTTTTTGTTTCACTACCTGTTTTAAAAGGTGCTAGCAATACCAAAGGGCATGACTCCGCTCTGAAGCCAATTGCTGTTAGGGCTTTGGTGAGTATGCTATAAGTCTTGAGCTTTACTTTCAATTGACAAGAACTTGACCAATTAGTGGCTTATTTAATGATACAGGATCATGAGGACAGTGTTCATCCTTTAAGGGCGTAGTTTTACTTTTGCATTTGATGAAATATTTACAAAACACCCCATTCGAATCCATACATGAATGTAATTGTTAGCATTTGCAGTTTTAGGAAATCTCTTGGATTCCTTGGAATGCCAGTGAATCCCCAAGGATCCATGCATCCCGGGTTAAAAGTTCCTGGCAAGAAGTGAATCTGAAGAGAGGAAAAAGAAGGGGAGATATAAGAGAGAGATTCATAGCATCAAAAAGGCTACTGAGAATAGCTACCAGTTGTTGAGTTCTGGCGAGATGCGAGACACTGTGTTTAACACTTTAATATATATTTAATCTTCATAAAAGCTTTTGGCATTGTAATTGCCATGGTACAAACAAGGAAATGGACAGAGAGAAGGTAAGAGACTTTCCCTAGACCGCACAATTAGTAAATGGCAAAGCCTGAATTCCAACCCAAGTCCATAGTCCTATTACAGTAGAATATGGAATCTTAAAATCAGATTTTCTAATGCACTATTCTCAAGGGTGAGAGTTAGAAGCCAATGTCTATTTTACACATTGATACATGTACTAAATTGTCATACTGTACCCCCAAAACAAGTACAATAGGGGCCGGGGATTTAGCTCAGTGGTTCCGGTGCCTGCCTTGCAAGTGCAAGGTCCCGAGTTAGATCCCTGGTACCAAAAAAAAAAACAAAAAACAACAAAAAAAACCAAGTACAATGAAAATAGAAAATAAATGGAAAATAAGTCAATGCTTTTTATCCACCATAAGTGTGCTCTGTTAGAATTTAATATTTTACTTTAAATTGTAAGGAATAACTAATTTAGAGAAACCATCTATATAGCAAAAGTTATTGAAAACACATAATCAGATTTCAGGTTTGTATACGGCAACTACTTTATTATTTTCAAATGCAAACTCTTTGCATTTAGTTTGCTATTTTACAATTTTACAAACTAGGTATAAAAGACCATAAATAAATGACATAAGTTATGTGTACCTAATGTTCTTGAAGGAAAGAAAATTACCTTGACAAATTAAAACAAAATAGAAAATCTATGTCTAACTCAAAAGATCGCTTGAATTTTGGAACATGTATGAACCAAGCAATGTTCTGTTAATTTCTTTTTCAGTATGAACTAAATTATAATATGCCTTATACATTCTAGTTTTAACCACAGTCCTTGCATATTCCAACATACTTGGAGTGATACAAAAAATAAATGCACTCTTCCATGTGTATCAATGCTTGATGTTGTTTGGACAATGTTAAAGAAGGGAAAATATTGCTTCTAGAACTTTTTGTTCACTGGTCAGAAGTGTCTTAAGCAAATATTGAGGCTATACAAGTGTATGGGTTAATACACATCCTTCACAGATTGAATATGAGGTCTCAGAACACACACGCTAGTGGTGTAGTGAGAACAACCTTTCTTAAAAGTAATTTTTTAAACACACCAGAACATTTCATTTATAAGACTGCTAAAAATAACTTGGAGCCCACAGACACACGGTGAAGGTACTTGATCTGGTGCGAGGGAACCAAGCTTCATGCTGCTTAACAGATCTGAGCATGAGTTAGCATCCAAACACACTAAGTCAGTGCTTGCTCAGGGGTTAGACACAGACCAGGACATTGGCCTTCTATCCTTACGTCTGGGAAAGATGACCTGCTCAGAGATTCAACTTCATTTTTATACATATTTTCCAGGCATCAATGCATAGGCACATCCCTTTAAAAATATATTAAGGTCCCCAAAAAGGGGTGAATGAACTTTGTCACTCTGGCATAGCTATGAGAACACAATGCCACACACCCTGTCAGAATGCAATAAATATTTATTGATGATTTTCTCTACTTGTTCAACAATAATATGGTTCAGAATCGTTTTCCTCCATTTTTCCCTGATTTGATGTTATAGCTTATATAAATGGCCACAGTTCTGCAACCATAGGTTAGAATAAGCAAGGCAGCCACTCAGATTATGTAAATTGGCAGTATGTCGGCTGGAGTTTGGTATCCTATCATTTCAATACTGAATCTTCACACACCACAACTCAGATTCGCGAAGGCTGATGCATCTTGAGGGCAACAGGAGTTAGCTGCATATTAATTACTGTAGAATTTTCCATGTAATTTAGGAACCTGAAATTGCTTGAGCCATTTCATCCCAACTACATTAATCTCAAGAGTCACTGGGATGTATTTTTCTGTGACATTGGGAGACAAAGTATTAATCCAGACATCATCTCAAAGCTGACACACATATCTACGTTCATCTCCAAAAGTATCTGATTTGCATATATTTGTTTGCATTCAACAAGTCCATTTATGCAGGGAAACAAAGGCTACTTGTACTCCATTTGCGATTACCAGACAGATTCCATCCCCTTTTCTCTCTCCAACAAGGAACTGGTGAGTTAGAAGAATTCAATCAGAATTTGTAATTTTGATAATGGACTGTCACCTGAATGGGTTTATATTCTAAAATTATTCCACCATTAAGGTGAAAATGTTTCTGCCCAAAGCTTTAGAATTATTCCTTAAGGTTAGTGTGGTGGCTACAAAAACACACTTACAGATTTAAGACATTTAACATCTCCAGGTCCTTTCCAAGAGGACGGGCATGGTCTCCAAGTCCACTGTATCATACGGTTCTTTATCTTGGAACTGGTAGGAAACCAGAACGTTTTAGATGTAACGTTCCACAACATTCACAGGCAGTCTGAAGCATGAGGATACACACACACACACACCTATGCACACGCACGCAAACACACTCACACCTATGTACACACATCAAAAGAGATAGTCTGCTCATATTTAGTCTAGGAAAAAATATATTTATATCACTGCAATGGCACACCCTGGGTAAAATGTTATTTCAGCAATGCATATCATAGGCAGCTCATGAGAACTGGCTTTGTTCTATGTGGTGGCACCTGACCTGGTGTCCATAGTAAAACCTGTCGCCTTTGGTCACTCGCTGCCACAGCGATGCAGCAGTGACATACAGGAATGGAATATGGAAATACGTATAAATAAAACCACGAGGAGTTTAGGAGCAAGCACTCTGCAGAGCTGGTGCCATAAGACAGTACATTCCTCCGTGCAACTGGAGAACAGATGCTGAACTTTAATTCTGCGGATTTCACTGGGAAACGGGGTTCAAAAATCATACATTTCTTCTTTTCAGGTATAGGTGTTACTTCATCCTTGTCTTTGCCCAGAACTGGTGTCACAGAAGCAGAAGAAACACATTTGGAAGGAACTGAGGAGGGTGTGTTCTGTTTTCTTCCAAGGGCTTTGTAATCGACAGGAAGGGCTGTGAGGCTGTGATAGCAGAATTTACTCCCTGCAGAGAAAAGAACAAGACTTTAGACAAAACATCAGCCAATATTAACAGCCAGTGACCAACTTATAATATTGTGAGAAAGAATACAGGTTCATAGAAGGTGGTATGGCTCCAAAAAAAGTACTTAAGGGGGAAGATCATGAATCCGTACTTTCTTCTGCTGAAAAAAATAATCATTATAACAACAAAAGATAATTTTTACCAACAGCTTAAGGACAACAGTTCTGAGGTTTGGATCAGAAAATTGAAGCAGAGACTAAGCAACCTGCCCAAGGTCATACACTCTGACCTCAAAAAGCTGGAATCAGAGCCACAAAGTTCAACTCTATGGCCAGGCTCGAACCATTCTGCTGAACAAACTCTCTTTGAAATAAAAATCTGGAATTGTTTCAGTTCACAGTCCACCAATGGTCACCAATAATGACTGAAAATTGCAAACCAAGAAATAAAAAGCATTGGATGTTTTCTTTGAAAATAAAGAAACTTCTAAAGAGCAAGATTATCTTTTTAGTAAAAGCTCCAAATGATCTGCAGGTAATCAGAGAGGAGAGGGAGGCTGGGGCCAGGGCACAGTGACTATGATGACAGCAATGAAGGTCTCCAATCTCTGGGCTCCCCTGAAATGCCAAGAACACATCAACCACACCCTAGAGTTCTAGACATTGGCCTAGAATCAGACAAGGCTGGCCCAGAGCCTCACCATAGCTGCTCATGGTCCTCTCAATTTGTCAAATCACCAATTCAAATGAAAAGAGGAAATTTTCCTTCTTTCATTTGTGACAAATGGCCTTCAGGCTTGCTCCTTGGACCATACCTTCCACTAAGGGGCTGTGTTTAATAGTTGATGGCTGCAAATGTAGAGCAGGGAATTAAGGAATTAAGGCAAAATGCACCTTTGCTGACAACTGTGGTTATTTTGTCCAGTCATTTATTTGTTTTTGTTTTTGTTTTTTTTTGGTACTGGGGATCGAACTCAGGACCTTGCGCTTGCAAGGCAGGCAGCGGAACCACTGAGCTAAATCCCCAGCCCAAAGTCATTTATTTGGTGTATGTGCATATTTATTTGTAGGAAAGAATAGATAAAATTTTTTCTTTGAGTGAAATGGCCACTTTTAAATGTGTACAAAACACTGTAGGTCTATTTGGAGAGACAGAAACAAGGGATTCTCACAAATTATTCATATTGAAATCAGTTTTTAGAATTGAAAATTATGAATGTGGGTTAGGGTGTAGTTATCAATATCTTCTGAAGGTGATTGTTTCCTTTCATTGCAATGCAGTTTTACTTGTGAATTTATATGAAGAAAAGAGGAGAATACAAACTTGACCTTAAAGTTCTGCAATATAATCACATTATGTGGGTGGGCACCATATATATATTTTGGGGGTGGCACTGGGGATTGAACCTACATGCTTCATACTGAGCTACATCCTCAGCCAGCCCTTTTATTATTTCTTAATTTGAGACAGAGTCTCGCTAACTCCCTAAACTGCCCAGGTTGGGCTTGAACTTAGGATCCTCCTGCCACAGCTTCCCAGACTCTGTAATTAATTACAGGCATACTCAGCAGGCAAACTGTATAATAAATAGTTTCTGTTCCTACTAGAAATTCCATTCTTAGAGGAGAAAGAATGGCCTGAAATACATTTGTCCCTTTTCAGTATGCCAACCCCCTTCTTCACTTAATGCCAGGATATAGATGTCTATTGTGTAAATATATTTACAGTTTTAAGTGAGCATTTTGTGGAGTTGAGGTTCTTGCATTATGAATGAAAATGACTGGACATCTGAAGATAGAAGAGTTGGAATGTAAAGGTTTATATCTAGTTGGTGCTAGAATAAGAGTTGAGAAAAATAAGTCTCTCTCCTTTGATTTCAGACAACTCCTTTATCATGGGGAATTTCTTGAACAAAGACCACGTAAAGCATGTGGTGTATGAGGGGTCATGAGTTGCTGAAGGGAATTCATTGTGACTAAATAAACAAAGTGCCGCTCCTTTGAGTCAGCCAGAAAGTCATCAAAATAGCTTTACCATCCGGTTCCTTTCATTGCAATGGAGCGGTACTTGCCAAGTTGACTGCCTTTCCAATTATAAAATAACAATTTCATAAATTTCTAGGGTAAACAATGTATGGTAATCCCTTAGGAGTCATTTGCTAGAGCTACCACTTTTGTATAGATATACATTTAGCCCCAACTGCCCATAAATCCATTTAAACCAGGGTTGTTCATCTGCAGGATCCCTACAACTGAACTGCATTTCATCCTGCTTGGGCCCACGCAGTACAGCATGCAGGGTCACAAGTGAAAGACAGCAGACTGAGGAGCCATCAAAGGAAGCAGACTGCCCTTTCTCCTGGAAGCTCACTGTGCTGTCCCCAAGAGCATTTCATACACACACATCATCATCATCCATCAGGAAATGTGTTATTACAAAGGTATCATCACCTCTCTAACTTACAGGGGAGGAACTAAGTTATAAAGAAAAGTGGGGTGAATTTCCCAGTGTCAGCATTTCAGATGGCTTTAGAATCCATAGCTGATCCAATGCCAGAGTCTGGCTCTACCCCTGGGAAGCAATGGGACATTCCTACTGTTCCCATGTCTCTCTTCTGAACCTCAAGGAGGCAGTGACTACACTAAACACTTTTACTGCTGATGGTGATTATTTTAGGTAATTGGAAAGGTTTGTGTTTTGGTGGGGGGGGGGCTTCCATTGGCTATGACTCTAACACATTCAAGTGTTAAAATTAAGATTCAAAATGTAATCTTTAAATGACGTAAGATTTCATATTCTACCTTTCTTTCAATCCTCACTTGATTATTTCATTTATAGAGATACCTACCAAATAGTAACAAAACTACTCCAGCATAGTATATAGCTTTAATTTCCTGGGATGTTTTAGAATCAGTACATCTTCTCTATAGAAAAGTTCTGCTTTAAATATGTTCAATACTTAGAAAAATAAGTAAACAATTCTTTAATTATTCAATGCCTGCAAGGTAACAGCCTGTTTTAATTTAATGTACAATTTCATAATGCTTTCTTATCGTAATTGGTCCTTTTTTATTGAAATCAAAATACTCAACAGCTTTGTTGAAAGAAAAAAAAATAACATTTTCTAAAAGCAAACAACAACAAAAAACCCAACCAAAACCAAAAGCTCAACCTACACTGTCAACTTTCAACATGAATTTCCAGAACTCATACTTCAGCAAAAGTGGTGATAAAACAAAAATTGTTGGAGCAGTTTTAAAAACAAATTTTACATTCCTTCTGAGCAGAAAAGCTTTTACAACTTATGTTGCAAAAAAAGGTTTCTACTAAACTGTCATGATTTGACAGCATCAAATTTAACATTCTTTGCTCGATAAGAAATAGCTTTCAGGATAAAACTGAGAGGGGGTAAAAAAGGTTATTAAATTAGCCAAGCTTTTGTTTAAGTGATAAAAATGGAACGTTTTTTGAAGTTAAAATTTTCCCAGTCCAAAGTTAGGTCTCTTGCTTCTAGGATCGAACAGAGCCATTTAATTCATCTGTTTTAAGAAAATCATAAAATAGAACCATTGAAAGCCGTTTATGAACTTATGGCTGAAAGATGCATTCTTTACTAGGTTACTTTCAGACAACAAGGAAGTCAGCATGAGGGTCATGTCTCCCACTGACATCTTTGTAAATCCTTCTCAGCTGATCCCTCTGGGGCAATGATTCCTGGAATAGGACAGAGATTAGACCAATGCAAAAGACATCCCAGCCTTCTCCAAGGAAGCAAACTCTCCCAAAGGAGGAATGTGTGATTTAACAACTAGAGAGAAAGGTCCTTAATGTTGCAATCAGGTACCCAGAAGACACGAATGTTTGGTACCAAAGGACAAGAGGAACCCTTCGTGAGCGAAAATACAGCCAGAGGCATCTCCACCTTGTGTAATTTACATTTCACGGCTTCCTAGAAGAACATTAGCGGAACCATACTGTATTTGATGTCCTTTTCTATTATCAGGAAAGGCCTGAACTCCTGAAAAAAACCCAATAATACTACCTAAAGGACATGAAAGAATACTTGCTATTCAGCGTTTCAAATGAGATCAAGTTTACACACACACATACACATTTGTTTTTTGCTGGAGATTCATTGTTGATTCTTTTGGCTTACCTTATAGATTTGAGGTTGCTTCTTTACAAGGAGGGAAGTATGAAAGTTCCCTGTTCCAGATTGTCACAGCCCATTTTCTATAAGTTAGTTATGATAAGTTTGCAGAGTCCACAAATAAGACTATATATGGCACAGCCTCGGGCCCAAAGAGACAGACTTCCTTTGTCCAGTTAGGGGTTTGGGGTCTTGTATTTTTTAAAAATCTGCTTTCCCTTTTTTTCTCAGCCCCACCATGTCCGAAGAATCCACCAGTGATGAGGACCCTGAAGAAGCAACACCCACGAGCCACATGGTTTTCATCCATCCTTTTTTCCATGCTATGAACCAAGCCCTAAAAGCTACAACTGCATCCTTCGCAACTGTTCCCGGGCATGGTCCTCACACCAGTGGAGGGAGATGACTGTAATTTATGCCACAAACAAAACACTACGGTTGTAATTCCAAATGGAGGAGGGATCAAGGATCCTCGGAGAAGCTCAGTGTCCGGCGGCAAATACAGCATCTAAACTCGGAGGGAGGCAGAGTTCTATTTATATAGTTACATGTATTTTACACACTGGCGATGGACTTAGGTACTTCTGAGAAACCATTTGTTCCAGGTCTAATCCCAATGACCGGCTGTCATTTCTGAAAAGCCCCACCGTTTCAGCAATCCGTACACCAAGCAACGCTGCAGATACTTCTTCCTTTAATTTCCAAGGGCGAAGATGAAGTAAAAAAAAGTGCAGTTCTTCAATTAAAGTGCATGGATGAGGTAAACTAATTTCAAGAGTTCTGAGTTTATTCGGTACTGGCTCAGACAGGAACCATCCTGCCGTGCATCTGCTGCACCTGGGTTCGCATTGCCTGGACGCTGCTCAAAATCTTATTCTGGTGCGTGATGGCCGTGATGCCAATTCTCACCAGGTCACTGTACATGGGGTGATGAAAAAGGAGAGAAAAAGTCACAAGGGCCGAGAATCTCTTTCTCTGGACTTCAAGCAGACACACATTTGAATCAGCCACAGTTAGCACAGCACAACAAGGCAGGTGTATTAAAATGTTCAATTCAGCAATGCAGCGCAACAATGTAGGGGATTTATAGAGGCTGTGCAAAAATATACGCAATCAAAATGAGAGGCATTCCAGTTTTTGGGTTTTTTTATTATGAGTAGGATGATTATGTAGCTCAAGGCAAAAAAAAAAAAATAAGGAAAATACTATGAAATCTAGATTTACCCTTTCGTGTTACATCGCTGAGTACTTACTCCTGGTTCATGTGCACCACAGCCTCTAGTGTGGTATAACCGGCAGCTGTGAAGTTATCCTTATACCGGTCCATTTTAATGGCCTGGAGCCAGTCGCCTACTGATACGACGGCAGAGAATTCAGGAGAGCTGGGATCCAACAAGGCAGTGTTAGGTCTAGAAGTGAAAGGAGAAAGTGTAAACAGACAGGAGCTAGCAGCGCCACAGGAAAACTCAGAAGTCACCCAGCCTAAAACAGGCAAGAGCAACTGAGAGAGAGCCAAGAGAAGTTTGAAATGGAATATCCATCCTCAAGTATAACCATGTGACTTTTGCCCTTAATTTGACAAAGCTGCGAATATAGGTAATAATCACTTATTTGTGCTGAATTTCATTTCTTGAACTTGTTTCATGTGGCCCTCTTCAGAGCACTAATGCTCATAGCAAGTCTTTTAACATCCCAGCGAGGGGTAAAGAGTGAGGCAGCCTTTGTGGCTGAAACAGCCTGTGCAGAAAGAGTTCAGTGCCTGCTAGCACTGAATATTACAGATGTTACTTTGCAACTATGGAAAGCTTAGTGAAGTACGAGGAAGGAATATTGTGAGCTTGTGACCTGCCAGACTTGATGGAAGCAGAGAAAACAGCGAGAGTTCAAGTCCGCATGCTTGCAGCCCGGTCTGCAGGCAGGCTCAGGCCATTCGGCCCAACTAGGGACAGCAGGGAGTTAATCCCCTCTTTAATCAACCCAGGCCTGACCAGCACGTGCACCAAAACGGGCAGACAGAATGGCCACTTTGATCACTGTTTGGACTGTGGAATGTGCTTCTCGTATTCCTTCACTGGGGCTTCTAAATAATGATTTCAACAAATTCAAAGCCTTTCTTATTAACTTATTTATTAGTCTACTCATTTCTCAGGCCAGGTGTTTCATATTAGGCCACTGTCAAGAATGACTGGAGGCAAGAATTCTGCCATTAATCATCCTGTTGATAAACAGTAAATCACCTCTTTTAGGGAAAGTATTTATTAGGAGAATTGTAGTGATCTTCATCACGACTTCTAAATAATAGAAGGACAGATCTTCACAGAGTTATTTTATGCCACCTTTACTATGATTACCTCTACAGAAATACTGTTATTTGTTGTTACATTTTCCTGAACTTGCCTTTTCCTTAAAAGTTTGATCTTAACAATTGGACCTGACTTTCATCCTGAGATTATGTTTGAGTACAAACATTTACATTGGAATTATATAATTTCAATCAAGCAGTTCTTTCCTGGTAGTAACAAAATTAGGTCAATATAATGCCTTGATTGTCTACAAAGAAGAATTAATCCAATTCCATTTAAAATTATTTACTTTTATCTAAGTTATTTTGCTTTGCACTACTTCCTCATATAAATGTTACAATAAAGATTTGTTTTACTGATCAGCTTTATGTCCAAATAATAGTTGACTTTGTGACCTCTTTTGTACCCATTACTTGAAATAAGTTTAATATTCTGAGGAAAACTGCAGATGTTTACAGTGAGAATAATCAAGATTTTAATTCCTCTCAAATTTGAGTTACAGAATTAACACCTAGAGTTCTAGATATGCAATTGAGTCCCGGATATACAGCAATAGCATTTGTCTTTAAACCAGGACTTATTGGTTTGCTTTTCCTTCTAACTTCAAGCCAAGCCCATTAGCAATGTAAGATAGAGGCTCTAAATGCCTGACAAGGTCAAAATGACCTCAGGATGAAGATATCTTCATTCATGGTCAATTAACTCTAAGGGTCAGTCTCAAGCTTGCTCTGGAAGTATCTGTGTTCTTTGTGGAACACCATGACATTTGCCTAATTTTGTGCTGGAGCACATAACATGTTAGGTTACATCCTATTATCAGCAATACTAATAAGCATTGCACCATCAGTGAGAAAAGTTTAGAAATAAGAAAAGTGTATCCAATAATTCAATTTACTCTGTACTTTGGTGCAAAGCAGGTATTGTGTGGTATTAGAGACTGAACACCTTATGTATTCTCCTAAATACATGAGGAGCAACAAGAGACTGGCCTTAGAACCCGCAGACATGGGCTCAGGAGCTGAAGATCTAAAAGACAGATGAGGCTGACCTTGAACTGAAGAAGCTGGCTACACCTAGAAAGGAGGCCTCATAGGCCCCTTCTCACCATCTCTTGAGAACAGAACAAAAAACAGCCCAGAAATGGTAGATTTCATTCTTCTGTTCAGACAGTTACCATGTGGTCGAGTTAAGATGTGAATTTAGGCCATTTCCAGGTGATTTCAAGAGCTTTTTGTCTAATGGCCAATGATAGTGATCAGAAAGTACAGAGGAGAAAAGAAGGTTCCTTTGCTATCTACTCCAAATTCTCTTTTTCATGTATTATGATAATAAATGTATTCCTTCTCTTCCAGGACCTTGAAGCCAAGTTTTTAGGAGAAAGAGTGAAGGAAAATACCAGAGGCCTGCAAAGATTGACAGGGCTTAAACATTATGGAGGAATGAAGTATTTTAAATCATAACCTGATAAAAGGAAGAGGCTTTGAGAATCTCAGATTTGGAGATGAGGTGGTGCATCCTTGTCACAGGCCAGAGTCACTTGGTCTTATTGCTCTTGGCTTCTTAAACGATTTAGATAATAAGGGTGGTGTGCACTCTTTCAGACGGAACTGGCACGTAGGCATCCTGAATGTGATAGCAGCAAAGCTCATATGCTGCATGGGGGAAAGCTCCCAGTGAATTATGGCACAAGGAGTATCCTTGTGTACTTCGTAGGCTGACACACTTCATGTCACTCTTGCTAGTGAATTAACTACTTCTTTCACAGATGGTCCAATCCTTTTTGTTTTAAAACTCCTTCTCAAAAATTCATCTGCCTGGTTTTTGTAACTTGATCCATTTCTACATTGACTCTGTGTCCTTCTAAGACTCAGAAAGGGGAAATCAGACTGAAACCTAAAGAATCTCCTGCTACAATTAACACTTGATAAGTCAACTTAGAAATGCAGTATTTAAAGACCTTCCATCTTTATTTTTTCTTATTTCATGTTCTTTTGTCTTTTCAAAATATACCATCTACTTACTGACTTGAATGTCTTCCAAGAGTATATTTCAGCCTTTTGCTAAATTTTCAGGGCCAGCAGGATAAAATAAGCACTTTAGTTCTTTCTTTTTCCTTTTAAATATTCTCACTACTATGAGGACTAACAGGCATGAGGCTCTTTAAAAGGATGAATAGAAGTACTGTAAATTCTCGACTAATTGAGAAAGAAGCCACCCAAGTTGCAGAGATCTATCAAGTGGCCTTTGCAGAAAAGGAAGGAATTCAAATGAGTCACCACTCGCCCGCCACCTCTGATGCATCCTCTCATACATCACTACTAAGTCAGCATGGCAAACCTGGAGCTCTCCGTCCCTGTCCTCTTCAAGCTGTTGGGATTTCGGATGAGTTTGTCCAACATGTTGACAATCTGCCCAAATTTAGGCCTGTCGCTTCTCTCCTTCTGCCAGCAGTCCAGCATCAGCTGGTGGAGTGCAATGGGGCAGTCCATGGGCGGGGGTAGCCGATAGCCTTCCTCAATGGCTTTAATCACCTATGGAGACAACAGGATGCTATGTTAAGCTGCCAGGCAGGCCTTTGCTGGAGGTTCACCCTCCAGACAGGCATGTTTCTCATACATAAAGTTACCAGCAAGCTTGAGCATGGAATAGCGCCAACTCCTCCACAGAAGCCAACACTGGACCTGAGTACTGCTGGCAGCAGGAGCAGGAAGCCAGCTGTTGCTATGAGGTGTTCTCGAATGGCAAGCAATGCCAATCTGAAACTCTAAAGGGAAGGTGCGGTCCTAGTCCAAAGTTGTTAGAACCCTATTAGATCAGTAACATGGTATCAGAGTTTCGGTGGTGCCCTCAGAAATCACATGGTCCTGCCCCAACCCCTACCCACTTTGCAACACACCATCAGCACACCTACACATTCCCAGCAAAAGAGACCCTGAGCTAGCACCAAAGATCCCTTCAGGGGCATTTACAGAAAAGGAATTCCCTTGGCATAATTTTAAGCCTGAGTCCTCCTGCTCACACAGCTAACACTGGTCAACACTGGAGATGCCTAACCATTGTCCCTTTTGGAAGATTATACCTTTAGACATCAATTTTGTGTCTCTTTCTGGATCTCAATAGTCTGCAGGCTGACTCTGTTAAAAGTATTAGTAATAGATTTTTTAAATTTAAATTTTAAAGGAGACCCTTGCACACCTAAGGAAAGAAGTTAAAATGGTAGGCAATAATTATCTTATTGTGCAAGACCATCCAGAGTGCTTTGCTTGCTTAATAAGATATAAATCATTCAGCAGTCTCTCTCTGCCAATGCTAACTTTTCTAAGCTGGCATTATACTATTTTCTCATTGGCTTTTCTCTAAGCCCCTCCCATTCGGGGTATGAATCCCAGTAATGTAATAGAGTGTGACTCATGCCTCATTTAAAGAGGGGAATTGCTCCATAGTTTCTTGGCCACTCATAAGCTTTGTTTAGGAGTAACTCTGAGCTTCTGGAAACTCTTTTATTTGTTTGAAGGTTTGAAGTTTTATTTGTTTCAAATCAGCAATTTTGTTTTGTTTAATTTTGCTACCAAAATAATTATTTTGGTAGAGAAACAGTGGCTGTGCAAATACTGGTGACCACATTGAATCCACCCAATGGGTCTACTGACTGCTTAGAAGTTGGCTTTCAACTGAAGTTAATTTAGTTGGATCCAATTTCTGGCTGCCAATTTGACTATTGTCTTCTTAACCAGCAAACTGCTTCACTTTAACAATCATCTTTTGATTAATTAACTCCTTTTTCTCCCATGTACTTTGTGACATCTCATTCTATTATCTACTTCTCGAAGGTAGACTTGTCTATGGCATCTCATTTTATTCTACTTATTTGTGGCAAGTACATTAGGTCAATTTGATCTTCTGGCTTTTTTTCTCTTTTTTTCTTCCAATGTACATGGTTTTGACTCTAAACTTGATGAAAACATTTTACATTGAATTGACGAGAATGCAAGCAACATTGCACTAAGGTAACTCAGTTTGTTGTAACTTCTCAGACTGATCAATACTCTCTCAAAAGCCCTCTGTTCCCTATCAGCTTGGAAGATAGCTTGTGGGTTAACAAAGCAAATTTTCTCAGTTTACTGCTGAATCTTTCAGGGGAGAAAAGGATTCAAACAAAAAATGTTAAGTTTCTACTATTTTTGATAGTTACTTTTGTGCAATGAATTCTACCCAGAAAGGTCATTCTCCAGGTACATTTCCTATTGATTCCTGTTCTACACAGAATCTAGGACAGAGAGACAAATACATGTGAATGACAGATCTATATTATTGGTGGGCAAAATTGGCTTCAGATGATGTTTTCATGGATAAAGCCAAAAAAACATAAATAATAAGTACAACAGCCAATTGTTTTAATAAAATAGAGAATCTGTCCTCGTTGCAGATCTGAAAATATGTAAAGCGGGAATATTGGTATCTTTAGATACTGTGCCCTTGGGAACACTTAGCCACTTCTCTCAATTGAAATAAAGGAAAGTTAAGTATCAAATAATTACATCAATACATGCTTGATTTGCTCAGTTAGGTTTTTTTGTCTTTTTCCATCTGAGGGTCTATAACCTGCATCCAAATGTTGATATAAGAAGCTATTTGAAGGTATCTACATGGTATAATCACATCAAATAAAAAATCACACACACTTCACTTCCATAGTCTTTATCCAGCTTGTAGTTACCTGCAATTAAGGCCAGCTGTGCTGTCTTTCTTCCCATCCACTATGACTCTTCTTTTACGAATTACAAATAATACAGTATCAATACTACACTTCCCTTTAATCGGGATATTCACAGTAGAGAATTCTTTTTTGCCCCACTAGTGATGTAGCGCATTGGTTTCTCTACAGCTCTGAACATCTTTTACTGATCAGGCAACCTGCATTCTATTTGAGTGCACCTGGTTCTTTGTGTAATTACCAAGGCTTGCAACTTCCTGTTCCTTCAGGAGAGCAAGGCAGCACTACACACTGGAGAGAGTTTTAAAAAGAAGTTTTTCTAAAATATAATTTTAATTGATAAGCTGAATACCTCGCACTTGTAAACATCTTCTGATGGTCATTTACCTTATACATAAAAAAATGAGAAGTTCAAAAACTATAGGTGGCCATTTTATTTTGAGTTTCCAAGCCCTTTATAAGTAACTAAAACTTTTCCAGAATTAGCTCAAATGTGTTCGAGGAAGACCTCTGATCTAGGGCTCTTTGTTTGGATTTTTCCTTCCTTACTGGAGATGTTTGTAATTAAATTCTATTACTCTGGAATCTTATTAGTGTCATTATTGAATGCTATTCTGAAATTGCAGGCATCATGGATACTCCCATACGAACTAGTCCAGATGGTACATTTAAAGGGATGTGCATAATTTACAAAGGGTCATTTAGTGAAGCTTTATTTTAGAGTCCTTGAGGGGCAAGCTGTAATTACAACTATGCCAGCTTTAAAATATTCACTAGTTTTCTTTCAATAAACCTTTCATGTCAATTTTATCACATGTGAGTTTTGTTTTTTCATAATCTTTATTACATTGCCTTAAAATCCAAACATCAATTTTGCTTTAGTATGGTACTGAAAGTTCACTGAATAGAAACATTATCCCGTGGTGTTTATTATCAGTATCTATTTGTTTGTGTCTCTCTCTCCCACACTATACCGTAGAAGTTGTTTAATTCTGACCTTTGTAAGCAAAAGTCACTGTAGGTCCTAACGTGGAACTAGAATACTAAATATATTTATATGAAGAACCTTGAATTTATATTATTTCAAACCAAATGCTCATTTCATCACACAGTGAACCAGGACTTCCTGAATCTCAATGCAAAGCCATATATTTCAGAACACAGAGACTCACATCTTGATTGGACATATCCCAGTAGGGTCTCTCTCCATACGACATCACTTCCCACATAACGATTCCATAGCTCCATACATCACTTGCTGATGTGAATTTACGATAGGCAATTGCTTCTGGAGCGGTCCACCGGATAGGAATCTTGCCACCCTGTGAGCATTTAAGCCATAAGTTATTCCCTAAGTACATTACTGATATGCCATTTTTGTTTCTGAATGTAGTCACTTCTTGCCGGGCAGGACAACAGCATTCTTGAGTTAGCTCTCCCAACAATACGAGACTTGTTTATTTTAACTAAATTCTTCCAGCTTGAGACAGTTCTCCTCATATGTTTCCTTTAGTCATAGGGAAGTGACCAAGTAATCTGTCTTAATTACTTTTTTAAAAGCTTACCTATTATCTGAGCTCTGCTTAAGGCTATACTGTAGAAGAAAGGGGAGAACCTGGGGATTTTACGAAGTAACGCATGTTATCCAGCGTGTGTCAAAGGATACATAGCTAACACTTGTTTTGACTTCTTAGTGCATTCCTTTTCCCAGCAGAACAGAGGTAATGCTTAACACTGCTTTAGAAATAAAGAATAAAGGAGGATAAATATGAAAATTTCTGCTGATCACACTGTCTTTTTAGTAGTATGTAACATGCTCAATATATCTACCTAGAAGAAATGTTAACGGGCCCTTAAAGGAAGCCAAATAATAGCAGATATTAGCTCTATTACTGATTTGAATAGAGGAAAGGTAGCGTCTTAGTTACTATTTAATTTTTTAAAACATTCACAAAATTGGTAAGTCAACAATATATTACCAAGAAAGTTTAAATTGCTGCTGCTTCTTTTTTTAACCTCCAATGTCTCTGGTTTGTTTATCCTTCTGTGTAAAGTATTTTTAATTTAGTTTCAGATTTTCTAGGGCTTCATCTGAGGAAATTAACCAACTTGAATACAGACCCTTGAGCTATCCAAGCAGCCATGGTTTAAAGTTTTCTTGGGTTCATTAGGCCTATTAAACAGAACAATAAATTGTCCTGCGAATTGCTTTGATATACTGCGGTTTACTCTGCAAATCCATTGTATGGCCTCTCTTCTCTAAATATTTGGCTAAGGGTTTATCTATGTTAATGTATCATTTCAGAAGCCTCCTTTAACCTCCCTCTTGTTGACTACTGAGAAAAAAAATAAAATATCTTCAGCCCTCACAAAGAAGTATTCTTTTCGAAATGAACAGACTTGAAATTCAAAAGAGGATATGTATAAGAATCAAAACTGGAGCCAAAGAAACTGAATACTACTCAAAAACCTAAATAACCAACCAACTAACAAATCAAACAAACAAAAAATTCTCCAGTGCTTGGAATTGCAGATGTAAAATGTTGAGTGGTAGAGGGGGAGAATGGCTGGTAACTGTCTACCCCATGGATTTTAACAGTGTCAGCCTTAATAGCCAATAACTGTTTTATGATTCTGTGTTTATTCCATTAGTGTTTTATATTCAGATTGTCAGCCTAAGATAGCAGTGCCATTAACTTATACTTTTGAGAATACTCTCAACTGTGCCCTAATCCACGCTTATCTACCAGCAGTAAAATGAAGGCCATTAGATACTGGAAAACCTTGCGTAGTGTAAATGTTTTATAAATCTTGTATATACATTCTCAGATTCAGTAGCCAAACAAGCAGAAATACTACTTTGTCTTGTTTAGAATAAGGATTAAAAATAAATAAAAAAGAGCCAGAAAGAAAATCTCAGAAAAGGGAAGACAAAATAAGAAAGGAAGAAAGTATAAATGTAAATGTTATAAGTGATGCTACCTTCTGATTTTCATAGTAACTGATCATCTGTTTTGTAAATTACCCTTTATACTTGCTTCTCATTTTGCTAATGTTTAAAAACATCTTCTACATTGTCCAAGAAATTTCAGAGGAGAAAGAATTTATTTTGGTTGTAGCTGGTAGCTCTGTAAAATGGTCATACATTTAGTCTGTTTCAAAAACCTCTTTTTCAGAAACATGGTTTAGAAATGGATGCAGAGACAGGAAGAGGCTCTGAAGGATGAAGGAACAAAACAAAACAAAACAAAAACACAAAGGGCTAATTATTATTAAGGTGAAAAGATGGGATCTGTTTCATCATAATGAAATCCCAGGTGGCAAATCGTTCTTACCCTAGTAGTATAAGCTGCTTCGGGATCATCCTCCAGCACTCTGGACATGCCAAAATCAGACACTTTGCAAACTAAGTTGCTGTTTACCAGGATGTTCCGTGCAGCCAGGTCACGATGCACGTAGCTCATATCAGATAGGTACTTCATTCCAGACCCAATACCACGGAGCATGCCCACCAGCTGAATAACTGTAAATCTGCCATCATTCTTCTGAACAGAAAAGAAATGGAGAGAAATCCTATTAGGATTAGGCCAAATTAATTATCACCCTGCATTTATTACTGAGACTTTTTTGATATCTGTATCCGCTATGCAATGAAACTCAACATTATTTCCGGACTGTTCTGACCAAAGTCACTAATTCACTCAGAGTGTACTGTAGGAATTGGTTTGCTTCCTGTGATAGATGGAAATTATCCAAGTGTAATGAATCTATGGCTTAAACCACTTCACTCTACAAGAATAAATCAAATACCTCCCCCATTGCCCATGGATTATTTAATACCCTTAAAAACCACATTATTTTCTATTTCTCTTCTTCTTCCTTTGCTCTGTTCATAAAGTCCACAACTATAAGCAAACAGAATGGAAAAGGAATCTGTTAAGCATTTTCTAAACACCCATATTCTTGGGTTTAATATAAAACAGACACATACCCTGAGGAAGGCATCCAAAGACCCATTCTCCATGTACTCTGTTATGATCATTACTGGTTTACCTAGAGTTTTCCGAAAGAAAAACAAAAACCCTTGATGAGCGGTGCAGTTAATGAGATAAAAATGGGCTGTGCACAATTTTACTGCCAAGACACCTGTCTTGTGTGATCTAATTTAATTAAAGCAAGCCAAGCTTATGCCTCAGCTGTGGGGAGCTGGGGATGAAATATTAAAAGGACGAGTAGGTTTGAATTCCATCTGGAAGGTTAACCCTTTGGGTGGCTTGTTGACAAGGTCTTTAACTAAAGTGGCCTCTGGTGTCCAGAGAGCACATGAATGGATAATTGCTTTCTCAAGCAAAAGGGGGAAATGATAATGGGCAGGCCTGTTTGAACATGAAAAAATCTTTAGGATAATTAATTTATTTTGTCCCCAGAAGAGCCACTTGTGTGATGCTAAAGAAGTCATTGGACAGAGGAACTTTTTTTCTTTACTTAGGGAAACCCCAGTTTCAAGAGGCAGGGTGGTGTTGGATATTTCATGATCTGGACACATCTTAAAACCCAAGCATGCATAACGTACAGTCTTTTGTCTTGCTCTGGCCAAGGGCTTCATTTAGCCTTCCTCTTCTTTTACCCTATCTATACATAAACTTGTTCCATTTCCTTCCTTAAACTATCCACCTTGAAACACAAAACCATCACAGAAAATATTCAGTCAATTATTTCATCTGAGATAGGAATTTAAATTCAGTACTAGAACATGCTCAGTACATTGCCCCTACTTTAGCAAAGAAATCAAAATGATTTCATACACTAGGTCTAGTTGGGGGGACAAATAGCACTTTCACTCCTCTTTAGTTCTCTTTCTGAGGACCTTAGGAAATAAGAAACATTCTTTAGTTTCTTTTTTGCCAATGGACAGAAGGTCCGAAATGCCTTCTTTCTAAGGGGTGTCATTGGAGAGAGGAGGGTGGTAATCCTGTTTCTTACTCAAACGAAGGTAAAACAAAGAGTCCATAAAAGACTTCCTTGGATAAAAATAAAACATCAGTTTAATAAATCTAAAAGATTTATTTTTATTGCTGTCCATGCTGATTGTTTGGACTTGTCAGTCAGGGAAAATGGGCTGGACATTTCTGTGTTGAAAAGCATCCATTATTACTCTCAATGGACACATTTTCCACCCAGAGATGCTGTTGGCTACTTATTTTGTTTATTTTGTGCATGTGTGCGAAATCACTCACAGGCAAACATTTTGAATTACAAGACAATAAGAGTATTGAAGTGAAAAAATAAAAGTTCATACAAAAAAAAAGGCATCTTGGCGCAGACCAAAGGATGGATTAAACCTTTCCAGTTTTCTCCTTTGCAGAGGGGGGATCCTGGTGCCTCTTTCCATCCTCCATCTGTATAAACAGGATGCATTTACCCTGTACATCTGCATCCCGGTCTTTGGACAGATCAAATCATCTGAGTGAGTTCTAATTAACTTGCCTCAATCAAAAGATACTTCGTCAGCTAATGAAGAAAGGCTGGCTCTCTTGGCCAAACATTAACACCTACTTCTCTTTCACCAGATTCCTCTGGAGCTTTGGAGAAGAGAGCAGAAGAGGGAGAAGAATCTATGGTGCTCCTGCCAATTTACAAAGTTACTCAAGTAACTGCTGGTAATGAATTCACACTCTTCCATTCTACCCTTTGACCCTCACACTTCCCTAGTCTGACACTTGACACCATCTCCACAATTTTTCTACATTCTTTCTTCTGTTTATTAAAACATATCCATTTGTCAGAATCTTTATGAGCTCTGCAAGGGAAATAAAGATGAACGTCTCCATCAGCAGAAGGGCTTGTTTAAAATGGGCTGGGGCTGTGCTCATGCATAGAGGTGGCTCTTCCCCTGCAACAGGCAGGGATGCAGGGGGACAGGAGGAGGGGCACAGGGGCTGCATTTCCGCTAGAAATTTTAAATCATTTTAATTCAGCGACAACTGCATTATGCAAATACATCCAGTCATTTATAACAGTTACAGCTGTAATAGCGATGCCTTTTAAAGGCGCGGTGGGACTTTAATACAAAGATTCCCTGTTTCTTCCCCTTTTCTGCCAAGGTGCTATGAAAATCACTGTCTGCGGCAGAAAAAACACCTCGAGCTGAACAGAGCCTCTTTTTTGGAAAATGGACCTGCAAAAGTATTTAAACGTAATGTTATCTTTTAATTAAAGTAGTGAGGGGCTCCAACCAACCCTGAAGGCCACAGGCAACAGAAAAATATCCTGTCTGTAAAACTAATCTTAAAAAGCCAATAGAGGTATTCTATGCTAATTATAGCCCTCACCTTAGGTGAAAAATCATATATCCTCGGCACTAAGTTTGCTTTCTGAATGTTTCTGAACAAGAGGAAAGATCCACTTCTTCAGATAAAATAATACATTTAAGATGAGGTTTGTTTTTTTTTTTAAATTGGCCTTTATGCTAACCACTCTAAATATTTTATTTGTATCCCTTGTAAGGCAAGTTCTATTTTTATCACCATTTTCCAGATGAAGAAACTGAAACAGAATGACTGAACTACTGGCCGAGGTCATCTGTTCTAAGTACACAGCTGTCTTTGGTCACTAGGCCAATGGTTCCCAAAGCGGAGTTCCTGGACCTGCAACATTGGAGCAAGCTCTTGTGAAATGCAAGCTCAGGGGTTCTACCTCATTCGCTGATGCCAACCTACAGGGATGAGTTTTAAACAGAAGCTGCTTTAACAAATGTGTAACAGGATTCTTGTTTATGTTTAACTGAGGACCTCTGAATTATACACTTTCACACTTTGGTAAGCTACCATTTCCTCTTTGTAGCGATTCCGTGCCTTCTATCCTACTACTACTCTGTCTCACTTTTACTCTTGAACCCTTCCCAGCTCCACCCTGCACGCCCAGCTTCATGCTCTGAAGTAGCCAGCTCCCAGTACTCTGCTCCTGCATCCTTTACACAGACACATTGTATCAAACAAAGTGAGCCTTGACCTTCCAAAAGACAGCCCCACGCCTACAAGATCCTTGACTGGTGCAGTACTATAATTGGTCCCACCACTCCAGGAGCAGCAACACCCTAAACAGTCACTGCTTCAGCTGCACTGTCCACACCGCACTTTATTAGGATGTCTTAGCCATGTACAGATACACATGGGCTTTGCTTGGCAAAATGCATCTGTTCATCTGTGTCATATTTTAACTGAAGCGTAGTTCACAGGCTCAAGGAATGCTAATGGACTAAAAAAAGAAGGTTCAGCCAGGTGTTACTGTAAATAGGCACTGGATGGCACCAGCCATAAATCAGGCAGAGCAGACAAGCAAATCCCCCCCAACATAATAAAGATTTTTCAAGATTCACTCCCTGCATCTGGCACCCAAGCTTCCACACAAGGTGTGTTGAGGTTTTGGTGTGCTTTATATGAAAAGTACTTAAAATTTATTTTGCTCGCCATCTGCTCGTGCCTACCCTATGACAGTCAGTTTGGCCTGGCAGAGATTTGAAAGATGGCATGACACACCAAAAGTCTGCAATATTAATTTCCCTAAAATCTCACACAAGCTGCCTTGGAGATGGGGTATCAGCTGAAACCATAGACCCATTTAGCGCTGACTACAAGATTAATGACTTGTCCTACACCGAATTCCTCCTATTAGCAACCAGTGGGTCTGCTCCATCTGCCACTTCCCTGCAAAGAAAACGTCTGTTTAGTATCCCAGTAACTTCTAGCTTGGCTTTGTAAAGGGAGTGACCCCACATACATTTGGTGACGACGCCTTCCAAGTGAATTATGTTTGGGTGGTCAAACTGTCCCATGATGCTGGCCTCGCTCAGGAAATCTCTCCTTTGCTTGTCTGTATAACCAGCTTTCAGAGTCTTGATAGCCACACAGATCTCTCTCTTGCCAGGCACTTTGAGCCGCCCACTGCAGACTTCACCAAATTCACCTTTAGGAGAGAAAAGGAATCTATAATGCACCAGAAACACATTCAAGATTCAAGGGTTTTAGCTAACATTCATGGAGTGCTTATTATCTGCCAGGCAAGGTGCTAGTGCTTTACATAGATTATTTCATTTAATCTTTCCCCAAAACTCTGGTAGGTGCTATTATCACTTCCATTTTCTTTTTTTCAGGAGAAACTGAGGCTTAATGGAAAAATCTGTGCAAAGTCTGACAATAAGGAGCAGAGTGAACATTTTGAATGTAATCAGTCTGACTTCCCCTCTCACATGCTTATTCATTTTATTCACATGCTTACTCTTGCTTAGTTACGCCTCACATGTTTATTAATTTCTTCCTGAAAACAAGATCAAAACTGTGAAAGGTCTTTATTGTAGATATTTTATACTTCAAATAAGGAACTCTCATTACACGATATTTACATATATAGACGTACATGCAACACTCATATACATTTATATAATTTACATACATGCATTTAAATCCACCAAGGTAGCTGATTTGCTAGACAGATATTCAGACACTTACCAACTCCTATGACTTTTTCGATCTTAATGCAAGATGCATCAATCTCCTTGGCAAATTCTCGAACTGCCTGGTTGGGATCTTCATATGTAAAGGGATCCACGTAAGTTCTAACACCTAAGTAATGAAGATGGGATAGGTTGAGTGAAAGCTTCTCAGGAATTACTAATTAATAGAAGTAGTCCCGGCCTAAAACATTCTTAACAGGGAAAAGTTAGGCTAGCTATATGGTCTTAGACTATTGAAAATGTTTTAAGTTTTTGCGTAGATTTTTATTAGTGAGTAAATAAAGACTTGTTCCCTGCTCAAGAGTCCCTAGCTCTACTGACTTCCTGGACTGGACTGTCTTCACATTTCAAGGACGAGAGTTTAAAAACAACCCATCCCATATACAGAAAGGGAGTCTATAAGGAAATAGTGAAGGTGCTAGCTGAATACTGTTGCCCTGGTCAGTTTCTCAGGCCTTTTGTCTTGTCCTGGACTATGTTCCACCCCACACCAGTCAGTCTGTCTTAGTAAATATAACAGGAACTTTGTCATCTGCCTTGTCTACATGAGGTCACGTTTCCTTCACTAGCTGGATCAATTAAACATGTGACCAATAATTAACATACTTAGATAAAACCCACATTAACATAGACAAAAAAAAGATAGTATCACCCCCGCTAGTTGATTTGGGAATATAGACTCTGTATGGAACCTTCACTTTCATTCTGTTTTAGAAAGAAGGTGCTATAAGCCAAGATACTGAAGTTCCCCAGGAAGTTTGAGCTGAAGAAAATGATGCTGGCTTAATTATAAATGGTTTGGACACCAGGAAGTGGAGTTCAGCTGTACTTAGGAGTCACAAAATAATTCAGAATGTGAGTCTGAAGCAACATAGTTATACTAATCTATCTTCACTGGAGCCATTGGGACTCCTATTTCTCCAAGCATTCTCCAAGCGTTCCATCTTTTCCTTTGTCTCTGTATCTACTGTTAGGAATAATCTACTTCAGTTGGCTTTCTCTTGACACTTGTTTTTCACATAGCATTTTTGTTTCTAAACATATATACTATATGAGAACAAAATGCTTTCTTTCAGAAAGAGAACAAGGTGGACAAGTGAAACTTCATCAAACCCCTTGTATCCCATCATTGTATCTTCTAGCCTGAAAATCTTCTTCAAGCTTATTCATGTTTCTCTCTGTCACTCTTCCTTCATCATCTTGTATTAATGTGAGCGACTAGTTCCGGGTAAGTTCTTAAATGCAAAGAAGTTAAAATTAAATTTAAATTCCTCTTACTCACAAGAGTTGCGATTCAATTATTCAACCACACATGTGACAACTGGCTAAGAGCGCAGGCAGAGCACATTGTCCCAATCCCAGAGAGTCCTATGACAAAGTACTCCTGGATAGTCAATCACTGTTCCTTTCAGGATCTTCTACTCTGCCTGAGCCATTCTGGACCCAATTCTTTGAGTTTATTCTTTGAGCCCATTTGAAACATCAAAATACCTAGAATCCACTGAATAATTACTGAGAGTCACTAACTCTGCATCATGCACTGCTGTTTTTTAGGAAGTAGTAAATACTGTTCAATTTATTATTCTTTTACTGCTCTCTCTCCCCTATTTTTATATGAGGAAAATGACTTATAAAATCTTGCCACCTAACTACAAGAATGAGTCAGCTACACTAATCCTTTTTTTCAGTGTGCAGGATAAAATAAGGACATAGAAGATTCTAAAGGAATTTCTCCACCTCATCCTAGTCTTTAATTTCACTTTAAACCATCTTGAGTCACCTGTTTGATTTTATATCTCTGAAGTATATTAACTGGGATAATTATGTAAATAATAATGGCCATGTTAATATTATTTAGACACTTCTAAACTAGAAAACAAGACATGCTCTAAAGAAAATTATTTTAATACAGCGTTCTGTACCTTGATTCAAATGTTTCTCTTCATCTGCTTCTTGTTTTGCTTTACTGTATTTACTCCGTCTATTAAAAAAAAATTTAAAGGAAAATTACTCCCCTCCAATTCAAGATGAGTTCTTGCTACCATAATTACATCAAGCAGATACAGGGCACATTTCACAGATGAGAAGACTGAGGTGCACAGAAGTGAAATAACAAGGTAAATATATTTCTCACCCAGGTAATGAGTCATGGCCAAACCCAAGCAGAGTCTAGAATCTCTGCTCTTAACCACAATTTTAAACATAAAACAAATATCTTGTAATATAATTTCAAATCCAGAGAGGAAAGATCTTCTTAGAGATACAATTATTGGCTATTTTTCCAGATTATGTACATACATGTTTATATTATATATGCATATATTCCATATTAAAATATGTTGTCATGAGTAATTCTACATAAATCAAATGGCAGTGATGTTCAGTATGATAGATAATGTAAGTCTTGGTATTATAACCATGATAACCACTACCACAAAAACTCATTAGCGTATTATACTCTTAAAGCAATGTTTTTGTTGATTTCAGCTGCTATATATAAATTTCTAAATTATTAATAAAAACTGAGATAGTAAATATTTGTTTTATGCTGGATTGCATTCCTTAAGATTTCAGAGAAAACTAGTATGAGTGAAAATGGGAAGATTTTGTTTGCTTTGTTCAATTCTCTTCCGTGAAACTGGTATACGGTTTCAACACTTTCGTTCTGCTCCTATGTCGTATGGGAGCGAATTCTGGTTTTATTGTAAAGCTTTGGGAATTAGAAATCTTTAGTACATATAGATTGTGAATCAGTAATACATAAATATATGTATTAATTATATGAACTGGAAAATCAACTCAAGACTTGGGAATACAATTTTAGCTTTTGCAGTGCTGAGAATTGATCTTAGGGCCTTGTAGATGCTAGGCAAACACTATCACTGAACTACACCTTTAAGTATAAATTTGGAATCAGAAGAATATTACAATGGAATTGGGAAATAATCTTAAGTTGATATAGCTTTCTAAAGTTTGGGAAGCTGAAAACAAATTAGTGAATGTGTTCACGTAGAGCTGTCAAAATGCAAAATTTACATTGGACTTTAGAATTATCTTGTATTCTCATTTAGTTTCAAGCCTCTTACAGGTGAGGGAGCCGAGGCTCTGACGTGAGCCACAGTGTCTTGGCAGTGTGGTCCTGTCACAAAGTCTGATGCCCTCGTCCCTAGACTCTGAACAGGCAGGAAAGCAGGATAACCATGCAACAGAAGAATGAGCAGAGAACCTAGGAAGCCAGGCAGGAAACAGCAAGGCAGCCCAATGTTGGGCATATGTACAAAGCTCCCCTCCCACATTCCTCTCCCAAGTGTCAGCAACATAGGAACCAACTCAGCAATCAGACCCTCCAAGCCTACAGATGTTCCTCTGTGTGGATAATTCCCTGGCAAATAATAATACCTTGCACTTTCACACTGCATTTAACTTTTCAAAGTGCTCTCATCACATGTATTATCTCCTCCCCTAACTGTTTGCAAAGCAGGAACCAGCTTAGCAAAACAGAGACCCCAGTTACCACGCTAAACTACAAAGTGCATATTTCAGTCCCAAATAATAGCCTGTGTTTCCCTTTGCATTTAAATTTTCAAAAGGCCTTCAGAGGATCTATTATTTAATTGCATCTTTACAGAAAGCCTATGAAAGGAATCAGGTGGAAAGACACATATTTAGCACCACTGCAGATGAGGACACAAGGCCAGGGGGCACGTGAGTCATCCAAGTCCCCTCAGCAAGTGCAGAATGTGATGGGTCCCCAATCTGGCCAGGGACTGCACAGTACCTGTCCCATTGGAGATGTAGGTCCAAGGTAACTGATAAGGCTTAATTGTAAGTGACAGCACATTTGATACCAGTAAACCCACTTACAATCAACAGCTCTTAAAATCAATTGCTCCATCAAAGAAACTAAATGGGTTGAAGTACCTTGAAATTGAACAACTTTATAGGAAAGCCAGTTTCCTCCAACCCACTTCTTCATCCATTCCCCTCTTTCAAAGGAATTGTCTGCATGTTAGGTTGGAGACTACTAAAACAACATTTTATATCAAGAAGACATCAGGATGGGCCAGGGATTTAGCTCAGTGGTTCCGCTGCCTGCCTCACAAGCGCAAGGACCCTAGTTCAATCCCCGGTTCCAAAAAAAAAGAAAGAAAAGAAAACATCAGGAGGGGCGCCCCAGGGTGTGATAGGATCCTGCCAGCCACAGGGATTATATCTTATCAAAGCTCCTAAAAGCTTTATCTGAAATTGCATGTATATCTTTCAAATCAATTTTGATCTCGAATACAGATTCACAGTTCTTTCCTTTACAGAAAAAAGATGAAAATAAGTCAATTGAACAAGAGAGCTTTGGTAGCATCACCCACCCCTGCATCATTCTTGCAGCATTGGGGACCAAACCCAGATCCTCGGCCATGCTAGTTAAAGTGCTCCGTGACTCAGCCACACACCCCAGCTCATGGCAGCCGCTTTAAATGGTTAGTGAATCAGTAAAAGCCCTAGTGTCTAGTATCCATATAACAGCCCAGTGGCCTCGAGCTGCCCAGGAGTGTGGCTTTCTGCTCTTCATTAAGTATGGTCAAAGCCAGAGGAAACACAAAATAGCAAGGGTCATTAATTATAAAGCTGACCCGCCCATCCCTTCCTCCTCCTTCTAAACATCGAAAGAGGAATTAAATGAGCAGTGAAGGGACAGTTTTAAAGACACTTCCTTGGTTGGAGAGTTATTTGGAGGAAGGTGTCTTACAAGGGTACAAGGAATGTTGAAAAAGAAACACAGTATTTCTGCTCAAAGGCAAATTGTAGCCTATTTGTTCCTTAATAATACCTTGAAAACAGAAATGCCTGCATTCCACTCTACCTTTGTCACCTGATGACCGTTTCTCTTGGGCTCAGAGTAGGACAATGTGGCTCATTATTGCCTCCCAAAAGAAAGCCCACTGAAGCTCATTCTTGGGCCAGCCAGTCTAGAGAAACCACCGAGATTACAGAAGAGCTAACTCTAAATTAACATGCCAGGCGGGTCACCTGAATGGCAGAAGAAAAGCTTTGTTGAAGATTTTCTAATTACGGAGAGGTGGACAAGCCAATTAAAAGGGGGGAAGGACTGCAGTGGTTTATTAGTGAATGGTCCAGAAGGAAACATGGAACCTTTCAAAAGCAGGAGTGAGGAAAAGGGCCAGCTCTGCAGGTAAAGCTGAAGACCCAGTAATGAGTGTATTAACCAACATTGTTGAGGAACAGCATGAGCTCTCCCAGCCATGTGTTGTTCCTGGCACCTTGACTATTCAACAAAACAAACAAAACAGAGAAGGGGACCATGACCAGGTCCCCGCCCAAACCCTGCTTTTAGCAAAATACTAACTTCTCCAATCAAGTGGACAGATTTGACTGATGCAGTTCACTGTTCCAAAACTAATTAGCAAAAGGTTAAGTAATTTATTCAGCTAAAGTGCAGATTAAAGAAGACAAAGCAATGTAATAAGGAGCACAGCTCCAGGAGGGACTCTGTCCAGTGCTCACAAAAATTCACAGAAGTGATCCTGCTTTCTCCTCTACCGTGAGCAGCCATTGTTTCTGCACCAAAGGATGCCTAAGCGTTCTTCACGAGAAGCATTTTGAAATGGTTGCAATTGAACTTTCCGACTGCACGCAAGTTGTTTAGAAGTGTTCCTGAGGTATCATCTGCCCCTAACTGTATGAATTTACATGACTTGATCAGAGCCAATTTAGGCTAACATTGAAGAGTATTCATTCCTAGGTGGTCATGATATTGCAGGAAAAAAATTAGGGCACAAGGGAAAATAGATACAGGGTGAACAGAAACTGTTTCAGCATTATGGGAGCTGCTAACTCCAAAGCAGACAAAACTAACTTGCAAACCAACTTTATTGTGTATTAGACTTGAACATTAATTCACAGATTACAACTCTCCAGTATAAGTTTGTCAAAGTCACTTTACTTTTTTCTTAAAAACAATTCTTGCTCATTAATTTAGGTAAAAGGGGTGTGGTGTTTTACAACTCTGCCATAAATGGAAATATCACTAAATATCACATAAATATCACTAGCAATCATTAAGTCAGTGTAAAAGGAGCATGTGTTATCAATTAATACTTCCACAAAAAACCAAGCTGTCCTTAAAAACAAAGTCAGAGAGACTCTGGTTGAATTCTAGTCATTTCTTAAAATTGTTTATCATGTCTGAACAATAAAATATTATGGGGAAAATAGACTAGCCCAAAACAATCTGAATTAATAATAATTTGTATACTTTGGGTGGTGAGGAAATTTTTAATGTAAAAAGAGGAGGAGTAGTTGTCAGAGAAATAAACCCAGATTCAATGGTCCTGGACCCTGGAGCCAGTGACTTTATAATTCCAGCTTATGATGTCACTGGTAACAGTCCTTTTAAGACCTTTTTTGGTGGGGAGGGGGGTTACCAGGGATCGAACTCAGGACCTTGCACTTGTAAGGCAGGTGGTGGCACCACTGAGCTAAGTCCCCAGCCCAAAACCATTTTTAAAAGCAGAGAAGAGGCTATACTGTGGAGATCACAAATGTACACGTATGTAAATAGGAAAATGGTGCCTTGCTGTTAAAAGAACATGCACGTGTGGCTTGGGATAAAATTTCTAGTAACAGCATCACACAGCCTCACAGCTTAAAACCACCTACGTGGCCAGTACTGTGATGCTCTTTGGAAGACTGACACCAACCAGAAATGAGAACTTGAAGGATGAAGAAAGGCACAGATCAATGAGGTCTGTACAAAATGTAAATTAATTTTCTGGACATAATGTGGGTGGTAAAAACATACATTTAAATCAATGGGCTTTTGTATAATCTCCTTTTAAATACATAAAATTGATTCATTCACCTAAGATCTCTAAATGTTTACACATTTAAGTTGCACCCCTCCAAAAAAAAGGTGAATCTTCTGATTAAAAAAAAAAAAGCCTGGAGATTATTCTGGCTTGCCTTAAGCTCAGGGTTTTCAGGATAAATTGAATACAGTAAAATAAATAAAACAGCTGCTATTTAAAAATCCAACAAGATACTACTGTCAGCCTGAGGCTCTTTCTCCTTAGATAACAATTAGCAACGAACAGATTTTTCTCTTTGTGGTCATCACAATAACCAACAATTTCCTCGCTATATGAATTCTTGCTACTTCTCAGTGTCACATGGCAGTAGTAGTGTGGGACTTAGCTTAAGGGGATGCATATAAGGGATTGGCTTCTTGCATTCTTCCTGGTATCAACACTGTGTTCCCCAAAGAAGCAAGAAGCAGTCCCTGTGGTAAAGGATATGACTCAGATTTTACAGCCTCGAGTGTTCAATCTGCTGGCTGAAGTCTGGCAAGATGATTTCAGGGGTACCGCTTGTGACTTTTCATTTGTACTTTCACTAAAAGCCTGGCTGACTTTTGTCCATAGTACCTATCTCCTCTCTGTTCACCTGCACATGTCCCACTTAAACACTTGTAGTCCAAGATAACAGAGCAGACAACCTGCATGGGGAGAAGAATTGGCTGAGTGTGCATGAGCTGCCGCAAGCCTGTCAGCTACCTGGCTCCAGCCAGCCCTTCCCATGACAGCTTTATGGCTGGCACTAAAGAAGAATCAATATGAGGGCAAGGGGTTGACATTTCATTTTCTAAAAAGTGATCCATTGAGGACCAATCACCAAGCTGTGTTTATCAGCCTTGGGAAGTGACAGTTTTTTTTAATGGGGGAGAAGGGACAGGAATCATCACTGGGTAACTTGACAGGCTCAATTCTCTAAGGGGGGAACTCATAATTGGAAATCCGATGCATCCTGCTATCAATCCTACCTTATGTAATAATGTGATCAATAAAAGCAGAAAGGGAATTAAGTCATCAGGCTTGAGAATGCTATTTTCTATAGCCTTGGCTTTTAATAATCTTGTCTCCCTGCATTACATTTTTGTGGTTTTAAAAAAAAATTTCATCAAAGCTAATGTTTTAAGTAGGACATCCAGAAGAAACTTACAATGAGGTGACTTATTTCCAATTACTACTGTTTGACTGCTGTACAGAAGGGCTACTTAAAATGAATAATGGAAAAAACATATAAATCTAAAGGCAAGCTGGACCACAACTACAGAATGTTTTCAAACAATATCAAAGAAATGGTCAGAACACAGAATAAGCTCTCTACTCTGCCATTGAGCATCACATGGTGCTGGATTCCAGTCAATTTTTTGTGAGGTGGAGGTAATTAATATTTAATTTTCAATTTTTTGTACCTTTAAATGTCTTCATTTTCGAAGAAAGATTGTAGGAATAGACCTTTAAAAATTCAACTTCAGAAATGTACTAATAAAAGGAAAATTTTCCCCATTAATTTCTGTACACATCGCCATCCTGCTCCCAACTCCCCACAATCAAATGGACACACACCCATGCATACAGTCCCCACGTGTTGTGTGCATGGCACATGTACATACACAAAATCAAATCGCAACAAAAAAGAAAAAAGCTCATCTTGACACACTTCCAAATTTAACTTCTCAGAGATGAAACTTACTGCTCTAATCAAATATACCTACGTATAGACTTTACACCAAAAGGAATGAACTCAGTGACAAATATAGGTATTGTACAGTATAAGGCATTGTTCCATACTGCGTTATTATGAGTGTGAACAAATCAATCTCTATATACCAGAGCATTTTGGAAAGTGAGGACAGGAGAAGCAGGTTAGAAAAAGGATGTGACAACGTAGGACATCCAGTCAAACTAACATATACAGCCATCATCCGAATTCTAGTTATGTCAGAGCAAAGTGAAAGTATAGTGGCTTGTCCAGGCAGTGGGAATAGCCAGAGGGATTGTTGGGACACTGGTAATATCATCAGCAGGAAGAGAGGACAGCAGAACAGACCTGGTCTGAGAGACAAGCACAGGTAGGTACTGGGCCCGTATTAGCTTTACTTGCCACTGTGGCGATCCACTGGTCCTAGACAAGCACTACCTCGCTATGTATATTACTTTCTTCATCTATAATATGAAAAACTTTATATTTAAGAACATCAATTTAACAACAGAAGACCCACTTTGTGAAACTGTTCGTAGTATATGGGAGCAAAGGTCTCAAAGGGGCAGAGTCCTATACAAATAAGACAGAGGAGCCTAGATTTGGGGTGTATATTGATATCAAGCAATTGGATGGCGTGAAGAAGTAGATGGAAGCAATCAAGCCATTGATATTTATTTCTCCTTTTTAGATTGTTTTTAAAGTATCAAGTTAGACTGTAAGCACTCATAAGATAAATAAGCCCAATTTATTCCCAAGAGAACTCTCATGCCCACCACATGATCAGTAGATTGCCTCTGGGATTGCTGATGGCCTTTCCAATGGGAAGACAGAAGGCTTAGTACTCATTTCTTTGTTTTAGTTACCCATGTTGTTAATCAAAAATAGGTTGAAGCACCTAGCGTATGCAGTAGTACCTATGGTGCCTATCAAAATTCTTCTGTCAATAACTCTTTAAGGCAGACAATGATCATCTGTATCTCGCAGAGAAATGAAAACTCAAGTGAAAACAGCTAGCAAATGGAAAAGCCTAATATCTGGGTCACTGTTTTACATGGTATTTCTTGCCTTTGGTAGTAACAGGGGATACATGCAACACCTTACAACAGAAAAGATTTAGGAATCACCTTTTTCATGGCTTCCTGGAATTAGCTGAATCTTCTTGGGTCTCTTGGCAGCCATGGCTGCCACCCAGTTACAACCATTAGCTTCAGTAGGGATGTGGGAAGATCAAAGCAACAGGACAGAGCGTGGCACGCAAATGCTGTTTATGATGTTAGTCAAAAGCCTTCACTTTGTATGCAGAAGACAAAAAGCTCCCTCATAAAACAGGGAAGGTGGCTGGTGGGTGGAACAATTGAGTGGCTTCAGTGCTTACCTCCTGCTGATGACAAAAGCTGCAATGAGAATGACCACTAGCACCACACTGCCTGAGACAGACACCAGGAGGACAGTGGAGTTGGCCCCATCTCCAATGATCCTGGAAGGCACTGGAAAGACAATTACACAGTGGTTACCCAACATGGAGATCCTTAAATGTAGAACTTCTTCTTGGGTCATGCTATTAGTATTCAACTTTCTGAACCTCCCTGGAATGCTCAGAGCATCTGTTATCCTTCCCTACATATTCATTCACGGAATGGCACTTTCTAACACAGCCTTAATGAGACAAAGACCTTTCTACAACTCTATGATGAACTTAAACCAGAAGACTCATATTAAATGCTGTGATAAACATAATTTGTTGCCCTTTCTTCTTTTTCATCTTATCATCATCTGTGATGGTAAAACTTAATTGTCAACTCAACTGGATTTTGAGACTCATGGAAAGGTAACTGGATTATAGGGATACTTATATTTACCTGTGGATTAGCTGAATGTGGTGTCAGGAGGTGGGGCCCAATTGGAAATGGGTCATTAGAGGGTCTGTCTCTTGTTGGCACTCTGCTGCCCAGCCCCAACAAAATAAGCAGCTTTGCTACACCATCCCCTTCAGCCATGATGCCTCTGCCTTACAGCCAGACGACCATGGACTGAAACCTCTGAAACACTAAGCCACATTAAAACTTCTCCTGCTTTAAGTTGCAGCTGTCAGTTATTTTTTCCAGCAAAAGGAAAGCTTACTAACGTACCACCCTAACTCTTACATAATGATCAAGTGTATTCCTAGGTGAGAATGACACCAGGAAATTTCACAAAGGACAAATGGTTTTGAATACCCTTCCTTTCCTCAGTCATTAAAACCCTCCCTACAACTGCCCAACTCAAAACCACTTCCTCCTTGTAGCCTTCCTGGATCACATCAAACATGTCAGTCAATCCCCTTCAGATTCTACTTTCTCTACTGATTTTTTTACATTTTTTTACTCAATAATTTGTTGATCAAATTGCATCCTTTAACTGACGCTGAAAATTCTGCCTCTCTATCTCTTCATCGAGCAGGTGCAATTTCATTGATTTTTTTTAATTATAAAGGTAGACAGATCTCATATACTTGCCGATTGTTGGTTAGGCTCCTTTGTAAACTTTTGATTTGATCAAGCAGTGGTTCAAAATTATAATACAGGAAGATTTGATATTTTTTCCAAGGAGCTTAAAAAAACTGATTTGACTTGATTTAGACAATATTGAGAAATAAGTAGAGGAAACAAAGTATTTTTGGTCTCTTCTTTAATCTTCTGAGGAAGAAGATGCCTTATCTTAATATAAGGTTTCTGTATAACCCTCAATTAGTCAGTTTAGTAATCCCATTTTTCATGGTTTATAGAATCAACAGAAAAACTGGCAATGTTTTTCATTCATCTGAAAAGACAGGCCAGATAATATTATGAAAATTGGTCTTCTCAATAGCACGAGGTTTTCTAAGTTAAACATTGGATATCTTATTTCATGCAACTTTCGTTACAACAGAATGCTTACCTACCCAAAATTATGTACACCTCCTTAAATATCACTGTGGTAGTATCTACCTTGTATTATAAAAGGAGCCCCAGAACAGTGGGGACTCGGGTACCCCTGTTACCTGTGTTGGTTGTGACCTCCAAGGGCTCACTGAAGTCTCCATAGCCAGCTGCTGTCCGGGCTCGCACATGGAAAACATAGGAAGTCAGAGGGTTCAGACCCTTGATGTCCGTGTTCCTGGCGGCTGTCCGAACTATACGATAGCTTCGTTCATTCTGATCCTACATTATGGGAAGATAAAATTGGTTAAGGCAACAGAACAAATCCTCTGTTGACTAAGTACAATATTAAAGGAACCAAGGCAGTAGGCTCAGGAGTTGTAAGTAAAGAGAGCTTGATTAACTCTCTAAACCTGATATTCATGTCAATGTTGTAAATACCACTGTTATAACTTCAATGTTGGAAGAAACGCACAGTTCGATTGTCTTTGAAAATGACTATATCCAGATCTTTCCTCATAATTTTCTTGTAAAGAGCATTAAATGGTGGTTGATGTCTTTTCTAGCTGCACACCCAGCAATTTAAAAGAAATAACTGTGAGACGGTCCCTTGTCTTTTTCTATTTTCTGTCTAGAAAATGCAAAAAATATTGTAGTCTGATTTCAATTAAAAAATCCAGTCCCCTTTCTGCCTTAATAAGGAAGCCAACAAGTGATTATCTTCAAAAAGAAAGGCAATTGTTCATTTTCTAGACATCCTTGAATGCAAATAGCTCTCTTCAGAATTCTATCCTTTAAGAGACAAGTTATTTGTAAAAATAATGCCTTCTACAACTTTAAGAGGCTGAAGAATGTAATTTTCCTTCCCTGATTTTTTATTAAAAGTCATCAAAACCCACACCTTCATTTTGCCTAGCAGTGATCTACTTAAACAGATCATTATTGTAGCTGTGATGACTCACTCTGCCTGATAGAAGGTTTAGATTAGGATTTCTTAGCTGTCTAGATTTCCATTATTAGAAAAAAATATTTTTTTCTATTTTTCAAGATAACCAACTAAAGTATAAATTTCATAATCAGATTTCAATGGGAAGCAAGGTGCATTCGTTTGAGGGTTTGCTAGTATTCCACACTTTGAAACTGGTCAATACCCAAACATAAGAAGGAACGAAGGAGCTGGGCCTTGTGGCACAGGCTTGTGTTCCTGGCACAGTGGGAGGCCAGTGCAGGAGGATTTAGTTTGATCCCAGCCTGGGCAACTTAGGGAGACCCTGTCTCAAAAGCTAAAAAGTTAAATTAAATTTTAGAAAAAGAGCAAAGGACATATCTTCGTCCAAATGCCATGCACAGTTCAATCTCTAGCCACTCCACCGTCCTGTCCCAGCAAAAAACAAAGAAGGAAGGACAGTTGCTTTTTCAAGGAATACCTTCTCATAATACTTGACTTCATACTCCAAGATTACTCCATTGGGCCGATCTGGTTCCAACCAAGCCAGAGCCACGCTGTACCTTGTGACTTCTTTAGCCTGGACCAAAGCAATGGATGATGGTGCTATTGAGAAAAAGAAAACAAAAAAAGGCCTTTCACTTTAGGAAGAAAAATGTTTTTGGTGGAATTAGTCAGTAATTTCATCTTAAGAATATCATGTAGAATTATTCTGTTTTCCTCTTGACCATTTCACTCTTCTCCAGTACAAAAGATACCTTTAACGTTCTGTAAAGAATTCATGTGGATGGTCTTAACAGGACCAAGGTTAAGTAGATTCACAGGCCTGTCCTCATCCAAACTTGTAGTTACAGCAAGAAGATGCTATTTGGGCTTTGACCTGTAAACTATGATAGCCTTTGAAGGACTTCCCTTTAAGCTCAGCGAGTTTCCACTCATCTACATCCAAGAATTATAAGTGTCATCGTCTTGATATTTAATTTTATACTAGCAAGAGAATTTTCAGCTCTTCCCAAGTATTGTAGGGAATGCTAGAAGGCAAACGATTTACATACTTTCTAATATAAATAAAAGTACTGCTTAATTACAGCAAGAGTTTTAAGTTTAAACACAACCATATAAATAATGAAGAACACAAATAAAGCAATGATGGTCTCCCTGGACATAAATGGTATTTCGCAACTATTTCACACAGTTGAAATATGGCTTTTGTCTGCTGAGTAGCAAGCCTCCCTTTTTCCACAGAGAAAGACACAAAAGCAGTCCTTTGTTGGCCGTGTTACTGGGGTTGGGAAGGAGGAGGGCCATCTTGGAGATCTGTAAAAGCAGGCTGCTCTGTGTTTGCTTCTTCTTTCTGGTGGTTAGTGATGGTTAATATCTAGATGTCTCCCCAAAGCCTCATAAGCTCCTAAGTGGGGTTTTGGGAGGTGAATGGAACATAAATGTATGATACTTATCAGTGGATTAGTCCATGGATGAGTTTATAGCTGTTGGGAGCTGAAGCCTGGTTGGAAAAGTCGCTGGGTGTGTTGTGTGGCTGGCTCCTTACCCTCCTCCCTTAATATCGGTCTCTGTCTGTGTCTGTCTCTCTCTCCCTCTCTCTCTCACCTGCTGTGCCATGGACTGTTTCTCCTCTGTGATACCCTTCTGCTATGCTGCCCTGCCTTGGAGTAGCCCAGTATGGACTGAAACTTCTACAAACTGTGAGCAAAAGTAAACCTTTCCTTCTTTAAATTGTAGGTGCCGGGATTGTGCCCCAGCAAAACATGTTCACATTGCCAGCCAGCTGTTAACAAGCTCTGCTGTGGCAGCCAGTGGTTGTGCTGATTGTGCAGTCGTCAGGGAGAGAAAGGAGCATTCATGAACTCCTTCATTTTAACTAACCAAGCTGACCTGGGAACTCAGAGTTTAGGGAGATTCTTTCTTGAACTGAAATTATATTCATTTTTGATCCTGGATGGTAAAAATACAGAACAAACATAAAAAATAAAAAGCTTCTGAGGAACAACAAACTAACATTGGGTCATCCTCAATTGTCCAGTGCATGCACAACTGCTAACCCATAACTTAGAGGGAAAAAAGAAAAAGTAAAATAAATTGCCACTAGCAATGGAATAAGAAAATCTTTGGTGCATATACTTGTGGCATTCAACTGGCCATACTACCATCACAAAGTACAAAGGGAAGCCAATCCACCAAGGAATGTCTTCTCAAGGGTTATTTGACAGCCTGGCATCTCTGCTAGGGATGCTTCTAAATGGTAAAACACACACACACAATTTTCTATCTCTCTCTTTCAATCCCAAAGCTATTCTGTATCGTATCACAGGCATAAATACAAGTGAAAGATACAGTGGATACACATGTTCTCCATCAAAGGCAACTCCAAGGTTAGTTAATACCAAGCTAGATGAACAAAGCTGCAAGCAGCAGACATATGGAAGCCACTGAACATTGGAGGAAAATGAAAAACGGAAATGTGCTCATTAGATGCATTAAGCTCCCTCCCCCCAACACGCACACACACACACAAAACACATCTTTCTCTTTACTGATTGATGTAGAGCCATTGTCCTGCAAACTACAAGGAGCAACTTTCTTAAATACAGAAGTAGCAAGGAGGCTAAGAAGGCTGCCTGACTGTGAAAAGCTATTTCACTCCAGGTAATAAATATATTGCCTAACAGAGCACTTTAGCATATACTCCATAAAAAGGGGCTCTTTAAACTCTGATGTTCGGGATTGGGAAATGAAATAGAAAAGTGAAGCCGTTAGAAAGAAAGCAGGAGGGAGGAAAATCATAAAATTATAAAATGAACTTTCTCACACAAATGGTCTGGGTTAGAATCTGATCATTGGCAGATTCCTCGGGAAAGAATTGCCTGCCCGCCCTCGCAGGGCACTGATGAACTAAGACAGCTTTTCTCTGGTTGGGTTATCACTAAACTGCTGCATGTGGGAAATGAATCCAATTTCTATTCTAGAAGTTTAAGCAGCAGTGTTCCGGTGGCCATTCAAAGGGAATATGAGCTCAGCCAAGGTACTCAAAAATCTCAAACAGAGAGTCAGCAATATAATACAATCACGTTAGCTAATAGAATATTTCTAATTCAGTCCTACTTGGAAAATTGATGTGTGCACAAAGGTGAAAATAAATGAACAGAGTGTACCTTAACTCAGGTGTCATAAAAATGCAGGGAAATGAAAGGTTAATGAAAAATACAAGTAAGAAGCAAGAAAGGCTGGATGAAAGTAGGTTAGAATAGGGGACAGGCAGAAAACTGCTGGGTTGACATTTGTCTTCATTCAGTACCAACTGCAGGATGCAGCCAGTAGAAAGTAGGATAACTAGCTCTAATTGTCAAAAAGTGTTACATGGTGTGGCTATCAAATCTAAATCCTTTAAGCAGATGTGCTTCAGAAGAGCACAACACCTAAGGACACAGTGACAAAAGCAAGCCGTGGCCAAGTGAGGCTGGGAAACAAACCTAACACATGCAACTGCGGTGTAGGACAGTAGTGTGGCTGCTTCTCTCCCTTAAAGGAGAGCTCTGTACTTTTCATGAAGATACCAGTTTGACAGAAGCTGAGTTTTGCCACACTACCACCTTGGAAAGGTGGCAACATGGATGTCCTCCACATCATAAGCCACAGAAGGGCCCTTCCCTTGCCTTTTTCTGTTTGCAGCAGAGCCTCCCACTCTCCATCTGGAAGCCATCACCCTGCCCGTGTGCCTGCCTGGAGTTCATTTCCCTAGATGAAGCATTTGGCAATGGAATTTCCCAGGCTTTTCCCACCCTAGTGGTTCCCATGCCTGGGTCTTCTCATACCACCCGTTTGCTGCCACTTCCCTCTGCAACTTATACAATGATTAAAGTAATATTTTTCTAAAGTAGACACTATTTTTAACATATCTCTGGGAAGAAATATCCCACTTACTAGCATAAATTAAGCCCTATTATTACTTCCAATTAATGGCAGGTTACCATAACAATGAATATTATACGTAAATGAAACAATGTCATCCTTGTTTGCTGGACATTCTTGCCCTCTGAGCTTTGTTAATAAGAGAAAGGAGTCAGTGCTAGGGATGCATTCACCATATCCAGGCACTGTTTTGAGATTTGGACATGTGAGCTCTCGGAATGACTGGGAGACAGTGGAAAATGAACTAAATTTCACAAAAAATGCTTCAATACCATGTGGCATCCCAACTGATTCTCCCCTAAAATCTTCTCAGATGCCATCCCCTGCCACCTTACTTTGGTAAACAATGATCAATGCTACACCAGTTAGAAATGCTTTTGATCTGGAATCCCAACACCCCAGGGCTCTACCTTTTGGTAACAAAATTACATGAAAAGATAATCAAATAAATAACAGATCAAACACCCGCCCCCATAAATGATCAACTGAGGAATCAATGCTCTAGTTCAAAAGAGGACTTCCAATTATGGAAGGAATTTCGATCAACATAAAAAAGATCAAGAAGCAAAAAGCTTCTCAGTGGCCTCTCAGTTCTAATTCACATCCCCGTACTTTGCTGGGACAAGGCTCTTTCTCTGCACCAACTCATCTACCAAGCACACCTAGGGAGTAGGCAAAGATGGGGAATGGCTTACAGAGTCCTGGCCACAATACAATCCTTGCTATTACAGTAAGTTACATCTTATTCTTCAGCATCTCCTTAACTGAAGAAAAGGTGAAGACATATTACACTGAAGATACTTTCTAATGTCAGCTTGAGGACTCATTTTTTTTAGAATTTAAGAAGACAGCGGTTCCTGATAAGCCTCTTCCTATTCAAGTTCTGTCATGGCAATGAGGAGGAGGAAGAGGGTTCTCTGTCATCGCTTCCTATCTGCAGATACACATTACACCTGCTGAAGAGTCAGAGGCGAAGCTGGAGGAAGCTGGGGACATGCTGTCCACATCCTCGCTGAGAGTAATGCATCATAGGTTGCACGGCATTCCTACCTACCCACAGACTTCCTTCAGAAAGGAGATGGTTGTTTTAAGGAAAGCTGTGTTGCCTCTGGACAAAAGCAAGCATTTTTTCCAGGTTAGAATTTAGACACTGCACATAGCAAGGAGGGCTGGTCATGCTAGTTGACAGTAGTTGGAGAACGATGATGGGTATACCAAGTCACATGGGCAAGAACAAATAAAAGGTAGTTTGCAAAGACAGATTTATCACTTCATTCAACTCAGTCCGTAATTTTCGAGCTCTGGCAGTAGAATTTCCAGAGACCAACAGATGTCAGTTTTCCTGTCCTGCAGTGCTGGTGCTGAGACCAACTGATCCTCTTATTCTCAAGAGGATTTCCAGTTTATAATGTAAACTACGTCCTTCATTTTCCATTTTACTGACAAATCATGCTGACATGTTCATTCATTCATTCAACATGTATTTCTAAGCCTTTGGGAAGCTTACAGTCTGAAGTAGAGCTAAAAAGACAATTTATGTTCATAAAAGGGCAAACATTAGTTGGCTGAAGAAAGGAAGTGTCTAGGGACCAGAAGTGGAATAAAGAGGGGAGCATGATAGAGTACAAAGATCACCCTGGGAGGACTTGGAGTAAGGGTGGTGAAGCACTGTCAAGATGTGGAGGCATGAGGAGGAAGCTGGAAGGGGAAAAGATAGATAAGAAAGTGAATGGAGGGCCGGGGATTTAGCTCAGTGGCTTCACCGCTTGGCGCAAGGGCCTGAGTTCGATCCCCAGTAGCAAAACACAAAACAAACAAACAAAAAAAGAAAGTGACTGGAATTTTCAAGGCCTGGTTCTATGTGGGTGGAAGGCTCCTCTAGGACATGGGAAATGAAAAAAAGATTTAAAAAAATTGATCCACTTGCCTTAAGTAGTCATCACTTCACTAATCTAGTAGAAAGTCAGTGGACTTAAAAATATTTGGGGAAAAAATCCTGGGTTTGATATTGACTCATTATCATCTTGAACAAGTTGCTCAAACTTTCTTGCCTCTGTTTCACCATTCATAAAATATTTGCCTTCCAGATACAAGCTTATAAGCTAGAATGCATGTTCTTAACGACAAGGTTTTACCTTGTTTTTCTCTATATCTTCACCCTTTGTCTAGCATATAATGAGTGGTCGATAAACCTGAATAAGTAAAAGTGAACTAAATGTTAAATTGATCTTTAAAAAAATCTATAGAGAGTGACACGTTTTCTAAATATAAAGCACTAGTCATAAGATAACTTTCCATCTACACCTGTTTCAGGTGACCTTCTGTGGGTTTGGTTTTGCTATTTAGGTTAACCAAGACATTGACAACTGGAGCTAAGGCGAATGACAATTCTAATTATAAATGGGATCCCTGTTTCGAAAGTGTATGTGACACTTATGAACATTTTTCAAACACACAGACTGTAAAATGTCATTCAAATGTAAGTTAACATTAAAACTAGGCTTCACTGCACCTGTTCAAGGCAGCATTTTGAGGTACTGCTCTTTAGGTTTGATGAAGGTGTTGACAATTCGCTCAGTGTTTCTCCTCTGTATCTGTAGGGCATATTCAAATAGTTCTCCTGACTTCCTAATTACAAAGGTGCAGTGTTGTTGAGATTTCTAAGTCATAATACTAAATTCAGATAGCGCCCTAAGCATCCCCCTTTGTTTTATAATACTATAGTTATCCTCTGAAGATGCACTAGTGTAAATAAAGTCAGACACTGCCCAGAGATGCCTTATTTACCATACATGCCCTTGAACATCTTAGCAGAAGGACGCAGAACCCTGAGAAGTCAGAGTAGGGGTCACACAGTGGAACAGACTTTCCTTCCACACACCCCTGGAAACTGCAATAAAATATCATTTTTTAAAGATAGAGAACAAAATCAAAAGAGAATAAAAGGGAAAATTCACCAGGGCTTGAATTTGGATGATCTGAGCCTTCCAATAGGAAGCCAAGATGAATCTCATCCCCAAACAATTTTGTACTCAAGGTTCCAAATACCCCTGAGAAACCGAGACTGCTTTTGGAATAGAATCCCCATTTTCTGTATACCTGTGATTCCTTTTGGTTTGAGAGCAGAGAACAATGTATTCAGAATGTATGTGTGGGTTTATCTCTGTGTGTTTTGGACAAACAGAAACCGCACAAGTTAGGCGGCTCTATCCGGATTCTAGAAGCAGTGCATTTCATAAGAAAGAATTACAGGAGATGCTTTGATGTCAAATAGAGGTAGCTTCCTTTAGGAAAATGGCGAATTTAACTTTCTTTCGTTCAAAGCTCAGCAGTTCTTGCTCCCCACAGATGCGAATGCTGCAATTTTCTTTTATTCACTTCCTCAATGACTTGCCATTAAACACCTACACGTCGTTTTACTGCATCAGTTTGGTACTTGTGACACCCAAATGGGAGGGAGAAGAGAAGAGACATGGAAAAAGGAACAGGGGGAAGGATCATTCAGTGTGGAAAGCGAGGAATTAAAAACTGGGGGAGCGGGGGGGAGCTGAAACAAGAAGGACTGGGCTTCATTACTGGCTCAAACTCGGGTGGGTGGGGGAGGGGAGGGGGGAAATACACAGAAGCAGCGAAAGGTCTCCAGCCTGTGGGCAATGAAGAATGAAAACGGCCCTAATGAAAGACAGGAAGCCTAGATTCCTGGATGTCAGGGGCACACAACGGCCAGGGCACAGAGGGAAGCTGATTCCCTAACCATGGCAAGGTTAGGTAAACAGATGATGCTTCCTCAAGGGGTCTTTCTCTTGGAGGGTCTGATAGGAAAAATAAATCCACAGTTTACATGTATGTCTTCTTAATGCAAATAGCATATTGAAATTTAATTACTTAGAGCTTAAGGTATTTTTTGTCCCCTCTTTCTTTCTCAATTCCGCACCACAGCTCTGATTTGCTCTTTATCAAAGGTTCGTGCATTCAAAATGCTGTCAGGCATCAAAATTAAATGCTTCCGAGCACTAATGATATCCTTGTGATTAAGGGTTTTGCATCTCAGATGCTAAGAATTCCAGGGCTAATATTAATTGCTTTCTTCTACATCCCACCAAAGGGAGAGAAGGACTTCTTCACACAGCCTGCTCTACCTATGGCCCCAAGTATCACTGAGCAATTCTTTGTGTTGTTGCTGCTGTTTTATTATTGTCCTCTCAACATTTTGTAGTACTCAATAATCTACAAAGCGCTTTCACATAGACATGACTTGTTTACAGCACATTCGATCAGCTTGAACAGCCACTGCGGTTTTTGAAAGGTAGAATTATTTAAAAAGTCATCAATTGCTAACTACCCTCCCTGGATCCATGACCAACCTAAGAACTAGGAACCTCATCCCTCGGCACTTAGTTGCTACATCATTAAGCCACGGGCGCACACTTACTTCTAGGCAAGAAGTGAAATTGTTTTTAAAACAAACAAACAAACAAACAAACAAATGGTATAGAAAGAGCTTGACTATTCCAAAATTGATACAGAATTTTTTGCCCTATTTGATTAAAAAAAAACCTAATTCCCGAACTCTTTAGAAGACTCGGACTTAAATGACATTCATTTATAAAGATGGAAGTGTTCATATTAATTAAGCTTAGACTTTAAAAATATAGAAGGACTGCATTTTTCCATACCGTAATTTCCAACCTCAGTGTAGAGTCTATTTTAGACAAATATATAAAAGAAAAACTGGTAACACACAGGATACAGGTGACCCATGCAACTAAGGGTTTTAAGAATCTGGTTTTTGGAATGATAATCGTGCATTTACTGAATGACTCCAGAGTAAGACTTGCAAAGCCTCTCATTTAGTTTTTATTTTTGGCTTAGTATGAAACCAAATTTTTATTTAAGACTTTTTTCCCCAGATAAATGAGATAGCACATTATTTTCTGTTTTCCAGAGAAATGAGCTGCCCATTTTTTCCCTAGCAAATTCTTTATGGAGAGCTGTCAATAAAACTGGAACTAATGGAATGCTATGGTCTTCTAGGATTTCCTGAAAGGTGTTTGCATAGGGAAGGGTAAGGTGTTGGGATGCAGCCTTTGGAAAATTACCCAAGATGTGAGCTCCCTTCTCCTAAGTAGCTGTTTCTGGGATGCAGTCACCCAGCCCAGACCACATTCCCAGACTCCTTTGTGTCCAGGGTGGTTCATATAACTGGCTTTGCACAGTGGAATGTGGGGTGAAGTAATTACTTTCCTTAAAGACCTGACCCATACGTAGCTCCCCTGGGACTCTCTATTCTCTCTCTCTCTCTCTCTCTCTCTCTCTCTCTCTCTCATTGGAAAGTTGCCAGCTGGAGGCTGATGCCTCCTAGGTCCACCTTGAGAGCCCTCGCTCCCAAGTCTAACGTTCCCCTGGTCACCACCAACTAGATGTGACTCCAGCAAGAAATAATTTTCTACTGTGATAACCCACTGATTGACATTTGGCTTTATGGCAAGTACCTTTTCAAGTCCAGTGAAAGCATTTAGCAAAAACAGGCACTTTCCTAATCAGTGAAATCAAAGGAAGTGTAGAACACTGTTCGGCCCGCGGAAGATCGATCTGTGACTTCCAGCTGCCACAGTGGCCCCCAGGTTCCCTCCAGTTGCTACCCATGCATGATGCTCAGATACCCGCTCATTTGTGAGAAAGTGGAGCAGGCCGCCCACCCTGAGTTCAGCAACGCCAGCGATAGAGGCCACGTGACCTCGCAGGGACACAATCACAAGCACAGGTTTTCCAACAGTGAATGAATCCAGCAGAATCACAAAATACTGGGCCAAAAGATTCAGCTGAGCTTGTGTTAATGTTAAATGGGAAAAGACAGTGGGGTTCTCCAAATGGCTCAGCTGAGTTTTCTTCTTAGAAAAGATTGAGTTTAGTCTTCCTTGCATAATTAACAGCTTAAGCAGTTGAAGCCTTAGGCCATGTGAATCAGAGCTGAACAGAGAAGAGCAAAGAAATAATAATAATAATAATAATAATAATAATAATAATAATAATAATAATAATAATAAAATGCTCTCAGCCTCCGAAGACACAGAACACTTGCACACACTTGCCATTTTTCAGGCCCTCCCTGCTCTTTGAAGTAGTTATAATTATCACCCTTCCCAGTTCAAACTTGGAAACTCCAGCATTGGGAAATTAAATAATTTGACCAATGCTATAAAATGAGTTTTAAAACCCAAGTTCACCTGACTCAAAATTATGTGACCCTCCACCTGTGGCACGTGAGTGTAATAATCCACACACTGAACTAGCATTTATTGGGTAATTACAATGCACCAAGTATTATGCTAAATCTCTTGCATGAATTAATTCATAGAAACCTCATAAAAACTCTATGAGACAGGTACTATTATTATCCTCATTTATAGATGAGGAGAATAAGGTACAAAGAGCTCGAATAACTTGCCTTAACTTACAGCTTGTAAGTGGTTAATTAAAAAATCTGGTCCCGGGGCCCAGATTTTAAACCAATGATCTGTACAGAAAGTACGCAGTCTCTTCCCTCTTTTCACTGGTAAGAAATTGGAGACGTGAGGGATAAGGGACTCAATTTCCCACAGCTGCAACAGTAATGGGGCGAATTTTCCTGAGGTCTACCATGAAGCTTCAAGTACAGGGCCATCAGATACATTGTTGCTTGCCAGAAACCCAATGTAATTTAGACAAAATGTGCTAACAGAAGAACCCAAGCTTCTGGTGATGAATCAACCACAGGTGAACTCACCTGAACAGCTGAGCATTCAGAAACATAGAAAATAAAAAAATAGTATTTGGAGTTAAGAAAGTGAAAAGGGGTATGAGGCAAGCTTCTGAGAAGTTTACAGTGTCTTGTTCTGTTCCTTAAACCAAGGGACGGTCATGTGGGTGTTGGCCTTGAGATAATTCAATGACTACACAGGAGAGTCAGGCCCACTTGTCTGCATGCACATATGTTTCACACAAATATGTTGTGGAACAAATGCTAACATTAACTAAGAATAATAAAGCTGAAGTATCACAATTATTATTAGAAAGACCCATCCACAACCTTCAGTAAACCCCTGGGCAAAAATCTAAAAGTGTCAGGAAAGTTCTAAGTTTTTGTAAATTAATTTCTTTACCTGTGTAACCACTAGGCTCAATTAATACCTAAGCCAAACAGCAGCCACTGTCCTTTATAGTAAAGAAAATACATTACTACATGCTTGTTTCACTTTTAAAATTGCTGATATCTTGAGTCAGCCTCACTGCACCCACAGTCTAGGGTTAGCTCAACTCAAAACCAGAACGCGTCCACCAGAAGTAAAAGAATTACATAGAAGCACGGAGAATCTCTGCCACAGCTCAAGTGTGTCCGCTGTTTCGTCTGGGAGCTGCTTGTTTTACTTTCTACTTGCTTACTAAGAAATTTATTGGCAGGTTCTGATAAGGATAGCCCAACCCTTGCCAAGAGAAACATGGCAGAATTCAGTGTGTGTATTTCCTGTTAAGTAAGAATGCCAGTTTGAGGCGAACAGGAAAACAAGCCTTTCCACCGGGAGGTAACTTATAAGAATTTTCCTGAGCAAGACAATTGTTTCAGGGCCGAGGATTTAGCTCAGTGGTTTCGCAGCCTACTGTGCAAGCGCAAGGACCCCAGTTCGATCCCCGGTACCAAAACAAACAAACAAACAAACAAAAAAGACAATTGTTTCAAGATAAAACCATAAAGCTAGCAACAACAAGACTATTTTCTTTTCTTTCTGTCTCCTTCCAAATGCTGAATCTTTGTGCTGGGGCTAACCATACTGAAAAAGTGTCCAGAATTTCAAAATCTGAATTGAAATCATTTTATGCGATTGCGTGGTTAGAAAGGATGAAGAAGGTTGGTCAAAGCTCCCTTCAGTCGCCGATGATCTCTGCCCCGCGCCCCCTACCCAGATTAATTTGGAATACGTAAGGGACGGGTTTGCATCCACTGAGCAAGACACAGCCAAGAGAAAGGGAAGGGATTCACTGCTGTGAATCAAGGCTTCCGTTCCTCGGCTGTCAGCCCCACCAGAGAGCTTCAGCATTTCTTTGTCCCTCAGACAGCTGCTAATCATCCTGCTGCGTTGGAAGCCATTGAGATGCTGCTGTAACATTTAGCTTTCTGATGCCCAAAGCATCTCAATCAGTCCCAAATTAAACATGTATTAATCACAAAGGCTCTAGAAGTCAGGATGATACACGCACCCAGTAAATCTCTGCCTTGCCTTTTACTTTCCACATGCAGATTTCTATGTTTACAGGCAGAAATTCTTAAAAGCCTGCTCCAGAAACTGACCAATAAAAAGCCTTGCTCATTACTGTATATCACACGCTTGATGATTTCCAACCTCTGAAAAGCCTGTCAGAAAGAGGTAAAGCACTGATCATTCTGCCAAAAGACTCTATCCATTTCAATAAATAGCTCCATGTAGCTGTTGTCATCTTAATTTTTTATTTTATTTTAGTTATTTATTTACTTTTTGCTACCGGCGATCGAACTCGGGTCCTTGCTCTTGCAAGGCAGGCGACAGAACCACTGAGCTAAATCCCTAGCCCTTACTTTTTTAAATGTGATAACTAATTCAGGGTAGTTGTGGCTTTTCCACTTGTTGTATGTGAAGTTATAAAAATACGCTGAAAGATGAACCTAGGAAACTTCAGGGTGCAAAATCTTTTTTTTTTTTCAGTACTGAGAAGTAAATCCAGGGAACTCTATCATCCAGCTATGTCCCCAGCTCGTTTGAAAAGCTTGATTTTAAAGAGTGTCTCACTAAGTTGCCCAGGCTGGGCTTCAACTTGCAATCTTCCTGCCTCTGCCTCCCTTTGTGCTCTGTTTTAAAAAAAATCTTCAAAATACTAATAATCTTCAATTGAGGTCAAATCATCCTCAGGTCACAGCTTTTAGGGAGAGTGAATGAGTGGTATCTAATTCTGGATTCAGATACTTGTTAACAAACGAAGGGAACATATATTGGCTGAAGTCTGCCTAATTTCAATGCTTTATGCTGCTAAAAGGGTCTCCATGTTATTTTTTCATACTGATCTCAATTTCACAAAGGCAAGAAAACAGCTTTATTATATTCTCCATTAAGGGGTATCCTTTACGTCTTTCATTATGAAGACGTGACCTGGAAATCAATCCACAAATAAACAAATGCAATGATATTCATGGAGGTATCTAATCACGATGATACAAAATAAAGAAAAAAACGCATTAACACACGAAACAGGCAGAAATTCTTAAAAGAAGAACAGTATTAGTTAGCCATTTTAACTTATTAGAATTCTCTTGAAATTAGATTCTTATTTTTTATTTCTCAAGCTAATGGAACCCCAGAGAGATACACAATATTTTGCAAGGTGCCAGTTTGGTGCCAGCTCAATGAGCTTAATTCCTTGGCTTTCACTGGAGCCTGAATATATCATAAACAACTCCTTCCCCATCAATGTCTCAATGATGGTCCCCTGTCTTCCAAGTTGAAGGACTAGAAAGTCAATTAGTGTCGGTTATGATGTGAACACCTGTCGACTAAGACCTGGAAGGAGACCAATTCCATTAACATAGTCACTCTATGACTGCCAAATGGCTGGGCTTTGGACCACTTATGATGTAGTCCACATTCAATGAGGTGACCTAAAGACAGAAAGGTTCAGAGTCGCATTAGTCATCTTCCAAACCATCCAATTCCCTATCAAATATACAGTTGGACCAAAGTACCTTTTATTTTTTTTCTAATGGTCATTTAAAAAAAGAGTACTTGAGCTGCTCACAAATGCATGGTGATCATTAAATTGGGGATATGAACTATTTTTTAGCAGTCACTATAATTTTTAACTCTGAACCTAGTTTTTAGCAACCTATCCTTTTTCTTGTTGCATTTAAAGTGGAAAAAAAAGAGATGAAAATATTTGACCAAATAAATTACAACATGAAATTATAGGCAAGAGATTATTACTTCTGGGGCCAGATGATCAGAGGAAATACAACAGTAAAATTTTTGTGGCAAATTGATGTGTTCTATAGCACTTGGAAGTTCCCAAGGCTAAATGTCACTTGTCTTATAAAACAATGTGAAGGGCTGAGAAACAATGACCATAGACGATAGAGTAGACTGTTAAGTGGTAGAAGAGAGTGGAAAAATAGCCACTCTCTCCTGAGACTCTTCATCTTATTCCCAATCTAGTTCCACTGTGCAGATGATAGGGAAAGTTCTGAACACAAGAAATCCAAGTATTCAAGGGATAATATCCGTGAACTACCAACAGTTCTGTTCTAAGTGTAGCCATCCTTCTTGTCCAGATTCTTGCTTGCTATGTCAATAAGTACAAAGAAGGGACCGGTAGCCAGCTGTGGTGGTCCATGCCTGTAATCCTAGCATTCTGGGAAACTGAGCCAAGAGGATCTCAAGTTCAAGCCCAGCCTGGCCAATTTAGGGAGTCCCTTTCACACACACACACACACACACACACACACACACACACACACACACAAACACAGTGACTGGGTGAGCAGAGAAAAAAGAAAGAGAAACAGGGAGTTTGGGGTTAAATTATAATCAGTACCTTTTGAGAATACTTGAAATACAAATGGTCACCACATGTAAGTCCTCAAAAAAAATATGGTCATGAAACGGTATTATTGAAGCCCTCATATATGAAACTTCATCTCTTTGATAATTCTCTTAAAAGTTATGAAATATAGATTAGGAACAGGAGAATAATGTATGAGAAGAAGAGATTTTAAGCTTGGGAATTGGCAATCATAGCAATATTTTTTCAAATATTGGGGTACTGGCCAGAACTGAACTGCATGTGCCAGATAGTTTAAACTCCTACAGGCATTATAAGATCAAGGCAGAAACAACTGAGATATTAAAATTTTTAACTGTTATTAAGGTCAATAGATGTCTTTTGCTAGATCTATGCTTAAGAATTCAAGATGGGCCAGGGATTTAGCTCAGTGGTTTTGCCCCCTGCTGCGCAAGCGCAAGGACCTGAGTTCAATCCCCGGTACCAAAAAAAAAAGAATTCAAGATGACTTTTGTAGTCATAAAAAATAGCCAAGAATCTATCAGGAAAACTATTAATGTTTTAAGATTTAAAAAAAAAAACACTAAGGAGTCGGAGCATCTCACAGGAGCCTTTCTTCAACCACCTTTGCTGAAGGGTGACATTCAGTGCATCTGGCTCCACCCTAGAGCCAATCCTCAGACATTGCAAGGACATTATTAGAACAACATCTTGCCTAGAAATAATCCCACAGCATGGCCTCTAACAAAGACATGAGCAGAGATCTGGCATGCTAGGACCAGTTATGTGGAAGATTTTTGTGCGTGTTCTGCAATAGAGGACGAGACATAGAACGCAAGAGAAAAAGCCATCATGCAATGAATGGGTACGGCTTAGGTATATCTTTGAAAAGGGTGCAGAGTGACTTAAAGGGCCTCTCATTGAAACAACAATGTTTTGATATGAATGAAGTTCCCTTAATGTATTCCTGGTCTCTCAGAGCCTCCCCTGAATTAGTTAATTTCTCTGCTGTGGCATTGACAATGAGGGCTATGAATACAGCTTGCTGTTAAAACTCTCTGCCCACATTATGTAAAGATACAATTCCCAACGAGAAATGTAATTGTGTTGTATACCTAAAATGTACCAATAAAAGAATTTAACAAAATTCTCTGCCCATTTCTGCTTACGAGAAGACACAACTTTCGAGGTGCAGGATTCTCCTGTTGCTATTCTCCTTGTTCAAGGCAACAGGAACTCGGATTGCTCTCTGCAGTGGTGACCCTACCTCTGCTTCAAATGGGGGGGGAAGTGAGATGATGTAAGCTTCAAGAATTCCCAAATCTCCAAAAGCATTCCCTTAGGATGTTTCCCAAAGCATTGTTCTTCTGGGAAGCCCAGTGGGGCTCCAAGCTGTCAGGGCTCTGTCAGCAACACTTAGCATCAGAGGTTTGAAGATTTTAAAAAAGTCCTTACTTATCTTGCTAAGTATAGAGAATGCTTGATCACACTTGATGGTAAGTGCATATTCAAAAGCCCTGGCTTTTTTGTATGTACATCCTTAGCTTTGATAAAAAAAATATGGATGAAGCTATGTTCTCATCCACTTTCACAAGTGTTATGCCCAAAATACACATTCATTATGCCAAGAAAGAAAAAACCTAAGAGTTGATTCAGGAGGCAGATTTACAGCTTGCAGTAAGTTATCTAGACAAACACAAACTCCCCAGGGAGCCATTGTGAGCTGCCCCCTTTCAGTGTTTCTTCTAATGGGTAGATCTTACCCAGGCTTGCTACAAGCTGTGAGCCTGTTGGTGGCTGGTCCCTGTAGGTGGCCGGTCCCTATTGAGCATTCACTCTGAAGTAAAAACTACATATTTAAATCTTGTTTCTATGCACACATCATGGGCAAAAGGTTCCCTTGACAAGAATTTTTAAAAATCAATAATCCCATGGCTTTCATAAAAAAAAAAATTTTTTTTTGAAAGCAGGGATCAAGCTACTTGAGAAAGTTGTGCACAAAGCATATAATTTGGGAGGTGTAAACAAAACAGTGTGGGTAATGCTTCCTCTTCTCTTCCCTCCCTTTCCTCCCTTGCTGGAAATGACAGCAAAACTAAACAAATATTTCAAGTTCGTATAATTTTACCCAAACAAAATTTTAGAGAGTGGCCCTTGTGCTTTATAAAAATACAAAAGATGGCTCAGAGGAGAACCTCAATACTGTTACTTAAGCTCAGGCTTACCAGTGTATCAGAACGGGGCTGGAAAGATTTAATATAAGTTTTTCTGCTATGCCTACTTGGGGGCCGACTGCACAGAGAGAAAAGTGTTAGAGACATTTCTCAATGAAAGCTACAGTGTGCACTAGGAGAGTGAATGCACAGATGTTTGATGTCTGGTTCTACCTCTCTTTATCCATTATTGCAGTTTTGGAGAGTCTCTGAAACCCTTCCATTCTTTACTTCCCACAGAAGCAAAGTAGGAGGTGTGCGTGTGTATTCGGGAGTTCAAAAAGGTGGACACCAGAGAACAGCTCATTAAATGTCCCCCAAGGAGATATTTTTAATACTGATGGCTAGATCTAAGGTTTGCTTAAGAAATTAAAATGTAAACCCTGGCACAATACTCACTAGTCTATATCTGAAGACCCCATACAAGATCTGCTCTTCTTGTATGCCCACCCCATGACTCAAAGGAAAGCTCTGTATTTTTGGGTGACAGAGACAAGCATTTCAATTAGTCCATGTAGATTTAAGAACTCTCATGCAAGATTAGCTCTGCAGCACAGATTTTGTTAAACTAAAAACAAACAAACAACCAAAACAAACAAACTGTTTAAAGACAACAGGATGTTCCGTTGTAGACTAGACCCTGCACTCCCTGTTGGCCACCCTGAGATGGTGACTACTTTTGCCAGGTGGAAAGACATTAAGAGAATTGAGATGCCCACCTAAATAAAACCTTTGCTAGCCATGCATTGTTTAATTCTCGTCTCAGCCAGACACTTATTTTTCAGATCTCTTGATGGCTTTTCCAGAGTGCACAAGTGGGGGATTATGTTGTTGTAACAAGCTCAACACTGAGAAATGAAAAGGGAATCAGAATTAGACTGCTCAGTGCATGCTCATGAATGGATTCCCCTTCTCAAAAATGAACACGTGTGTATATTTATGTAGGAGCAAAGCAAATGGAAGAGTCAGGAAAAATAGTGTTCTCAGACTTGAGTGTATGAATAAAAGCTCCTTTTCTTGAAGTGAAATATTTTATCTTTAAAAAAATGCAACTTAACTTTTACTTATAGACAATGATTACCACTAGGCTCTATAGACAGACCATTTGTCTATGCTGCTCAGTCAACCCTGAAGTTGGATAATTTAGTAGGTTCTCTGGGAATGTGTTTGTGGTGCCTATGCTGAATGCAAAGCCTGACGCCTTTGAGTGTCTGGTTTATTTTATTTTAAAATTATGATCATAATTAGTGAGCATGCTGATGAAGTATAGTGGTAGCAACAGTATTCTATGGAAGCAAAATTCCTTTCAGGATCAAGAGACTGTTCTCTCTTTTAAAAAAATTGTACTGCATGTTTTTAAAATATACATTCATAGGCATTACGAACTAAACCAGGAGCCCATAGCTGGACCAGAGCTGTCACTGAGAAAACCACAGCCTGGCTCCTCTGAAGTTCAGTGTGTTCTTGCTGGTGCTTATAATTACACAGGCACAGAGGGGTCTCTCGATCAACTACCATTTTCTAGGCCCTAACAATTATATACCAACAACTGAAGATTCAGCAGAGATATTTCAGCAAAATCTCTCAATGGGATTGCTTCACATTCTATTTGAAGGATTTTAAAATATGTCTTCAAAAAAGAGTCCTCCATTTCCATTGTTCTATTGTTTGTTTTTCCTTTAAATTTCTTAGGAGTAAAGAAAAATAACATAATTTACTGGGGATCAAAGAAAACAGGAAATCACCTTAGTGAAAGGATAATACAAAGGAGCGGAGCATATGATTATTTATAAGAAGAAAATTGTTTGCCGGTGTCTGAGACCCAAAATGTTAAGAATGTAGACTCGAAAGAGAACCAGAACACTGCCACATCAGAGCATGTTTCCACATGATCTGTTTAAACCTGAATGTCGATGGGAAAAGGATTTGTGGTCCAAGAAAGCAAAGGCATGTTTGAAATTCTAATTGCTTTCGTTAAAATTTTTTAACATAATCAAAACAACTAACAAATAACATGTCTTGCCAAATACAAAATGGTTTCAAACATGAGATTAACCAAGTGCTAATCCATCACATCCTTTGCCTGAAGCATAGTTTCCACAAATGACACCAGAGTTTCAACATGCTCTCAACCTTGTGATTGGCCCCCTGTCTTGAGTCAGTACTCCAGAGTGGAGACCAGCTAAACTCTGCAAAGAGCAAGATAGATAATGATATTTGTTCTGTGAGCCTTTCTTTCAGCTGCAGGTACTAACTCTGCTTCTGTTGTGCCTTTAGTTCATATTATCAACAAACGAGTGGACTTTCTTAAAGCTTGATTTACAGATATCGAATTTTGAATTTTATATAATCTCTGAATATCATAGTATATTTTTATCTTTTGATTATTTTCAACCCTTTAGAAATAACTGTCATGCCTGCACATAGTAACAGGGGAGCAGGCTGAGTTTGGCCCTTGAGCCATAGTTTGCCAAATCTGTTCCAGGACACTAAAGAAAGTGTACATTTGTGCTTTGCAAATCTTAATTTGTCTTCCTTCCTTCTCAAGCTTACAGAAAAGCCTTGGTCCTGATTCTATCTCATTTGGGTTTGGTATTCCAATATGATTCTTAATTATCGACATGTTTTGTACTTGTCCTTTCCATACTTCTGGTCTACTTCAGCACTTCCTCTCATACCCGAAAACAAGCAAGATCCTCCCCTGTTGTGACCTTGTCTTTAAACACCCTTCATGTCAGGCCAAATTGGACCTCCTAACATCTTCTCTTTCTTCCAATTCCTTTCTACTCTTAGGCATAATTGTACAACAGTTCCCCTATCAAACAACTGCATTTCAACCTGGTCAGGGGCAGAATTTTGCACACTGAAGCTAAGGATGTTTACAGGGTCCCCTTCTAAAGCTCTGTTCCTAATTTTATATTTATAGTTTTGTAGGGTTCTTTTTTTCAACCATAACCACATAAAAATTATCTAAGCTCAGACCTCATAAAACCTGACTCCACCCTGCCTACAGCACATTACCTAACTCAATTGCTCTACTATTTCTCCCTTTCTCCTACCATTTCTTTGATGCTTTCCTCTTACTGTCTAGAAGACAGGTAGCAATTATACCCAGTGGGGATGAGAATTCCCACTGTTCCCCATTATCCCACTCAAATAACATAATCTGTCTAATTAAAAGATGGCAGAGAAAGAGAATGGGAACCTACCAGTTGAGTAATAAAAGACAATGTGACTCTTATGCTTAGTTATTTTCTTTTCTATGCTCATTATTTTGGTTTTATTAAATTTATCACTACTTGACAAAACTGGTTTGTTTTTTACTGTAAATACATGGCTTATCAACAAACATATTGCATATCTACTACTACATGCGGTATAGTGGGATGAGAACAAAGTGTAATGCCACTTTCTTGCTGATGTGGTTCTTTTCCCCTTGCAGTGTCATAATTGTCCAACCCCAGAACAATGCTGATCTGACAAACAGCACCAGTTCCTCTGATGGCACAGCAACTGGGAAAGGATTCGGGAGAGGCCTAGGGAGGCTCTTTAGAACTCCCTGCCCTCCAGGAGCTGAGCACTACGCTCTCAGGGAGAAGCAGAGCAAACAACCAAGCATAGAGGGTACCCAGTGTGTGACCACAGCCAAATGAGAAAAGCACCAGATGTCTACAGAGTGCTTAGAGGGCACATGGTCTGCTTATCAAACATGTCACATGAAAAGAGTTTCTCAGTCTTGGCCCAAGGGACATTTTGGACCAGAGAACTCTTTGTTGTAGAGGTCTGTTTGTCCACTATAGGATGTTTACCAGCCATCCCTGGGCTCTACTTACTAGATGTAGCAGCATCAAAACTGTCTCTACACATTGCCTAAAACATAAAATGTCTCTAGACATTGCTAAATGTAGGGAGTGGATGCAGAAACCACCCCAAATTGAGAACAACTGTCCCAGGGGTTCAGCTATCTTAGGGTTTTCCATTCAAAGTAAGTATCTTGGAAGGTTGAGGGAATGGAGGGACTCAAAGGATGAAGAATTCAGATGTATCCTGATAATTCTGCTGGAGCACTTTTGAAAATTTTTTCCATTTCTGATCGTTATGCTCCAGAGATCCATGAGCTCCATGCTCACAGCTGTGTTTGTATATTTGGACTCATAGAATTTTAGGATTGCAAAAGATCTTAGAGATGAACGCGGCTTAAATGATTATGTAATCAAATATCTGAACTCCTCTAAACTCAGAGTGTAACAAATCTCCTGTTACGGTTCAGATCTATGATGTCTCTAGAAGCTCCGTTACTTCAGAGGTTGGGGGTTTGGACAATGATTGGATCACGCAGGTGACACTGATGAATCCAAAGCTAAATGTGCTGTTAGGAGATGGATCTAGTCGAGGGAGGAAGAGCAGATCTGGAAGGGTTATCTCCCTCCCTCCCAAGTCCTCATTTCTCTCTCTGCTTCTTGGTCACCATGATGTGAGCAGCTTTCTTGCACCAAACTCAGGCCATTCTGGAGGCAGTAGACCATGGACTGAAAGCATGAGCCAAAATAAACCTCTCCTCCTTTAAGTTGCGGGTGTCAGGTATTGTGTCTCAGTAATAGGAAAGTGACAAAGACAGTTTGCTACTAGGACACTGTAGCTGCACTAGAGAGATGACCAGATTGGTCCCATTAGAACGTATCTAGAACAATGTCACAGGCAAATGAAAATCGAAAATGGATATTGCCTGAGGGTGCAATTTGGAGTTAGTAGAGACCATTACTCATAGGAGTGGGTTCATAAGGACTGAAAACAAGCACTTTTGGGGTATGATCTAGCCTCATAGCTAGAAGACCAAGCCTGGGACAGTGGAGCAATGTGCAGTGAAAACAACTCAGTGATATTAATGCGGGCTGCCATAGCAGCATTTCTGGGAAAATATTTGCAGTTCTGTTGTTTGGCTAGAAAAATCTTGTTTCATTTACACAGGATTTCTTTCTGGTAGGAATGCATCCGGTATTCATTTCCCTGAGATGGTCCACTTAAGGAAAAGTAAACAGAAGCAAAGTCATCCAGAAAACAATTCACCCAGCAGTTTCCTTATCCATTTTTCATAAACATCAGACTATCTCCTCCCAAACAAAAGACAGAAGAGTTGCTACAGGAGGAAGATGGGGGAAAGCCAAATCGCATTTTGTTCCTTTTGCCTGCAGTGAAGGACAGTGACTGCAGGAAAAGATTCTGTCTCAAGGTTTCTTGTGTTGTGAGTTCAGCTAGAGAAATACCCCACCTTCCCTCTTCCCACCTCTGCTTCAGGGGCATGGGATTTGAGATAAGGGTGACATCTCAGCTGAGAATTTGCCAAAGTTCCAGGAGGTGTAATCAAAATATATGGCATATGTTTAATTTTTTTTTTTAAATCATTACAGTGAAAGACACATTGCTATTAATCCTTCTCAAAATCTTCCACCTTGCTTCAAACACACTTACCCATGGTTCTTGTCACTTTCTGAAGCAGTATTGAAAGTTCAGTTCGGGGAGTGTCTTTAGGGATTGTGATAAAAAATACAGTGAATGCTGATGCCAAGTGCTATTCAGTGGAAACGTAGGCTGATAAAAACTTAATATTACAGTTTGCTCTCCTCCACTTTATTCACTGGATCTGGCACTGTGGAACTTCTGGGTCTACCCCAAAGTTAAAAAAAAAAAAAAGGTAAATGTTTTAAATCAATTCAAGCCACTCAGAAAAGAAGACCTCCAAAACTACTCCAGAAATTGGAAAATGGTAAGAATGATGGCATAAGAGAGTTTGTTTGAAGTATGTTGGTGGGGGGGGGGGTATTAATGGCAATTATGTCTTTTACTGTGAATTTTTTTTTAATTTAAGTATTCATTGTATTTTCCATCACAGTTCTTACATCCTCAGCTTAACCACTTTCCTTGCTAATACCTGCTGCCCTGCACAGAGTGTGCATCCCACAACATAAACAGGGCAGGCTTTGTCCTTGCAATGACCCTGAGGCCAGCTAGCTGGGTCAGAAGTGTAACTGAAGGAAGTCTTTTGAGCTATAGAAACAAAGCTCACGTCCCTCAACCAACTTATCAAAAATAGAGCTTACACACACCTTGATTTCCTTTGTCTTCTGTGGCAATGGCAGGTGTAGTGCCCAGGAGGGGAGAGAAAAGATGCTATTAGCTCCTCAAGAGAAGATCTGGCTAAGAATGGTTTCCACAGTCATAGAAGAACACAACCCCATTCACACCAACTTCAGCTGCTAAATGATTAAAGCCCTGTTAAAGCTAAATCTCCAGGGTGCAGATACTCGCACAGTTTGGGCTCATAAATGGGAAGAATGGCAAGCTGCATACAATGAATTAACTCATAATTTTGAAGGAAAGCAACTGCTTTCAGGAGGGAGATTCTCCTTGGTTTCTAGAACCAGCTGTCATGGTAGCTGGAGACCCTTCACCTTCACAGAGATGTGCCTCAATTGTTAAAAGTCCTCATGGCGGTGACCATAGGAAGAGGAACTCTGAGGGGCTTTGTGTGCATGATTTGGTGTTTTATCATGTTATGGATGACAGAAAGAACCCCATGAACACAGAGCAATGATGCAAAGCCATGAAACTTCATGCCCTCCAGGTGCTAAATGCTAACATTCATTAGTTCTATGTATTCCTTATCGAATGAGACATCGTTGCCTATAGAGAGGTCCTTAAGGAATTTAATTTAATGGAATGATAGGAACAACTGCAATTAGAACATAATTGTGTGTATGTAAATATGCTTAGGGGAGCCTTGATAGAGTTTATGGTTGCTACATTCACCCAGAATTTTAGCTTACATTATTAATTTGTACTATTATGAAGAAAGGGTTTGTTAATCAAAGATAAACTATACCAATGATTTTGAATTAGTGAATTTCAAATTACAGTAGGATAATGAAGCAGTGCTGTACACATATATAATTCTCTACTAAGTGGAAAGCTTTCTGTCTGGCCACACAGGAGGTCTCCTTATTGAAAGATTTATTTTTAATTTTGAGCAGCTTCCCAGCATTACCCTTCAAGAAAATTAAAATAAGGAGATGGAATTTTGTCCCACTCAGCAAACCTCCCAGCAGGATGGCACACCATAGGAGAGAGGTTAAAAAAAAAAAACCACTGAGTCAAAGGAATTACCTATCCACTTTTCTGCTAGATCTGAAAAAGGAAAGAAAGAAAGAAAGAAGAAAGAAAGAAAGAAAGAAAGAAAGAAAGAAAGAAAGAAAGAAAGAAAGAAAGAAGAAAAAAAAGACAACTCTATTTTAATAAGATTTTGGAGATTTTTCTCTTCTCTAGAAATGTTTCTGCACATCTTATTCTGGAAGATTTTTAGCATGTCTTCTCAATGCTCTTTTGACCTGTCAGCCTGGTAGAGGTTGGTATAATCTCGTGGCTTGAGTCCCCAAGTACAAAAAGAATCATGGAAGTCTCCACCTCAGATCTGTGGGAGTAAAGGCTATCCTCAGCCCATCTGAGAACAAGGCCTTCCTCTGCCAAACAGAGTGACTTCAGACTTCCCCTTGCATAGCAAACACCTCAGCAGTTCCAATCCTAGTTTTAATGTGGTTAGGGGACAATATTCTGATGTGTCTGAGGAAAGCCAGAAAGGTATAAGTGAACGTCAGAATACTGACTGGGTCATAAACTAGAAGCTCCAAGGATGCACAAATTGTTCTGAACCACAATAGATCCTTCTAATGACACAGGAGAAGGACCATGCAAGGTTCTGAGGTCTGTGTGTGCTGTGTCCATTGCCCTCTCCCAAAAGAGCACTGAGGAAAGGTTGGCAACTGCAGAGTGCTGGTAATGCTATTTAAAAACAAAAACCAAACCCTGCTAAACTATTCTGGCCTTTCAGGAAAAAGAAATGAAATTAATGATCACTAACAGTGTTCACACTCTAAAAGTGCAGAATTAAAATCCAAAAGCCAAATGACCTGTTCACACTACATATCGGAAAGACTTGTTCAGTTTGCACAGCTGAAGATTCCTCCGTAAGGTTTGCTGTTCCAGCCCTTGTTCAGAATATTCTCCAAGTATTCACTTTGCAAAAATTTACTGTCAAAAATTGAATAGGAAGTGCAAGGACCCGAGTTCGATCCCTGGTACCAAAAAAAAAAAAAATTGAATAGGAAATGGGAAAATAATTGCATTGGATAGGACTCTGGAATATTTTTCACTAATGGATCAATTAGTACAGATATTCTTTTTAACTATGGTGTTCTTTAAGAATGAAGTGTTGTTCAAGGAAATAGGACTGTTGACAATTTATAATCTTCTTCTTGTGATATTTGTTCTGAAGAGCCTCACAAAAGTCAGACTAGAGCACATTCTCTCTCTCCCCTGTCCCTCTTTAATGCTTTAGAAATAACAAGAACCCAGCAATGGCACATAGGTGATGTGAAAACTTTTTCAGGAAAGAGCCTCAAAAGCCAGATTTTAAAAATATTTTACAGTTAAGATTTTGTGATGATTCTGTAGTTAACTCAGCAGAAACTTTAAAAGTAGAAATGTTTTTTAGTCTTCTGGATTGCAAAGAAGGATGCAAGAAATGGAGTGGATGGATCAGCCATCCCCTTACCCTAAAGTCAGTGAGGGATTCAACCATAAAAGTGGCTGCAAAACTAGTGTTTTAAGGTAAATTTGGTTAATGATACAAATACTTTCATCAGGATTCTAATAAAGGTCCATGTTGCTTATTTGTAATGTGTTACATTAAAGAACAAGCTCAAGCTACAACTGCAAGTGCTTCTGTTAGAAAATGCAGCAAATACCAGTGTAGCACTCTGTATTAGTACAACTCAATTTTATGTTCCTGTATAATCTGTAAAGGACCTGACACCCAGCCATGTGCACTTTGTGATTAACATGGCAGATACGAAGTCCAGCAGCGAGCTAAAGAGCAAGCAAGCTCACTAGAGAGTCATCCTCCCCCAATCAGACACTGCCTTATTCTTCACCTTATCACCACCATTGCATACAGGAGGACACGCGATGTAGTTAATGTCAAAAAAAATTTTTTTTAAATCAACAGTATTTGTTGAATGCAAAAATGGCCTTCTAAGCACTTTTGTATTACAACTTAGTTTCTATGTTTATAACTGGCTCCACTTCACCTGCAGAACTTTAATAGCACTAGCTGTTATCACCATAAGCCTTTTCTCTATGTACGTTCAGATTATGAAATACAAAGGACTGGATTCCTACCTGCTTGGTTGGTCGTCACAGTGACAGACACTGACTGGTCCGGACTAGGGTTATACTTGGACACTCCGTTCACTGCCCAGATTTCAAAGGTGTAGTTGGTATGTGCGAGCAGATCAGTGATGGAGACTTTGGTTGTTTTCAGGCCATTCTGCTGCGGGGTATAGTGGACCCCACTTCCGCAGGGTCGGCACTTGCTGGGGTCACCAGCTCCACACTTCTTGCAGACCACATTGTACGAGATGTCCTGGCGGCCTCCTGTGTTCTGAGGACTGCTCCATTCCAAGTTCACTGAGGTCTCATTGACATTGGAAATCAAGTTGAGGGGAGCAGATGGTGGGCCTGGAGAAAGAAAACCATAGCATCACACCAGGAACTGAAATATCCCTCTGGAATCGCTCAGAGTTTGTATTATTCTCTGCAGCTCTAGCAAGCAAGATGGGCCCATTTGGCAAAGAAAGCAAAAAGCAAATAAGGCCAGCAAAAAAAAAAATCTTTTAAAAGAACAACAGAATAATATGATAGAAGGCTGTAGACATCGGTGTCATTCTCATTCCTATACAATTAAACCCAGCATCAACTGCCACCTGGAGATGTCAACAATTTCTCCTGCTCTATGCCCAGGCATTCTCTCTCCATTGGTAGGAAAATAGCATAATTTATCCAGTCTCCATTTTATCTTCTGAAAAACAGGTATACAAATATAATTCCAGTTCCCAGCACTGTTGTGGAACTCCTGTAAATTAATAGTTATAAACGTCTTTGGAAGACAAATTATGATTCCTAAGTACAGCATGCCACCAATAACAAATTAAATGAACAGAACTGTACAGATGTGCCTCTGGGGTTTAGCATCACAGTTGAGGATTATGGTGTTTATAGGTAATTGATGGGAACTGGTTTAAAATAGTTAAAGAGACATCAAAGATATAGCTGTTGAGATCTATCTCAGAGCTAGGCAAGGGTCTGTTAATGAGACCAGACATCTCCTCTTGTCCTTCAACTAATTAAGAGATGCCTTCTCTTGTTCTTCAATTACTTAGGAGACACTTCCTCCTGCCTTTCAGCTGATCAGGGCTGCACTGGACCATTTACAAACATGCCCATCCCCAATGATGTCAGAGTCTCTGAAATATAAACGATGGTGGTGATTGTCATGAAACAGAACAACTAATCGCTAATAGCATCATGGTTGGTTTTAAAATAATAATAAAAGGTAACACTATAAACCTTTTATACACCGAAAATTTATGACTCAAATTACTGTCAAGTGGAAGAATCAGTTTGGGAGAAGAGAGAATTTTCGTTGTCTAAGCCAGCTTCAAAGACACCTGTAACACTCTAATGAAAATATTTACACAATGTGACAACTGGCAAGCTCTTTCTCATTTTTATCTTCTAAGTGAAGAGCCCAAATAAGTTGCAATGAAAATCTGCAGTTTCTTAATCACTATATCTATAGTATTGCTAAAATATTTGGAAGGACTGCTGCAAAGGAAATGTTACATATCCCTCAGGAAAAAGAAGTAAACGGGGGGAAGGGGGGCTTGTATGAACTTGATGCTTTACCTAGTCAACCACAATGCCACATATGGTTCCAAAGCACTCATTGAGAGAGAATTGGAAAAGATGACCTGTGAATAGGGGTTCATATTCAATATTTATCAGTTACTTTGCAATGATGAGAGAGGCCAAAGCATTTTGGTGGCAACATTTCATATGGGAAATTTTCCCTTCATCCAATTTAATTTCAGACTTTACCAAGGAAAGCAGGTTCTCCCAATGTTCCCCTGAGACTAATTACCAACAACTTCTCTTAGCATTAAGACTGGCTACATACCCTGTGTACCTTAAGAGAAAACCTTTAAAAAATTTAACCCAGTGTTGTAAAATATGTGTTAAATGTAAGTCTATGTCACAAAAGTCCTCAGAAGGAAAATATAAATTTCTTCCTTGTTTAGATTTCAAGATCATACTTATGGTCTTTAGAACAAAAGCTAAAAAATAATACGGATAAATAAATGGCTTCTGAGCAAATGAACAGACTTATTTAAAACCACAAGCTCTTAAACCACAAAAGATGTTAGAGTCTTTGGTCAAATATCTACACTTTTAAAATGAGAGAAATGAGATCTGGAAAGAGGATGCCATAATAGTGAAAGTTCATGCAATCCAATTTGTAACAGAATTTCACTAATATCCAAAGTCTCCCATCCGGAACTATTTCTACTCCATCATGTGTTCCCCACTGAAGTTTGAAAGTTAGGAAACAAGAGCTGTCCAAGTTCTGTCATGCTTGTAGCCATAGCAGAGCCATCACCAGTCTGCAGCTGATGCTGGCCATGGCTTGGCCTCTAAAGTGGGTCACCCACTGGTTCTTATTTTCCTGTAATTTCCAGGGTTAAATAAGAGTGACTCTGAAATCCATTAACCTCCTTGCCAAGGTTCTCAGTTCACTTTCACATGGGAAAATGTGACACAATGAATCAAGCACTGCAGAAGCAAAAAGTCAGTAATTAGTATGTAGGACGGGGCATGGCAGTGTCTAAACAGAGAAGAAATGGAGCAGAAAACTAAATGGTCACAGGACTCAGAGATACAACACCAACACGTGGAAAACAAAACACAGAGTTGCTGCGGGGTTTTGATGCAAAAATAAGCACTGGGCTGGAACAGTCTTCCTACTTCAGCAGAGATTTTTAAAGAAGTCCTTGAGAGTTAAATGCTCAAGGAAAGACTGAGAACAGGACAAGTTCATGTTCACCACTGCTCCATGAGTGGTTCAGAGAATTGTACTGCATGTGTTTTATACTTTGCTCTCATAGAAAATGATGGTTATATGAGAACAGACTAGCAGCCTAGAAATTGGACTGTGATAAAATCATATAATAAAGGAGAACATGAAATAAGAAATGTCTACCCTGGATGATTATATTTCCAGGTCTTTTGGCCTGCGAAGACCTGGAAAAAGACCCATGCTTTACAAGTTAAAATCATAATAGTGGTTGTGTTGTGTTTTGGGGATAGCGGTTTCTTTAACTTTTGCCAATTAAAAGATTAAAAATGTAACAAGTAAAAAAAAAAAAAAAAAAGTAACAAGTGTGCTTCTCATTTATAGTGAGAACTCATCTCTGCCCCAGAAAAGAAAATGTTCTGTTCTCAAGACAATGAGAAAGCAATATGGCCTTGAATACAGCCAAAAACCAATCTGGGTTCAGAGTTATAATTAACAGCAGTGCCTTAAAACCATTAGTTGCAGTGGTGGCTAAAAAGAAGAGAAAACAGGCATTCTGACTAGCATGAGGTCTTTCAAACAAGCATCCAGAAGGAGAAACCTTGCCTCTTAGACTACTTTCTCTTCCACTTTTGTCAGTACTATATCTGGATATTTAGGAGCAATTAAATGTCTGACATAGTAGCTGCCATTCTCATCAGTCATATGCCCACCTGCAAGCAAGTTTCCAGTTACAGATACAGTGGGGCCTCTGTATCCATGGGTTCCACATCCATGAATTCAACCAGTCCATCAAACATATTTCTTTAAAAATTGCATCTGTGCTGAACACATGCAAACTTTTTTCTCGTCATTATTCCCTAACCAATACAGTATATTTGCCTAGCACTTACATTGAATTAGCATTATAAGTAACCTAAAGATGATGTTAAGGGAATGGGAGGTGGGTGTAGGTTATATGTAAATACTACAGCCTTTCAAGGAACTTGAGCATTCTTGGGTTTTGGTACAGAGCTCCTGAAACCAATCCCACCTCCTGAAACCAATCCCACCAGATACTGAGAGACAATTCTATGAGGGTTACAACAAAGAGAAATAACTGCACGAGTTGGTCTAATTTTCTAGTCTCCAGGTCTACATCATACTGACAACACATTAACATCAGGGAACTTGTGGGATTTGGGAAATCGAGGTTTCATGCTTTTCAAATCTACCCAGTATTCGCCTGAAGATAAGCTGGCAGCATATCCTGCTTAGGGCATCGCTCCGTATTTCAATTCCTTATTTCTATGTCCCACTTTGCTTGTGAAGCCTAAAAGTGCCCTGCTAATCAGATACCCATTTCATATCTGTTTCTATTTCCAGTCCATGTGCTCTTCAGGAGAACTAATGTCTTCATCATTTCCCCATGTCCAGCTCAGAGAAAGCTCCATAAATGTTTGATGGGTCCGTAAACAAATGAATGAATCAATAGAAAATGAACAAAGTACTTTAATGCATCTTATACCTACCCATCTGTAGTACTGTGATATGTGTGAATTAATGCAGGTTTCTCTGAGCTAAGTCTGTACTGGTCAGCTTTTCACATAAATTTTATCAGCATTAAGCCCGTATGGGTGATCTGAATATAAGTTGTTTAATTCAAATTCCTCTTAGTGGAAGAGGTATATCAAATATTGCTGGATACTTCTGTTGGATAGGATTGGGAATTCATTCATTCATTCAACAAATATTTACTGAATGTCCAGTGTTTGTTACCTGCTCTAGAAGAGAGAGAGAAAAAAAAAATACTCTGACTCATTTTGATACTTTCCTTTCCTGATCACTTCCTGGACAGTAGAGAGAGAGTAGGGAGACTAGAGGAAAAGGAAGAGCCTCAAGGAGAAAGAAATATGGAAATACGTGCATCAGCTATGAGGACAGGCACCCTGGTCTGTCCTGGTTTTATAGACTTGATAACCTGTCACCTACAGCTGGGACAGTAAAATGTGAACTTCATCAATTAAAAGTTTTGTCAAGTTGCAATTGGCTCTTACAATTTTGCTTCCTCCACTTTGATTTCAGGTGGTGGTTTATTTAGGCATGAAGATAGGAAAACCATTCTCTCCAAAGAAAATTATTTCTAACATTTCCAAAGGAAGGCTGGAATTTTCATTATTACTCTCTTTAAAACTATATATTTTTTTCTGTTTAATTTTGTGTATCACCGAAATTAAGACATTTTAAGACATTAATTAATCAAATGTTGAAGTGTATCGAAGGGGAAAATGTTCTCCCTTTACATTTTGGATTATATTTATAAATCTCCAATGGCATTTACATACAAGTGGAAGACTCTCTCTATACCCCAAAAATGGGGCTCACATGTTAAACTGTTTAAAGTTTTCATGTTGACAATGCCCTCAACATTTCCGATATAATTCAGTGACACAGATAGTAGCTGCACTACCAGAAACAACAGTAAAATGCGAAAGTCTTTAATTTATGAATAGAACAGGGATCAGTGTACATTCTCTGTGAAGAACTTTTACTCCAAGATAGCAAAATATTTTAGGCTTTATGGGCCATATGGTCTCAGTAGGAACTACTCAACTCTGCCATTGTACTTTAAGCAGCCATAGACAATCCCTTCAACACAAGGGCATGGCTGTGTTCCAAGACAACTTTGCAAAAATAGACAGCAGTTGACATTGGCCTTCTAGGCCATCGTTTGTCAGCCCCTGCTACAAAAAGTGATGAGCTCCAGGAAGATGCTCTCTAATACTCTCACAATTTCTGTACATGAATCTAGGGATATTAAGTGTACTCCAAGCCTGTAGAAAAATAGCTCAGTCCAGAATCTCATGATTAACATCTGTAGAGCCCAGGTAATGAGGCTTGATTTTAAAAGCCCAAGTTATCTTTATTTTCATTGACTAAGGAAGAAATCAAATTCGTAAAATATGATGGGTGTATTTCCTGAATTTCTCATTGCTTGGACTGAGACAAGCAGTCCATTTCTCGCCATTGTGGATAAATTAAATGAACATCCATTCTGTTCACTGGTGTGAAATACTTTTTTGCATCACACAGCGGGTACTGGTGAAAGGTGTTACAATGGATAATTATTATTTTCTAGTGGAATGTCATCTTCGATTCACTCGACAGGAGTTTGGCAATATGAAACCAAAAAGAAACTATAGCCAGACGGTAGCAGATTCAGAGGACTATTATATCCTATCCCATCATAAACAGCTTATCATATCTTATATCACAAAGGAGGTCTTAATGCTCCTTAATCAAACATATATGTGCTCTTCTCTGGGAAAAGAAAAACTCCTGAAAATGAACCACACTCTTATCTAGAGAAATTAAGTGAATGTGATATTTAAGGATGATAATATTCCAAGCATGAAAGAAAATTCTAGTTATTGTAGACATCTTAATTCATCCTTCCTACAGTTTATACTAAAGTTTAATTTCGAACGGTTTAGAGAATATACTTGGCGGCTTTCATGAGGATTTAAAGCACTCCTTTTTGGACATTGCAATTTGTACATATCCACATGAAATCTGCATGATCCTCAAGAAGGTCATTTAAAACTATTAGCTAACACTGAATCTAATTAAACACATAAATTTCTCCAATGTGAATGGCAAGTATGGTGAGACCCATTCCATGGAAAGCGCAGGATAACAGCAACAGCTTAGTAATTGGAAAATACTCTTGATTCTTTTAGGAAACAATTGAAACTTCAAAAGATAGAAACCTGCTATGCTGTTTGGATAGAGAAGTGGATTTCACAGAAAAGGACATACAACATGCCGCATAAACCTGAAAATTGTATTTCTTATAACAACCAGAATTTAAGTGCTGAAAGACTCCAAAATCTAGAGGAAAAATAAATAAGGCTCACATTGGTTAAAAAAAAAAACTTTAAATACATAACTCAAGTATTTTGGACTTGTTGCTTGCCTGAATTCTCCCTCCCTGCTGACTCTGTATCCTGTCTGCTGCTCCTCCAAGCTGCAATGCTCCCCTCTGCCCTACTTCACTCAGTCACATCACCTTTTAATTTCCTTTTGGTGGGGATCTTAAATGTTCTGTCTTACTTACTTGTTATAACATAAGCTCCAGGAGAACATGCACATTTGTTCTAGGTCATAAGGACACTCTCAACTCTAAAACAATGCCTGACATGCAGATGTTCAGTAAGTAGTTGCTGATTGAATAGATGAAAGAAGGACAATTCCTTGGCTCAAACCAGCTCCTTCATTGAAAGCCTAACGGCCATAGCATTTGTGCATGCATGTCACAAAAGCGCAGTGAAAAAAGAAGGTCAAAGAAAAATAAAGAAAGAAAAGAAAAGGGAATCAATCTCAATCTAAAATGTTGGGGGGAAAAATCAAGGCTGCAGCTAAGGCAGGGAGAGAGTTGAAGAAAAACTGAAAAAGCTGAGCTCATGTGATAGAGTGAATTCCAGAGCTATTATAGATTTTTAATACTGAGCTGATTTTTAATCACCTTTTTAAAATTCAATGCCTGAGCCATGAAATTAATTCTGGATATGGCAAGGAACATCCCCCAAGAACACTGGCAGAAACATAACTCTTAAATGATCGATTTCTTTAAGCACAATGTCACCCCCACTAAAAAAAAAAAAAAAAAGCAACCAGTACAAGACATATTTCTGAGGAAGGAGCAACTTGGGTCTCCAGTTCCATTTCATAAGGCTTCATTAACCAAGTGCAACTTTCGGACTGTCAATAATACTTCAGTGTCTTAGCTGCAAAGCCCTTCAGTCCTTCAGATAAGCTTTTGTTGTTAATCTCTCTCCAGCTGAAAGACAATTATAAGGCAGAGTAAACACTTGGGGTGTATAAGGTTTGACTCTGAAATAAAACCTCTGCTTCCCCCCTGACAGCTGTATATGTTGCCCGCACTAATTGCTTTCTCCCAGCCCTTGCTACCCAGGGTTAGTTTACATAAAGACTGTTGCTCAGCTCACCTCTTCTGAGATATATGAACAGTACGTAACCTTTTATCACAGCAGTTTGTGTGTTTTAATCGTGACTAGAGCCAAAGCAGCCTGTCCGTTACTAAAAATCAGAACCACTTCAATGCATCCATCACTTGTTTGTAGCCTCCTATAGAGGTTAACTTCTTGCCGAGATTTAACCATTGTCTATTTTTCTGTTATTTCTATTTTACCATTCATTCTCCTCTCCAGAAATCTTCTATCTTTTCTTTCCTGGGTGTATTAGAAGTTTAATCTCTTTTGATTAAGATGACAGGTTTAAAACTGAAGTATTTTACAAATTCTCCACTATACATGAAGACACTACAATATGAAAGACCAAGGAAAGAAAGATTGTGCATTTTATTAAGAATCAGCTAAGCTACACATTAATGTACATTTCTCACACAGCATTTTTTCATACCTTATCTTTCTTTTAATCCCCATAATAAAAGCAGACAGAAAAGTATTTATTACCCACAGCAATCTAATGACCAAAAACTAAGATAATAAAAAGTTTCATTCCTTCCTAGGAGGCTAAGGAAGGAGAATCAAAAGTTCGTTCTCATCCTGGGCAACACAGTGACTTAAAGAGACCTTGTTTCAAAATAAAATAAAAAAAAGAAAAAATTACAAAGGTTAGGGATGTAGTTCCACACAATGGCTCTAAATTCAATCCCCCCGCACCCCCCCCCAAAAAGGAAAAAGGAAAATAAATGTTGACTCATTCAAATTAACATGGCCAATATGTGCAAAGCTTTGACTAGGAACCTTGGTTCTAAGACTGAACAATTCCTCTCACAGAGCTAGAAATGATTTGAAGGAAACAATGAAGCTTACCGATGAGGTTTTTTTTAAACAAATTTGAAAATTTTCCATTTTCTCAATTCACTCCGGAGTTCAATTTCTCTTTGTTTCCCTTCCCTTCCTGAAGATGGTGAGCTAGCAGCATTTTGGCTTCTGCTCTTGCTTTAGCCATGCTGTCCTCCCTGCCTGGCTGCTATCTTCCTGCAGGAGGCTAGATAGGAGTTTCTCATAAAGGCTCATTCCCTGGTGGGAAATCACAGGAGGGGTAAAAGCAACAATCATATCTCTGCAACAGGACTCTCTCCTCAGCTCATCCTCCCCTAGGTTTCTGATGGTAGGTGGAGCAAGAGTCAACTCTCAGAGAAAATCAAAATGCTGACAGCAAAGAAGATACCCAGTTCTCACCCCAGGGGATCTCAGAAAAATGTATAATTGACCGTGTTTCAAAGAAGCATGCTGTGAATAACCACTGTATAACTTCCGTGAAGAGTGTCAAAAATACCATCCAGAAATGATGGGGCTCGGCTGATGACAAGCCACTCTTAATTATTCATGGGGGTAGAAAAATTGTGCTAACCTGACTAAGTGGCATCGGCAGACTATTCAAGCCTTTCACTTGGGCATACATTAGTGCTCCTCAAATTTACGAGGTTTCAAGTTGAATCCACATTGTACTGTTTATCCCTATAAAATGAAAAGTAGGTTGAAGAGGAAAGGGGGGCTAAAATAGCATTTCATGGTTTTGTTTTTTTTATTTTTTTTTTTGGTACCGGGGATCAAACTTGGGACCTTGCCCTTGGAGACAGGGGCCGGAACCACTGAGCTAAATCCCCGGCCCCTAAAATAGCATTTTTTAAAAGAGTTTGATCAGATGATACCTAATCTTTATGAAATATGCTTTTAGATTTTGCAAATAACTAAACCACATATAACCAGCCCAGAGCCCGTGTATGTCTTCCGTTAATAGCACACCTGGTGATTTTTGTCCTGCATACTTAGTTGTCTTCAAAAAAGAATCTTGAGGGCTGGGGATTTAGCTCAGTGGTTTCGCCACCTGCTGCGCAAGCTCAAGGACCAGAGTTCAATCCTCAGTACCAAAAAAAAAATCTTGAGGTTGGTTCTCTAGAATTACTTTCTCCTATTAGTAGTTAATATGCTAAAAGGCAATCAGGAAGGAATAAGGATGTGGTTTATTTACTCAGACTAATGTTAGGCCCTGGACTACTGAGCTCTAAGGGAGCCACTAAGGAATGAAATGGATTGAAGAGCCTGCATCTGAATGGTCAAAATGTCTTTGGTTACTTCGATTAGTTTATACAGACACATTAGCCAGCTTATGGACTCACTAACAAGGACCGGGACCCTATGTCTGAACTGAAACCAACCACATAATCTGGCAATGGGGAGTCAATGTCATAACGTGAGTTTTTGTCCTGTGACAAATGGAATGTAATATGAAACTATACTATTACACCGCAAATTTGACAGATGATATGAAATGAGAAATTCCTCTGGAAGTCTTAGATTCAGGACTTTTCAATACATATGTGTTCACAAAAATGACTGATGGTGGGGATGATGAAATAGCTAGAGATCAACCAATTGTTCTTTTGAAAATCTCTCATTAGTAACCCTGGGAATTTGGGTCTTTGTTCTAACTTTTCCAGTAACTAGTCTTTCTGGAGAAGTAACAGTACCTTCACTGATTTGTTCCATACAATGTACCCCTCCCCCATCATTCTACTATTAGGTTCTTGCATCTCCAAAGCAAAAAGAAATATGCTTTCTGGTAGAAAAAAAAGTACAGTTTACTTGAAACTGAAGGTTGCCTTTTATCCTATGGTTTATACATCAAAGCCTCACTCTAGACATCCCTCCCCAAATCCCTGAGCCAGACTGTTAAGCATGTAAATCTTCGTAGGGAGAGAATTGAACTGAACATCAGGGCACCTTGAAGAGCTTGTTTGAAAATGGATGTGAGATTCTCCAAATTAAAGCACTTAAAAAAAAAAAAAAGAAGAAAAAGAAGTCTCTCTTCTTCTGACCTTGGAAGCAAGTAAGGACTATGTTATTTTAATTTGCATTCAAATTTTAACAACACAGTCACACAACACCAATGGGATCGACATTGGGTTTCCACTGAAGATTGCTCATCATTTCATTATGGGTCATTATGTTGATAACTGTCAGGAGGCATTAGAAGCGAGGGCTGTGAGTAATAGAACTGAAATGGTAATTTTAAAACAATACACTTTCTGGAGGAAATACAGTAGCACACTAAATTTAATTAGAAAAGGCAAATGTAAAGGCAAAGTAAGTGATGTTCGTTGTTTGGAGCTGGGCTATTTCACTTTTTTGATAACCTAAACCTGTAGAAAGCTTTCTTAAATCAGGACCTTTCATCGTAGATCTTGGTAAATTTGCCCTCATTAGCTCTAAGCTCTGCCAGTGTAAATTGTCTTAAAAGCTGTAATTTTGGAATATTTTAGGCCATGTCTAAGTATCAATCAATCGCTCTTTGTTTGTTTGGCACAGCTGATGGAATTATTCAAGGCCATTTACTTGCAGACGGTGGGGCATCCAAAATCATAACCTCTTGCTTATCGAGTGTTCCTGATCACAAAGGCCTGATAAGTTTTATCAAACAAGTTAAATAAAGAGCAAAAGAACAAGGACAGATTTCCAACTGAAAAATATGGAAAACCACTCTGGTAACAGTGCTACGCAAAGATTACAATCGTCATAAGGCATTTTCCTCGAACATTCTGAAATGCAGTAGGAAATTAGAAAGTTACCTTAAATACAGTATTGCCATGGCCTCTCAGTAGGAGAAAAGAAAACCTTCCTCACTATAATCATTGAACAAGCAACTAAAGTAATCAAAAGTCTTGCTGCTCTTGCAATTAGTGGACCCCTCCCAATGCTGGTGACTGCCAGACCAAAAGAAGAGAGAAATGCAAGGGGAAAGAGATCTAGAGGAGAAAGGGGCTGGGTATGTGCTGCTAAAGGACATTGATTTCTTAGTAAAAATCACATCAAAATTCTTGCTAAGAAATGATTCATGAAATCAAAATTCCTGCATCAGCCTAAATGGAGTCCTGTGTATGTATATAGAAGTAACTGTCTGTGCTACTGGCAATATTGCCAGAGAACCTTGTTGGTTTCCTTGACCAAGTGTCTGAGGTGAGCATTTATTTACATTTTTATTCTCTGGCATTAACTAGGAAGGACTCAGGAAAAAAGGAACTACAAAACCAATACCCAAAAGAATCTCGCAGTGCTTATGTGACCCCAAACCAGGTTGGATTTTCTTCCTGGAGGAGACCAATGAAGTACTCAATTTTCATTAAGAGAGAATGTGCAGAATCCTTAAAATATCTTTCTAGAGTCACCACAGAGCTGAACAGGCCTGAAAGTTACAAGCCTGAAAGAGAGGCAATGCCATCTCCTGCCATCCATCAAACAAGGAATCCAAACCCTTGTTGCCTAAGGATGGTTGGTCCACTCCTCAGTATCATCCAAGAGCTTATCAATCACATCTGACTTCTGCTCTACAAATCCTTAGGCAATTTTTGTGTGATTTCCACACACATTGATGTTTAAGGGATAGTATCCTACACTCTCCTTCCTAAACAGGAGTGGGCTATTTTCTGGAAAACATTCAGACAATGCTTACATTGAAACATCTCAGCCCCTCTCACTGGAAGCCTTACACATCAGCCTACCCAGAGGTTCCACCAAAAATTTTTCTCCAAGTAAAATTTACTTATTGAATTTTCTTCAGCCACCCAGCAGTGTGGATGGATGGTGTGAACTTTTAGGCATCTCCTGCTAAATTAGCTGATGCTCCTTGTATTCACCTGGTCTAATCGTTCTCTAAGTGAACAAAAAGTTGATTTTACAAGCCAGTGGAGCAGAGTCTCTCTTTGGCTAGAAGAATGAGTCTCCGAGAGTGTGTTTTATTTCTTCATTAGTGTGCCGTCACAGTGAGCGATCACTAAATGCAGGACTGCATAAGAATGCTGGGGTTAAAGACAGCATAATGAACAAAGAAGGTGCCTGATTATCATGGCTGTCAGCACAAGGGAATTGGGTTTGTCACCTGGCTTAACCAACTGGTAAGAACTGATTAGGGGCTGAGATCAGTTTGAAAGGATCCCTGATGTTTATGTTCCTTCCCATCCCCACATCTTGTCAAGAGAGTCTGATAAAGCTGGGGCTAGGGATGATTATTCTGTGGGTTATCTGAATAAGAGGTTCTTTGAGAAACTCCCACTGTCTCCTTTATTGAAATGGCTGCTACAGCGCTGCCCGATGGAACTTTCTATGATGATAAAAACATTCTACAGCCAGGCTGTCCGTGTGGCCACTGAGCCTTTGCAATGTGGCAAGTATCAATAAGAAATTGAATTTTATACTCAATGTTCATAACTGTACATTTCAACAGCCACATGCGCCTAGTGGCTACTGTATCAGACAATGCAGGTCCACTATCCAAAGTAGGAAGGGAGAAATTGAGGGAGAGAACGAGAGAATAAGAACTTGATTCTAATTCTGCTACTTAACTTACTAATACAAATCTCTACTAGCAAAGTATGGTCACCTTCCTGACTACCCCTTTCTCAAAGGTGTTCTTGTGAGTCAATATTTTAGCTTAAAAATAATCAAAAATTCAATCTATAGCGAGTGGTTTCAGTCTTGACTGTACATGAAATTAATGGGCTAATTTTTAAAAATATTAATATCCGAGGCCTACCCCCAGAATCCTGTGGTGCATTGTGCCCATTGGCTAATTTAATTATGTGACCAAAGGCACAAAACACTAATAGCGAGGTAGTGAGATGTACTAACAACCTGCTGCGGAGATGGTTTAGTGGAGGAAATAACCAGCTGGAGATAAAAGAGGAAGAGAACAAATATTTGTTAGATTCCTACTGTGTGCCAGTCCTTAGCAAATATTTTCTTATTTATTTCTTAAAACAAGCCCAGATGCAGATAGTGAGAATCCATTTTACAGATAAGGAAACCAGGGCTTGGAGAGATTAAACACACTCTCAAAATCACAAACATTCTCAGTGGTCAGAGCTAAGGCCATGGGGCTGGCAAGTCTGTGCTGTGACTGTGGGCGTGTAGTTTCCTCTTCCCTGGAGCATAGGGTGGCGAATCGGTGGGATTCAGTCATCACTAGCCCATGTGTAGGACTCTGAAGCAGAAGAGGAGGAGTAGGCATTATGCAGTAAGAGTAGGACGGAAAGGATCACCTTTTACTTTCCCTCTTATAGACCTTTTATCCAAGATTCAAAGAGTCACCACTCTTCCTCCCTTCACCTTATTGAAAACAATCTCAGAAAAATGCAAAATAATTACTTTAAGTTTTAAAACTCTTTGATCCATCCCTGAGCTAATATCAGTTTTTCTTTTTATTTACATCATCAATAGAAAGCTAAAAAATTTATTCCTAGGGAAATATAAAACTCCAAAGGCTCATTAACACCATCATTGTTACACATTAGACAAATGGTCTAGTAGCACAAGCATATGGTAATGTTGGAGCTTCCCAAACACCCAAGGAGCAAGGTGAATAATTAAGTGATCAGCACACCATCCCCTAGAATTCTAAATGATGGGACAGACTCCCGAGACTGAACAATACTGGAGAGATGAGCCATGCCATGCCATCAAAATGAGTTTTAGGACATTAATATCACAATCAAACCTCAGCATGGAGAATGCTCTGCCTGTATGGAAAATACACGGACTGTAGGATGCAAAAAAGGGCAGTTATCAAGATGTCATCCAAAAATACTTTCCCTTGAGTTTATTATTGTGCCCTAAACTCTCACCACTAGAGTTGGGAGTGGGTATAGGCAGAAGTAGGAAATTCATGATTAATCTAATTACACAAAAGAGAATATAGCACAAAATTGTTTAGATTAGGGAGAAAAAAAGTTTGGTCTTGAGCAGGCAAACAAAAATGGCTGCCAAGAGAAACTACTTAAGTATATAGAAGGAATAGAAAAAAGCGGAGGCGAAGAACTCAGCTCCTCACCTATTTAGGTCACAGATAAGACTGGCCTTCTAAATGCCTGCACTCTGGAAGTTTCAGCTTGACCTAGTGGATGTGACAAGACAACCGTCCAGAGCCCTTCTGAGGAGGTGAGATGTGGTCTGGGGTGTGTTCTTTAACATCTCTGAGCTGCCACTTCCGCTGTCTACAAGAGGGAAAAACCTACCCTACAGACTCACTGCAATGTGAGCATGTGATAAGGGTTATAGACGGCACCTAATATGTTACCTGAGAGTAATTTACAATTTAGCATTAGTAGCAGCAGCAGAAGCAGTAGCAGCAGTGGTGGTGGTAGTACTATTGTCTCTTCTTGCAAAAGCCACCCCAGAGATTAGGACAATTTTAGTAGAAGTTGGAGAAGAATCTGAGATCTCTCCTCCCAATCCTTTTAAAGATGATACCCAAGTGTGCAGAATGGCAGCCCCAACTGCTCAAAAAACAGAAAAGACTTCTATGTTCAGGGATGCTACCCTTGGGACAGCCAATATGGAGTTTACAATAGTTAAAGAACAAAATAACATGAGTCATGTTGACAGTAAAAACCAAAATGTATCAATGAATTTTACATGGCATAAAAGAAACACAAAGCATTCAATAACAACAGCTATAAGGGAAGTAGAAGGTAGGCATTCCTAATCCAAAACTCCAAAATCTGGTATTTTCTGAGCACAGACAGAATAACAAGAAGAAAATTCCACACCTGTCCTAATGTGAGGGGTTGCACTAAAAATACAGTATAAATTACCTTCAGGGGCTGGGGATTTAGCTCAGTGGTTCTGCCGCCTGGCTTGCAAGCGCAAGGACCCCAGTTTGATCCCCAGCACCAAAAACCAAAAAACAAAAACCACCAACAAAAACCAAATAAAATTACCTTCAGGCTATTTGTATAGACAGCATGACATGTAAATGAATTTCATATTTAGACATGGGTTTATCCACACGATATTTCAGTATGTGGATGTAAATACTGTAAAACCCAAAAAGTCCTAAATCTAGGACTTTTGGTCCCAAGCATTTTGGAAAAGTGATATTCAACTTGTACTATTATTGACTTTGTTCTACAGAAGAAACTGTGACATCGAAGGCTAAACACTCACTCAGTTACTAAACAGTGGGCTGGGAGACAAACCACAACCTGTGGAAGACGTGTGTGATGCACTGCGAGGCCTGGTTCCTGGACACAGAAACAGAGACTTCACCTAAAGCAAACACATGATGAAATGCCTGGGCCCATCATTCCTGTACCGGGCAAAGTCATAGCCACTGCACCACAGGGTCTGGGAAGCCCAAGGTGTTCATGAAACAAATGACAACACCTAGAAACACTGCCCAAATACAGTGAGAAGAGATTTCTCTACTCCCCTACATACCTACTTTGGAAGTCCAGCATTTATTAAGTGCCTATCATTAAAGAAGCATTTATTAGGTTCCATTTCTTAGTGTTATGAATGCAAAACTATGAGGAAAGAAGGAAGAGGTGTAATACCATGTCAAGCAATGACCTCAGTGCCACGGAGCTGTCTCTTTCTTTATAGACTGAAATCACATTCCCAAACGCTGCCCTCTACCTGTGTCTCCTACAGCTGTTACGCTTCCCAAGTCTTCACCGCAATGGGAAAGCCATTTATACATTCCAATCTCAGCTCTAATTACACTGTCAGACGAGCTCTGAACTCCCAAGCTCTACTCCACAAAGCAGCTGTACATTTTGAATGCAACCAGAAACAGTGGAAAAGATTCTTTGTTTCATAAGCATTTTCCCTGCTATGATTGAGAAAGGATGTATGTTTGATCTAATTTGGCCCCTGCACACCCACCCTGGAGAGGACCTGGCAGTTTCCTGTGAGGTGGTAATGAAAGCTGCTGGCATCCTAAAACTGGGAGTTAAGCAAACAACTTACGGGTGCAGGGCATGGAGGCAGCGTCATTGTCAGCTCTGAAAAAGCCTCGGTCACAGGTGCATGAGGTGGCTCCTTCCCAGACAGAATAGCTGTGGGGTGGACACTTGGCACAAGTGGCATCCGTGGAGAGAGCCTTGTAGTATCCAATTTTGCAAGCTACAGGGAAGGAGGAAAAAAACAAACACCAAAATGTAAACCACTGGGAATATACAGTGCAGCAACATGTGAGGGAAACTCCTTGATTCAGAAAAAAAAGGAAGTTTGTGCTAATCGTCAGTGATCATCTATCTGGCTTGAAATGCAGGTAAAGTAACCCAAAATTATTAATTCATGATAGCTACTCTTGAAGGGTCATTAACATTTATGGTTAGGTGACAAGGAGCCCCTTGAAGATATTTTCTTAAAACACAAGGCATCAAGCAAATGCATAGGTACCTTTTATATGCATGATCTTGTTTAATCTTTATGGAACTATTATTATCTTTAACTTAGAAATAAGAAATTCCAGCTGCGTGTGGTGGCACATACCTTTAATCCTAGGCTTTTAGCGGGCTGAGGTACAAGTATCATAAGTTTGAGCCTAACCTGGGTAACTTAATAGTTTTGTGCAAGTATTTCTCAAAACAAAACAAAATTTTAAAGGCAGGGGGAGGGACTGGGAATGTAGCTCAATGTGAATGCTCTTGGTTCAGTCCCTAGTACCACAAGGAGAGGAGAGAGGAGAGAGGAGGGGGAGAGGGGAGAGGGGAGAGGGGAGAGGGGACCTGGGACACAGGAGACAGGAGACAGGAGACAGGAGGGGGTAGGGAAGGGGATGAATGGAAAGAGAAGGTAAAGGGAGGGAAGAAGAGGGGAGAGCAAAGCAGAGATGGGAGGAGAAAGGAGAGGGGAGGGGAGAAGACTCCAGCTTTGAGCAAGTAATTCCTGGTACAAGACCATGCATCTGGTAAGTTTCAGCAACCAGCTTTGACCCTAAGTGTTCTTCCCTCAAAGCCTGTACTCGTAGCTATAAGCTCTGAAATCTGAGAGCGTGGTCTTTAACCAACCAGTTGGATGTGTGTCTAAAAACTTACCCAAAAAATCGCCCTGTGATTATTTCCTATTTACAGCTACAGAGAGAGTCAAATCCAAAAAATGCAACAAAACTGACCAAGTACATAAAAGACAAGAGTTTGTAAAGTAGGACAAAGTAATAAAAACTACTAATTGTAGATTCTGGAATATACTAAGATTCTAGAATATGCTAAGAGTTTTTTAAGGCTCAGCATATATTTTGTGTTTATTTTCAAGTTAATAAAACCCTTCTGTTTTTCTCTCCCTTCATTTTTTCAGCACAATTCGCCTGCAGTGTAGAATGTCCCCCACCCCAGAGGCCAGTGCGGAGAACACAGGTCATGTAGTTCTTTATGTACCTGAGGCTTTCCATGACTTCATCTTTATAAACATCACATTGACACTGAGGACTACTCTTAGTAATGTGGAAAAATTCAATAATGCTGTGAAGCCTCATAATAAAAAATAATTAACAGGGCCTTGCTCCCCGTTTTCTTTCCATATATGGTCTTCCTGATCACCTCTCAAATTTGTCCCAACCTAAAATAAAAATTGACCAACACCATCAGTATTAAAATTATAAAGGCAAGGCCATTAAAGTTATTCTGGCAGAAATTTTAAAAACTGAATCACCCACAGTCTTCCCAGTATGACTCACTCTCGAAGGTCTCCATTTCTTATATCCTTAGGGTGAGTTTATATGAACAAAACCACCAGTTGGGAGCAGAAGCCACTGGGCATTTTCCACAGACCTGGTCACCAGGAGATACCAACCATGCTAGTGGTCTGGCAGATTTTATGAGTAAATCAAAGGAGATCCACAACACTGGTTCTTGGTGGAGGTCAGCCGCCATCCTTTGCTACACAGCTGAAGCATACAGCTTGCCGCTGAAGCCTGCTGCCCTTGATTACACATCCTGTTGGCATTTTCTCTATCCCACCCTCCGGATGGCAAGCGGAAAGGGAGTTTAGCGGGAGCTCAGAAAGGTACACAGTTACTTCACTCTTATTAACTAAACTTGTTTATGGAATTTCCTTTAACGAGCCAAAACTTTATGGCGTGTGGAGCACCGACAATAAAAGCGCTCAGAGATCAATCTCGCCCTTATTTGCTTTCGTCTTTCACTGGACCGAAGCATCTTAGAAAAACAAGTTGCTCCAGTGACTAAGATTTATGTGTCTCAAGTTGATACACATCACATAATTAGATAAGGTTCAACTTGCAAGGAGCTTTTTGGTCATGCTTAAAATGGCCCTAGGGTTTCCACTAAAATCAAAAACCCTGGTTTTGGCAGGAAGAAGCACTGGGGGTCAAATTTGGCCTTTCTACATCAAACACAAAGAGTCTGGAAATACATACACAAAGTTTCTGAGTTCCACCTGTCACTCAACCAGTCACAGTGGACAAGAAATTTGAAGCAGTTCACGTTTGGACTGCTAAGAAGGTACAATAAAAAAACCAAAAAACAAAAAACAACCTGTGCATGTCTCTAACTGACTGACTCTTGGTTGCTATGATTTCATCAAGTGCCAAAATCTAAAAATCGCAAAGTGTGAGTGGGAGATTAATGGTGACAAAAATTAGTCAATGACTGATGAATGCAGTGGGAGAACAGCATCTTCAAATAGCTTGTAAGGAAAAAAAAAGCATTGCATTTTCCTCAATTGCAATATTTCCCTAAGACTAGCTATATTCTACTTAAAAAAAAACTTAACCTGTAAGTTCACAAGTTTCTTCCTTATTTATTAACAATGAAAAATCGTGTGTTTATTATGCGATTTTAATAAAAAAACTTGCAAGTTTGTATTTTTTCCCATTTTTCCTTAAAGCTAGTATTAATATGTCACCAGGAATAAATACACATGAATTCATTTGGGAAATGGAGAGCTTTATAGCTGTTTGGAAGATTGAATGCTGCTGTTATTTTAATTCACTGACTATTTTTGCTTTTTTTCTCTTTCTTTTATGAGCACAAACAGAAAATACAAAATTGTCATTGTGCTATTCTCAGCAGCCCTCACTATCCTAACACATTCTTTTGTCTTTGACTATATTAAGACTGTTATTAATATTTCAGGATTCTTAGAAAGGTGTTCTCAAAATATAGTAGTGGTTTTTCACACACACAGCCATTTTGATGCCTACATTTAAAATGACCTACTAAATTGATGCTTCAGTACATTTCCTTGCTCTTTGTGGTTCATGGCCTTCCAGTATTCGGTGCATGGATGTGTGAGTACATGCTGCATTTATTCACCACTTATTTGCATCTTAAAATTTTCCCTATCTCTTTCATTCTAAACAAAACCAGCGTGAAAGATGTACTTGGCATAAAAAGCACTGATATGTGTTATTATTTCCCATCATTCTTTTCTGGTGAGACCTGTGACACTGTAATGTCTGAATGTTAATAACTTTATAAGCCAGTCCAAAGTGCTCTCTCCACTTGATCTTAGCCAAAAGGCCGAGAAGCGATCCAAAGTGCTTTCTCAAGAAATGTCTTTCTCCTGTCCTTTTTCCAGTGGAGTGGCCCAAGATGAGATCCATATGAGCTGGCTCTGCACTAAACCTTCTGACTGTACCACTATGGAAAGATCAGTTCACTTTAGAGAGCAAACTTTGCACTCAGTTCCTTAGCTTTCCTTGATTATGTTCTGCTGAGATAAAACATAAGAAGTAGATTAAGGGGGGAAAGGAGACAAAACCCTTTTCTTTCATCAGCTCACCCATACCTTAACAAGGTTGATCCTAAGATCCTTCAGGAAAGTCTTTGTAGAATATGTAGCTGTAATTACTTTTGGCTAAATTTTGAAATGTTTTTAAAGCTCATGTAACATTTAGATTTGGGGGTATGTAGATGTCAGTGCATGAGGATGCAATGTCCAATATAATCCTAATTATAACTACTCTTTTAAAAATACCCCATATGGGTCAGTAATGTAATTTTTCTCCTTTATAGGAAATACAGATATTGATATTGCAAGATTTTCTTCACAGTTCATTTTTAAATTAATGTACCATGTGAAAGCAGCTAATAATAGCAATTGTGAGGACAAATACCAAGCATCTGTTGAGTATTAATTGTGCTTACATGCACTATTTTGTCATAATAATTCCATGAACTTCGGGTACCCAACACTATTCCCAGTTTGCAGGTGAGGGAATGAAGGGGTTTTGAGTAACATTAAAGGCTACACACTGATGAAATAAAGCATCGAACTCCAGCACTGATGTTCTTCCACAGGTTTTGAACTCTGTACTGATGTAGGGTTAGTTCTGACCTTCAAGACAAAAGTGACTTAGAGGAGTGGGTAAGCGGGGTGGTGGTCTCCACTTTCATTTGCCCCCATGCCCACCCCACTGCTAGGTGCATCCAGCCACAGGCACGGGTCAAAATGACAGGGACAGATGACCATCCCCCAAGGACCCTTCATCAAAAACCAGTTTTAGGCCCAGGGATTTAGCTCAGTGGTTTCGCCACCTGCTGCACAAGCACAAGGACCCGAGTTCAAACTGGTACCAAAAAATAGCTTTAATCATCTCTAAGAGTCAGGTCAATTTCTGTAAGTACAATTTCTCCATAAATTACTAAAAGTTTCTGTAAGTAGCTGCTCTCAGCCAGGTAGCTAATTTATAAAATCTAATTTGAGTTAAAGTCCACACTAATGGAGGGTTAAAAAGTACCTTCCCAGGTAACAAATTTAGGTTTTATTATGGAGTTTCCTGAAAGTTAAGATGGAAATTCTGACAGTGATTCTTTAGAGGGAACTTGAGCCATTTATGCAAACTGATCCACAAGGAATATCTGGCTCCCGAGGCATGAAGATCTTCCTAATCTTATCATATAGCTGGGCTCACGCTTCCAAGTAGGCTCAATGGGAACTCTGCATTTTATGTGCTGGAAACATATAGAAGTATATCCAGTATTCTTGAGAATCTCTTAGAATACCAAAATCAATCAGTGGCCTTTATTGAACTAGTTCTGGGATTGAATGTTCTCTTTTTAGACTATTTCTTACATTAATAAGGTAAGAATAAATGATGGTTTTTTAAAAAAGCTATCTGACAGAGTTGCTGCTTGAAGACTTTTATAAACATGTGCAAGTCTTGATGCTGTTTAGGGAGGATGTGAACGTTCATTCATTCACCAATACGTGCTCCATAGTAAGATGGGGAACTTGATGCAGAAAGGTTGAGTTTGGCCAAAACAGGGTCGGTTTTCTCGTGGAGGTATTGAGATTTAGTCTTCTCTTAGTTTTCAAACCTATGGATTGGAGCTGGATGAATGCTATAAAAAACAAGACTCAGTTATTGATTGGATTCATTGAATTCTGTTCTACTCACGGACAACAAAATGTGGGCAAATACACATCTTCCCGATCATCTGCATTTCATAACTGGTTTTACACTATGTGCTGAGAATAACTGAAAAATTGGATTGTTGAAAGGACCTTAAAAATCATCTTGCCTAGGAATTCTTAAAAATTCCTGTAAAATGCACATAGTAAGTAATTTAGGCTTTGCAGGCAGTTGGGAAGACGAAGGATATTATGAAAGTGCTTATGTAACAAAATGGAAAACAAATATCCAAGATGTTTTTCAGGGATGGAATTTAAAATGTAATAGTAATAATCATTTTTTTTGAAATTACACATTTACTAACAAAGAGAAAGGAATTTATTTATTGGAGATGAAATATTTCACTTAATTTGAGTTCAAAAACAGTGTCCTTCATTTCCAAATCAATTGCAAATGTCATCCATTTAAAAAAGAAAAAGGAGAAAAGGAACCACCATGAGCTCTCAGACACACAAAAACTGGTGCTGGGCAGGATTGGACTGGCAACCATGCAGGATGATTTTGAGGATCAAGTGATCCTTGTACCCTATAGTGCCCACCTGAGTTTTAAAGGATGATGTTTTGAAAAGGGCACTTTCCTACCCTTGCTGCAAAAGAGCAAAGTCACCATCAAACTTTCTTATTGGAAAAACTGACTTGACTCAGTATGATGTAAGAAAAACCACTTTCAAATTGATTTTCTTTCCTTGATTAAATGATGCAGCCTGACTTGGGGGGGATATTCCTATCCTGTTTCTTGGGCCACTTCTTTTAGGCACTTTACAATTCTGAAATTATACATGCTGACTGGTTTTAAATTTATATTGTTTTAGGGGTTTTCTTTTCTTGGAAACCTTGAGCTTGAACTTTTTTTCACCTATGTGATAAAAGAATGAAATTGTTCTCTGGCTTCTGGGCCACTATCATAATACACCCAAAAGAGCAGGAAAAATTATTGACTTGTGTGGACAAATAACGGCCCAAGGAAAGACTCCTACCTACCCCAAATCAGGGATATGCACGGAGCAGTGTGAGAGCCCTGAAGGACATAACCACTATTCTAGGTCAGTCTAAGTGTGACCTAAGCTCTAGTTTGGGACATTGAATGGCTAAGGGAATGGTTTTAGACTAAAAATAACCTGGACCCAAATTCAGATAGGATGGCAAATTTCAGCTACTTCTAACCGCAAAAGATTAGTACCTTCTAAGCTTCCTTCTTAAGCACTACCTGCATCAGAATGACCTGGAAGGTTTTTTTTTAATACACTGGGGATTGAATCCAAGGCCTTCACACTGAGCTACACTACCAGAACTTTCTTATTTTTTAATTTGAAACAAGGTCTCACTAAATTGCCCAGACTGGGATTGAACTTTTGGATCCATCCTTCCTCGATGCTGGAATTAGTGGCATTCACCACCATACCAACCACAGTCTTCTTGGAGGACTTATTAAAGACACTACCTGGACCCTAATCCAAGTTTATAATTGCCATTAGGGCATTAGAATTTTCATTTCTGATAAACTCCAAGGCCAATGGAAACCCTACTGGGCAAGGGACCACACTTTGAGAACCATTGCCCAAATGTAAATAAATCCATCTCTAAATAAAAATATCAAAATGCACTTCATTATTTTTCCTGTACCCAAATGCTAAGGGTCAAAGTACTAGCAGAAGAGTAACCTGTTTCGGAATTAGGAAGGGACATGTCAAAAATATGACACTTTTGAAATATAAACAATAAATGACTTCCCTATAAAATGTAAATTGTTCTTCAAGCAAATATAAATATGCTCTGTAATATCTGGAGTAGAACATCCTTACATTAATATTGTGAACTTCTCCATTACCTTTCGATACTATTTTACAACTATTAAGTGACAACTGATTCTGGTTGATTTGATTTCACACTTCAAATAAATTAATTATTTTTGGATTTTTGTACACTCTGGAGAAATGATTTTCTAAAAGACAGTTGTAACTTAGAAATTCAAGTTTATGCCATTCACAGGTGGGTTTACTCTAGCAAACATCTGGGTAACTGATAAAAGATTTCCTCAGTTGTTGTGAAGGCTCTACCTTGATGCAGGTCTTTAGTATCCATGACATTATTTTGAAATGGCTTTAAGAGAGATGATAGAGATACAAAGCTTCATATAAAACTAGAATATTCCATTTGAGTTACTTTAAAATCAGATTTGTAAAGTAATATAACAGACACTCATTTAGGAAGGTTACCATATTTAGGACAAAGATATTTTATAATCAGTTGGAGCAAGAGTGTAAGTAAAGAGTGACAGCAGAAAAAAAATAGGTTACTTTTTATTTAACAATCCTCCTCTTCGTCTGATCTCCTTAAACAGCGTATTTACTTATGCCAATGGTAGCAGACAGAAAGAAAAAGGCCTGATCTTACAGCTAGAGTAATGAAGATCCGGATTTGGTTCTTAACCCTGCTATTTATCAGACGTGTGGAGAGGTTATGTGACTGCTCTGAGCATCAGTATTCTCATCTGCATGGCTGATGTGATGATTAAATGAGATGATCCACGTTATGAAACATGGTACACAATTCTACTCACTAACGGTGTCACTTGGTATTTATTGCCAGTGAAGCTGGCTACATGAAGTGAAGACAGCGAAAAGTGTATTTTAAAAATGTTTTGTTTCTGAAAAGAACTGAATATAATTTATCTCGCCCACCTCTTTTTTTGGTACCTGGAATCGAACTCACAGCCTTCCTTGCACTTGCCAGGCAGGTGCTGCACTGCTGAGCTACATCCCCAGCCCTGAATATAATTTCTTGAACACTGTGAGTTAACTTATCCATTATTGTTTTATTTCTGCTTTTAATTAACAAAAGGCAGAAAATCTAAGACTGAATTCTGGCTCACACCGTTTGCAACTTATTTAGTACCCACAGGCAAGATACGATGTCAGGTAAAACTGTATTTTTATCTAAATAATGTCAACAAGTTTCTTAATTAAATAAATTATTGGGTTGGATTTTCTAGGTTTCTCCTTGTAGCTCACAAAACGAAGCAGACTTTCTCCAGTGAGCCAACAGTTCTATTTCCTTCTCTCCATTTCCCTTCCATTATTTCCTCTTACCTTAGAGCAAGCTTTTAGGAAAACAGACAAGGGAGAAAAATGACAGAAAAAAACTATGCTGAAAATTGCCTTGCTCTTTCATGAACAGAATGCAGTATAATCCCATAAATAGGTGGGTAATTCAAAACTGTCAGATGTAGATGGTTTTCCTATAAGATGCAGTAAATCCTCTAGAAGGAAATTCACATCAAGCTTGCTAAATGTAATTAACTCCATAAAAATTATTGCACACAAACAAAAAAGAATGCAATGGGAAGATAACTTATTATTTTCCCATTTGGCCATCTGATTATTTCAGGAGCTGTTTCTCTTTGGTGGATTTGGAAAGAGAGCTTGAGCAGAAGTTCAACTGAAGAGAAGTGAATTAATTTGTCAGCACATTTATAAGGCCTAGTTCCACTGTGAGGATCTCAGCTTCAAAGTTGCCCTGCAGCATAGGTGAGCAGGTGATGGGGATGGAGATCCCTGCTTCCGGTCTTTGCTAGTAAACCTGAAGTGCCTCTCATCATGGCTCCGTATAACAGCAGTGTGGCTTCCGTATTTACATGGACCGGACTGAATGAAGGTGTGAAGGGCTTCAGTATTTCTGAAACGCATAATGTGTTCTGTTCTAAAGCCTAGAGATTTCTACCAGGTTTGAAAACAGTACTGTCTCATCTTTAACTTAGCCTGATCATTACAGATTTCCTCTAAGGAGGGAGCGATCCTGCATTTGCAATAAATCACAACAGAGTGTGGTTAGAAACAAGCTTTTGTTATTTCGATGTGTGGTGAGGGGACCATTTTAGAACAGAAAGCAGCACAGTGAACTGGTAATCACAGTAAGTTTTTTTTTTAAGCATGTGTTTTGTTAAATAAAAATTTCTTATTCTACTCTAATCCTGTTCCAGTTCTCTCACTTAGGACATTGAAAATTGGCTGTATAAAAAATACAAATCACAGATTTCAATATTGCCTTCAAAAACACTGAAACAACTCTAGGAAACAGTCTAATCCCTACAACTCTACAAATGTTAGAAGTATTTTTCCTTTTTTGTTAATGTAAAATTTTTCTAAATTTCATATAACAGTGATTTTGACTTTGGTAAACTTTCAGATAAAACATTATTTTAATTTTTCTGATGTACTGATTGGTAATTTTTAATGTACAGTCTTATTAACGATACAAATTCGAGTAGAACTTAGGTGAATGACCCTATAATAATATTAAGGACATGAAAAAGATGAAACCAGCTGCTTGCCTATAAAATGAAGTTTCTGTTAGTAAAGGAAATGAAGGATAAAAAAAAAAAATCACAACTGACCACAAAGAAAAATCAAAATAATGCAATATTTTAAAATGAGCTGAATGCAGAAAATGTTTAATCCTGTGTTAAGCAAACTAATCTTGGCCTTGTATTTAAATATAAAGTGACTGAAGATATCTGGAAGTAGTTTTGAAAGGTTTAAGTAAGTGCTGCCATATAAACCCTCAGTCCTCACCTCTATAGCACAGGAATCCCAGCCTTGGGATGCAAATCAGGAGCCATTTATATATACCACACTTGATTCCCCAGGACATTTTGCAGAGCACTGGGCTTTTTGATGAGTCTAAGTCGTTATTGTATTTTTCACCCTTTGATATTCGGGGTCCATGAAGACCAGCGGCTCATTACAGATCCACTGAAGACTGGAATCAGTCTGAGAACTGAATAGAGGAAGCAGCTGTTCTTTTCTTTACCACACCTCACACTCCCTCATCTGAATTTAATCCATGTGGATTAGTACCATTATGTAAAAATCCCACCCATTGCTAGGGATGGACATTGGCTCATTCACTGGGCTATTCATGTTTTAGCAAATATTTATTAAGCCTTTTCATCATAGCAGCAATAGTAATAATGAGAGTGGCTATTTATTGAGCACATACATAGAGCTAAGAAGCTGAGACTGTGACACTGTTATCTTCAGAGAGGGAGCAGATCCTGTCTCCCTCTCACATCTGGGGCGCTGCCTGGCAGAGCTGCCTCTGGGTTGCTAAGGGAGTCTTCCTGGATAACTAACCCATGCTGACTGCCACGCAAAGAACTGAGCAGGAAAACCATCCTGAGCATCACCTGAAGAAATACAGTTCAGCCAAGAAGCCAGTTCTACCCAGAAACTAAAATACCAGTTATTGATTGTCAATCAAATCACTGCACTGGGTATTGAAGGTATTTACCAAAGTGATTTAGACAAAACAACATTTCTTTTAGGGAGATCCCAGTCCAAGGGGAGGCAGAAACGCTTCTCTCATTAACTTTTTGTATATCCTATCCCTGCTTAGTTTCTCTATTTATTTAAAAATGAAGGCTGTAAAGAAAACTGGGGAAGAATGAAATATGATCTTAAGCCAGGGCCGGACCAAGAGAAATGAGTGTTGGATAATTATTTGATTAACTCCACAGCACTGCTAGTCACTGTCATCAAAATGACTTTCTAGCCTGAGTTGTCACCCTCGTGATTTATGCAGCTGGGAGGACTGAGGTAGAAACTGCTCCGGGTGCCTCTTCCATTCCGCTATGTTGATAAGACCTGAGGACCTCAGAAGAAAAAGTTGCTTTCAAAGACTGAATTCTCCCAATGTTGCAGTTACTAGCAATGTTTTTCCATTCTTTGCTGAGGTTTTGGATCATGGGTCCCATTACCATGTACATTCCAAAAAGTAATGCACTGAGAATTTTCTGAAAAGAATTTTTAAATTCTGAGTCTACATGATTTTAAAAATAAGTGATTTATGTTTCACAGATATGATCAGACGGAACATCTGTTTTTGGTATTGCAGGTAGTAGATTAAATATTTTATGCAAGTACCTGCCAACATTTAATATTATATGTGCTTTGGACTATTTTGACATTGCTTATGTCTGATGAGAACAAAATAAAAATTCCCCAGGAGCTCCCTGAAGAGACCCAGTCTAGACTAAATGAAATTTATGGAGAATTTACAACGTCTGTTTTTGGTGCAACACAGAGACAACATAGATAACCCAAAGGAAAGACCAGCAGCGCAAACACCTGAGATTTTGATGATCTTGAAACTACCTAAAAAGTACCAGCAGCAACCTGCCTTCTCCCACCTATTCATTTCCACTCCTGCAAGTTGAGAGGTTGAAAATGTATTTAATGGGCTCTGAACCTACCAGCAGCTGATGGATCATTGTCCTACGAACTGAGTTTGAACTGCTAGCAGAAAGATGTACTGGGATGCCGAAGGGCTCATCTTTGGCTTTTTTTGGTACCGTGGATTGAACTTGGGACCTTCTGCTTGTGAGGCAGACGGCAGAGCCACTGAGCTAAATCCCCAGCCCTGAACAGCTCATCTTGACCAGGATGGCCTAGCAGGAGGTGAAGGACTTACCTGTGAGCTTTCTACAGGACCACACTCCCAAGGAGGGGGGCTTGTGTATTCAGAGACCTGAGCTCCGAAGCATAGGACAATTTTCTAGCTTGCTTTTGATCCCTCTTGTAGAGCACACAAAAGGTCTCTGGATATTCCTCATTGTATGCCTGGCCGCACCCCTCAGGGCTCTGGGAGGTTCTGGGGAAAGGAAAGTGCTCTGGCAGCCTCAGCATTCTATCACCAGTGTGAATTCATGGGAAAGGGCACCGTGCCAAAAATGCTTGCAGGTAAATTCTTTGTCCCTTTCAAGTGCATCTGACTTACAATGACGACCGAAAGGTGTGCTTATCTTTTTGTCGGGAAGGATTATCAGTCAGGTCAGTAAATCTTTTCCAGCTGTAAATTATAAGTTGTAAAGAGGTACATAAGATGTAAAGGCATAATCTGCTCATTTGTTCCTATCTCATCCCGAGTTTTAAACACAAGCAGTTGAGATAGAAACAGATATTAATAATAGCAAAACTAAGATCATGATACTGACATGTTCCTAAAGTGCTGGGCTATGAAGGAAGGAAGAAAAAGGACAAAGTGCCCTTTGTAAAATATGAACGGACTAGAAGCCAAAACCAACCCATTTAAAGAAAGCAGGAGAACAAATCAGGATTATGACCAAACACAGAAATTAGTGCATATCACTAACAATCTAAATTCTTCTCAGATGTACCAGACTCTTTACTCATCCCAACAGATCTTTAGATGAGCCTTCAAAAATGACTATGACATAGGAAAATTTAAAAAAATTTTCTAGAATTGCATTTACAAGAGAGACCCTACCAAAATTTTTAAAAATGCTTTGACATTTCTTTGCTAACCAGTATTTCCTTTTTGGGTATTACAAAACAGTTGAAGATCATTTAAAAAGTTCTAACAGCCAGCCATCAAAGGTAGATTATTTTTGCATCCAGAAAAATTGAGACCAAAGGAAGACATGAATTTTATTTATTAGAATAGGAAATTTTTTTCCTCCCCCTGAGGCGTGATCATTTCTAAAGAGGTTCAGATTTGAAGGAGAAAAGATGAAGTCATAAATCTTTCTCCCAGAAAAAAAAAAATAGCATTTGCAATTTTGACAAGATGGATGCCATCACCTCCATAAACAAAGTGGACCTCATTTCTCCTCAAGGCTATGTTAATGTTCCACTTGTGTCAGAAACACAAGAAGCCACTGCATGCATAGGTAGAAAGGGAAGATGTGAATACCAGAACTGCAAAGAGTAAGAAGGGTCCAGGCTCCAGAGAGGATAAGAATTGGATTCTAGCCCTGGTACTTGTCACTTGAGGTCATTTGCCTCAGTGTCCCCCGAAGGCACCAGAACTAATAATTTTAACTATCACTTTTTAAACCTTTAAAATTGGAACTCTATACTGTTTCCCTGATTTAATAGATTGAATTATTTGGAAATAACCAGAGATTAAAGATTTAGCTTGGGCCAGGGATTTAGCTCAGTGGTTCCGCCGCCTGCCTTGTAAGTGCAAGGTCCCAAGTTGAATCCCCGGTACCAAAAAAAAAAAAAGATTTAGCTCAACTAATATTCACCAGAGTAGTCCAGTATGTGTATCTTTCTTTCTGGTACTTGTGTGGGCTCAACCATAGAACTTAGGTTCCAAACTTGGGCACTTTCCAGCCCTGCGATTAGGAGCAAGGGACTGAGTTATTGCCTTGTGCATACAACTTTTTTCCACTATTAAATTCACCCCTTCAAAGTCTCTATTGAACTTCTCTCACATGCCTCAGCAGACTTTCTCAAGTTCTCCCCTTCTTTTGCCATGCACTAAAATTCAGATCAGAAAAGAGCTGAAAAGAAAGAAATATGTAGGAACATCAGTGGTGTGAGGGTTCATTATGCTACAAACAATAGCATTGTATTGTTGAGCTTCTACACATGCCTGACATAAGGAGATGAATGACAAAGTCTATGTGTGAGTGGAGCTCATGGAACACAGATTCTTCTCGGAGGGATAGAATTTAACAGGAGAATAAATTAGTGACGTGACAGACCCAGGGTGGTGGTAGAAAGGTGACAGCTGAATTGGGACTTGAGCTAAGGAGGGGTCACCAAGTGGAGGTCATATAGGAGCATTTAAGGAAAAAGGTAAAGTTACAAAGGTCTGACAGTGAGTGTTTTACCAGGGGAGCAGAAAGAAGAGGCTTATCTTTGGGGAATGTTTCTTAAGGAATGCCAAACCAAGTCTGAGACTTGAGTTGCCATCCCAGTTTACAGCGGAGCCCTTAACTCAAGGAGGAGACTGGATTTTTATCTTCACTGTGGCAATGACATTGGCTAGGAGTCTTCTAAAAATTCTATTGGCTGCTGGTGGAAAAGGACCACCGGAAGTACAATTAGAAGCAGGAGACCATTGAGGTGGCTAAGGAAGACAGGACGGTCAGCCTCGACATAGGAGGTGGAGCTGGAGACCTGTTTCAAGTAAATGACCTCAGAGATTAACTTTGCTCTTCCTCACAGTCAGAAGATATTCCTTTAAGTGGACTGGAGATTCCAAACAAGTGACATAAGGAGTAAATTCTGATTTTCCCTTTGACTCTACCCTTCAAAAAGAGTCATGTCTATGTCTACCTGTGCAGACTGGGCCATTGCTTCCATAGCTCTTCAGGCTCAGGAATGCCTGCTGTACGTGCTATGACAAGAGTCCTGAGGAGGCTGGTAACTGGCCTGGTCTTGACGACACATGTAAGGTGGGCTACACCTTACAGGAGGGCACCCTCTGACTCAGGAACCCAAGAGGGGCCGGATTCCTAAGCATGACTCAGACCAGAACTCAGTGCAGCTGATGAGACTTGTCAACAGCAGCGGAAGCAAATGAAGAGTTTTTAAGGTTTCAGGGTGACATTAGGTAGCTGCAAGTGCAGGAAGCAAGCGTTGTGTTGTCATTCATAGGAAGCCTTCACTTTCCCGTTTCCTCTGTGAAGTGACCTTGGCCTGGTTATGGAAAGTGGCAGATTGCTAGCTGCTTTTAGGACAACTGAGAAGTTGAGCTGATTTATTCAGCTCTGCCTCTGTTCACACTTTTCTGAGCTATCACAGAGCTCAGTTCTTATCTTGCAGTAGGATAAGTCTTCATCTCAAGCTTTTAAGAAATGAAAACCCTCCCAGATGCCTGTTGCTGTAGAAAAGAAGTCTTTCTTAAAGACCCACCCATTCATCCTTCCTTTGGCATAGCTCTAATTCAGTGAAAAATGGCTTTTCACTGACTTATTGTCCATCTCCCTCTTCAGAACCCATTTCAACATTAGCAGCAGATCCTTTTCACTATTAATAGCTCTAACATTTAGTATCATACCTTGCACTGATAGGTGCTCACATCAGATGTGCTGATGAACAGAATGAATGAACTGAAAGATGACAGAGTTGCCTTTAGCATCTAAATGTTGATGACCATCCCTAGAAGTCTGGACACAAAAAGCAACCGCAACCGGGACCACCCACTCCTGCTATGAACCAAGCTGTACAAAGGTTATTTCAGGTTTACTTTCCTGTTCCTATTACCATTATGACTTAGATTTCCTTCCAATAACCTCACAGCATGACTGGTTTCTGCTGAAAGTTCCTTAAAGGAAAACAGGACAATCCCAACACTGCGGGCAAGAAGGTCTGCTGATAAGGATTCAAGGGTGGAGCAGGCGAAGCACAATTTTTATGCTCTTTTGTCACCCAGGAAAGTATGCTCCGGTCCCCAGTGAGCAAATGAATCCAGAGAGCAGAGTAGTTTTGAAAAGTTAAAATATTTAGATAAGAATAATTTCTGGAAGAAAGATAGCAGTAAAGGTTGGAAGGGGTGCTGTTGATGGGGAAAGAAGTTGTATCAAAGGCAACTTGGGAACTCAGGCAGATAGGATAAGAGATAAGGCCCTTGCTAAATATGCCACACCCTCCCATGTACAATTCCCTTGCTAAAGACTCCTTTACTAACAAAGCAGCCTTGTGGTTTAACCACAAAGCAGTGCAGTGTAACAGCTCAGGTGCCTGTAAATGTATTTTTAAAACATTATTTCAAAAATCATCCAAGAGGGCAGGAAAAAGCAAATATGATCCGCAAGGAAGCTGAGAATACCACAGTTCTGTCACAAGGGAAACCCAAGGTTCCTTGATATGCTTTAAATGAAGCCGCTTCTGAAAAGGGATTTTGGGACCTGGATCCAGAGACACCGAAGTGGTCATTGATCTAATTGCACTACAGAGTGGAAAACAAATGGCAATTCCAAAGGAAGGGTCTGTGGAGAGAGCAGAGAAGAGGAAGGGACTATTCACAGTAAGAAAACCCATTTCCTTTCCTTTCATTCTTAAGGCCAAACAACAGGACTTCTTCCTTCCATTCTGGCTGCAAAGACATCCTGCCTAGGAGACCCTATTTCTCCAAGGTATTATTGTACATGCATAAGTTAATTAGATATCTTGTAGGCAATTAGACAGGGCTGGCCTTCAAGGAACTAACATGGAGGACAATGGAGACACATTCACTGCAAGCCAGCATTGTAAAAGAAGAGAAATTACCACACCCATGTGCTTCCCCTAAGGCTGAATAGCAGTGATTGATAGTCAATAGGTATCAATCACTGAGTGGAGGACCAAGATCTGCCAGGAAAGATCCTGACCCACTCCTTACCACTGAAAATCCTTGCTCATTCCTTGTACTCTTGCTATGTGACTTGTTTCCCCATTGGATCCCAATTTAATCAATAGTACTAAGGCAGCAATACTTGTCATAATCTTACTGGTTGTCATAGTTTTGTCCACATTGTGATTTCTCATTGGATCAGTATTACTGAAGCGACTGTACTTGCAATCTCACTAGCTGAGTATACTTTTGTCCCCCTTGAACCCGCCTCATCTCTTGGCTTTGTCCCGTAAAACACCTTTGAGAAGTTAGGTGAGTAGGTAACCCACTTTCCGTTCCCCCCTCTGCCTCTCTTAGACAGAAGCTTTCTTTCTCTGAATAAATTTTCCCTACTCCTCCATTGTTCCCAGAATCCATTCTTCAATTTTAGAGAACACAAACTCCTGTTTCAGATACCTAGCAGGTTTGGGAGTTCCATCTAATCCCCCTATTTCAGTATGAATGCCAATCCCGTAGGAAGAGAGTCCCTCTCAGGATTTAGGAATAAGGAACATTAAAAGACCTGTGCATAGTCTGGAAGAGACAAAAGTTCAAATGCAAGGCACGCACAGCACAAAACACAAACCAAAAAGCAGCTGACCTCCAACACAACCAAGAGTCCCAGCCTTGCTCTTTCCATGTCTTTGGACCAAGGCTTTTTCAATTCCTGGGTAGTTTCTCATTTCCTCTCTCCTTTCCTTTACTGGCTACATCTAAATTTAAGATTAATTTAAATAGTGAATTTGTGTAATAAAGAAACTAACATATTTATGCTGATTGTATCATTCCAGTGTTTAAAATCTTTCAACTGCCCTCACTGTGTACACAATAAAATTCTGAGTAGAGAGGCCAGCCCCAATTAGTCTCTCAAATACCTTACACTTCAGTTAAACCCGAATGCAGAGCACTGGCTCTCAGGTATCTCTTCACATCTCTCCAGTCAAGAACAAATAATGAAATCTTTACCTATCTTTAAAACCACTCTTTCCATCAAGCATTCAGAAATTAGAATTCAAATATACTTTTGTATACAGTGCACTTCTGGCTTAATGTTTAGTTGAACATGTATTCATTTTCTTTATTATTCATCAAGCCACTGGTAGATCCAGGGGATAACACTTAGCCTCTTCACTACATGAATGTATACACACACACACACACACACACACACACACACACGCGCGCGCGCTCACACACCAGAGTTCCTATTGTCTTATCTTGAATCAAATAAATTTGCCTTTAGAAGGGTTTAAAACCCTTGTCAAGTGTTTGAGATTTTAATTCCAATCTCTCTCCCTCAAAATCTTATTTTTTGAAAATTCATGAAACATCTAATTCTTCCCTATAAGTTAGTGACTCTCGACAAATGGAAGTCATCAATCATTATGAAATTCATGTCTCATAATATGACATTATGACATTTTGATGAAACCCCCTTGACAGTTCCACTTTTAGTATGTATTCTTTGAAAAAGTATACCATGACAAAACGCTACTACACATTCAGTAACTCTTTAAAATATATTTGCATTTTATTAATCTTAATATCAACTACATCTACTTGACAATTTCTATGGATCTTGTGTTGTATCCCACTTGCTTTTATATTTTTAAAAGTAATTTAACATTATTATTTGAATAAAGAGAAGTGATGAAATTCTGATGATTTCACATACAAAAAGATTCGGCTTTTCACAATAATTCCTTCCCTGTTCTCAAGCAGGGAATGTCAGTGGAGTAGCTATAGCATGACCTAACTTCAGGCTATGAAATTTTCTCCCAATTTGACCTTGAGTAAAGAAAGGAAAAAAGCTGTATTGAAGGCTGATACAGGCCAATAGTAGTAGTAAGTATTGAAGGTCTATGATCCCAGAACTCTTGAAAGCTGAGGCAAGCCCATCACAATTTCGAGTGCAGCCTGGACAACTTAGCAAGACCTTGTCTACAAGTAAAAAATGGGCTGGGGGATGTAGCTCAGTGCAAAGGCTGAGGGTTCAATCCCCAAAACAAGAACAAGACATGTAACAGGAAGACCCATTCGGTTTAGATGTCACAGGATATTAAAACGTTAAAAAAAAAACCTTTTTAAAAAAGTGGGATTAAAACTAGCTTCAGGGCTACACCTGACCAAATTCCACAGACTGCAGAGGAACTATAATCAAAGTAGGGAATGGAGGAAGAGGAGTTGGTTTTGGAAGGAAGGGCATAAGGTCAATTAGGAGGTCATAAGATGTTTGAGGTGAGATGTTCATTATACATTTGGGAACCCAGGTCTGGAGGTCAGCAGTACCAGACACAGAGAGCTGGGGACCTTCTGTAAAAAGCGCAGAAGTCAGAGGTCTACATCACCTGTGCATTTAGAAAAAAAGCTCAGTAAGAACTTAGCAAAGACCACATCTCAGAAGCAGCTGGAGAAAAGGAATAAAAAAGCATGACAGACAAGAAACACAGAGTAAGAATAGAACTAGCATTCACTGAGCCCCTCCTGGGACCAAGTCCGGCCTTTAACATGTGTTCTCATCCAGTTCTCACCAGTTTCTCTTCACAAAGCCTCTGCCCATTATGCCACTGCACATAAGAGCCAGTCAAGAATTTTGAGACCAAGACCACAGGTTAACGCTGCATTCATTGTGGAAGACCTGGAAGGGAGCCTGAAGAAAACCATGGGAGGTCAGAAGTTTAAACCTTCAAGGAGGATGTCAAGGAGGATGAAGCCCAGAAGAGACTTTCAGATGGTCAAGGTCAAAGATGTCTGTAGCCTTTGAAAGCACTACCAGGGGCATGGCATGGGTAGAATCTAAGTCATAGGATTGGTGCAGTTGATAAAGCACAACAAATCAAAAAGTTAGCTAAAAGTATCTATGCAATGGCAAATGTATCAGTCATATAAAGCACCAAGTTCCTGTCATAGCACAATTCCTTAAAGGAATTTAAGGACCGGATGAAATTACGTCCTCTGAACCCAGTGATATCCACATTCACCACAGAACATGATTAGCAGGGTCCTCCACATTGTATTTTCTAATGTTCCATTTCCTCAAGTTGTTTTTTTTTTTTTTGGTATCAGGGATCGAACTCAGGCCCTTGCACTTGCAAGGCAGGTGGCAAAACCACTGAGCTAAATCCCCGGCCCTATTTCCTCAAGTTTTACCTTCTGAGAATTCAGTTATGTTCTTGATCATCTAACTCAAAAGCCAATATCCACTGTCATAAATTAATTTGACAGTAAAAATAAGTTATTAAATATCTTACATTAAACTATCACTGTGCAGAATTTGAAAATCCCAGGTAAGCTTCTCACACAGAAACACTGCTGACAGCCTGAGTAATAAGAAGAGCAACTAGTCCGGGGGACACTCTCCGTATACTTATTATGTAACTTGATTCTCCTTACAATTCTAAGAAGTAGGGGCTATTGTTAACTGATAACTCATTGATGTAGTCAACAGATTTTTTTGTGTGCGTCTCGTGTGTGTCAGACCATTGTTCAGTGGTGGTGAGCCTATGGCATGCCTGCCAGTGAGCTGTATCATTGAAAACTCTGAAAGGTTTGTTATCACTGATGTGGGTGCTAGGCATAAATCAAAATTCCTCTCATATCACAGGAAGAAGAGGAAAAGGAAGAGGAGAGTGGAAAGAAACAAATAACCAACCAAATGGACATAAAATGCCCAATGATGAGAAATACCCTAAAGGGGTCATAACACAACAGTAAGATATATTTCATTTATCTGATAACTGAGAATCTGAAGCACCCAAATAATCCTTGACTTTCAGAGGGTAACAAACACATTGTTAAGTCGTTGTTAGGGTTTAGATTTGAAATGTTCCCCCCAAAACTCCTGAGCTAAAAGGCTTGGTTGCCTGCTGATGGGCTTTTGGGCAAGTCAGGGGATCATGATGGTTGTATGTTTATCCAGTGGACTTACCCATCGCTGAGATTATACTTTGATGGCACTATTTGGAGGTGACAGAAACAGAGGAGAGGGGGCCTAACTGAAAACAAGAATCATGTGAACATGGTATGGTCCCCAGCCTTTTCCTCTCTGGTTCTTCCCCCTCTCCCCACTGACCGCCCCCCCCCCGCCCCGTTCCACTTTCTGGCTGGCATGAAGTAAATAACTTTCCTCCTGCACGCCCTTTAGCCATGATGTTTTTCCCTTGCCACAGGTGTAAGGCAATGCAGCCAACTGACCATGGACTGAAACCTCTGAAACTGTGAGCCAAAATAAACCTTTCCCCTTTAATTCACTTTCTCAGGTAAACGAACACAATGGGGAAGCAGAGGTGAGATGCAAAAGAAGTTCCCAAGAGCAAGGGCTTCCATCCCTTCTCTGCTTCCTTCCTCTCTTGCTAGATGCAAACTTCCTGACTGATTGATTGAGTGATTGATACTAGGGATCAAGCCCAGGATCACTGCACCACTGAACTATTCTGTCAATCCTTTTGTTTGGTACAGGGATCGAACTCAGGACCGTGCACTTGTGAGGCAGGCGGTGGCACCACTGAGCTAAATCCCTGGCTCTTGTCAACCCTTTTTTTTGAGACCCTGTCTCCTTAAATTGCCCAGGCTGGCAATTCTCCTGCCTCAGCTTCCCAAGTAGTTGAGACTGAGAATGTGCACAGTCATGCAGCTAACTCCACCTCTCAGCATCAGTATACCACAACAGGTAGCACAGCCCACTGGATTCTGCCTGAGCGCACTTTAATGTCAGGCTTCTGGATAAAAGAAAGAAAACACTGAAACTTGAGAAAGCGTAATCACCTGTACATAACTAAGACAAGTGGTGAGTTAAATGCGTCTTATAATTCCTCCAGCGTTCTTCTTTTTATTGAAATGAAAATGAGAATAAGAAGGCAAGCAATGGTTAACCCACAAATCTTGGTGCAGGTTGTAACACCTCAGTAAGTTTCACTTATAACTACTCTTATAGGATAAATGTTACCTGGGAAACGGTTATAATTTCCTAATGAAGACTTGTCAAATGAAGACACAAACTAGAAAAGACAAGGAAGTGTATTGTACTTAGTGACCTTTCAAAAATGCTTAACCACCTACATAAAGTTTAAATATATCTTAATGGCTTTACTTAATCCAGGGACATACAATTCCTGGAGTAATTGGATTACTTCATGATTTCAACATCTCGCTGGTCAATAAGGATTACTAAGCCCAGCTTGGGTCACTTGTCACACAACTGCTGTTTACTAGCAGCCATGACCTTGACTTAATTTGATCGTATTTTATGGCTACTGCCCATGAATGAAACTGTACATGCTCATTTTTAAGGTACGTGTTTCCCAATTCAAGGATTTAAAATTAAATTTTCCAGGTAATGATCCTATTTTTATAACCTTTATATCCTCACAAGTGTCCTATTTACTGTCTCGTTTACCCAAGATGAGTGGTGGGAAGAAAATAAAGAGGCAAATTCTATAAATCTACAAATATGTAATTTTACAGCCTCCTGAAAGAGCTATTTTCAATGCTCACCAAATTACAAGCCCATGATAGAAATTTCTATTTCATAAAAGAATGCAATAAAAATTGATGATGTAAACTAGATCAATCTGTCAAGTAGCCTGGGATTCACAGTAGTCTCAGGGCAAAGTGGCTCCAAGTCATCTGTCACTGTGTACTCGGAGAGGACTTGCATTAGCCTGCATGAAACTTCCCATTTAGGAGAACGAAAACCGCCGTGAGCCAGAACGTTCAACGTATATATTCAGTTAAAAGGTTAATTTTCTGACTCATGGTTAGGGGTATTAGAGCTGCGGAGGAAAACAAGTTATCATATGCTCCCTAAATTATGTTTCAGTTAAACAAGGCATGGGAGGTGAATGCATGATATGGCCTTTATGTAAGTAAGTCCATTAGTCTCAGCAGAGGGAACACTGGTGATGGTCACGCCATTCCCACGTTTCATAAGGGAAGGCAAAATTGCTCAGTGGTTACACACAGGCTTGGGTTGGTGGCCAGACAGACTCAAATTAAATGATGGTGCTGTCACTGGAGAGCAATGAGATGTAAAACGTGGCTCATCTGTGGCTCCCTGCATGAAATAGGGTTGATGGCACAGGAGGATTAATGAAAAACTGCCCACAATGTACTAGACATATGTTGAGTCATTCTATATAAATTGGGGAGGGGGAATCACTTCATAATTAAATTATGATCAGGACTGTCTAAGACCCAATGTAACCTTGCCTGAGAGCCAGCTACAGCATGCAGAAATATAACTCTGCCTTGTGCCTCAATGGTCTCATGATGCTGTGATGCTCATGGGCAAGATTACATCATTACTTTCCACCTTGCCCCTGTGTTCTCAGATAATAGGGCATCAGATCAAGAAAATCCTCTTTCTGGCTCTCTCTCTCTCTCTCTCTCTGTCTCTCTCTCTCACACACACACACACACACACACACACACACACACATCCTGGTTCTTTGAGAACTGAGTAGTAATAAAAAGAGGTGGGGAGGGGGCCGGGGATTTAGCTCAGTGGTTCCGCTGCCTGCCTCAAAAGCGCAAGGACCTGAGTTTAATCCCCAGTACCAAAAATTAATTAATTAATTAATTAAATGGCAAATTTCACCTGGGGCAATAACAAATTCCTTATTAGCCTGCTCTCTCTACCTACCTACTATTGTAAGAATGTTTTGCCCATCTCAGGATCCTCATCAACATAAGATCCTCATCAACATAGGATTACCGCCACCCTCTAAATCATCCTGTTGTATGTACCCAATAAATAGGGTCTAGCTCAGAGTGTCTTTGTCTTTGCCCACTGAGGCACTGACTCCTGGTCCCCCATGTATTATTAAATTATGTTTCGATCGTCTTTCTTTCTTTGGCCCTTGTCATCCCCCTTTCTAGGCAGATCAGAGGACTGATCAGCTTCTGATAGACATAGCCTCAAAATGTATCATATACATTCTTATGAACTCATAGCCTCCATCCTCTGTTCAGAGGGTTACTTCTTGATACTGAGATTCTGTGAAAAAGTATTGCTGAGACAAGTGGACACAGAAGACCTAAGCACCCATTGCAAACTTTGGGGGGCTGTTTCTCCATAATGGGAGATGTAGTATTTAACCCCTCTACACCTCTGACTTAGAAAGCTGTTTTTCCACTTTTAGTGCCTGAGTAAGAAAACAAAGATTCAGCAAAGATTCCAAGTAGCTAAATGTCTAAAGTAGAAGTCCAATTGAGGTTTATCATATTCTAAAAACATTTATGACTAATATTTATTGAATGGTTATGGCTTGGCAATAATGTTACTAAATATTTAAAACAGACTAATCAATAAAGAAAAACATCATCCCCCATTTAAACTAAGAAAACAGAGGTGTGGGGAGTTAAGCAATTGCTGGAGTACCTTCTGCAAATAAGTGGCATACTCAGGATTTGAACCCAGGAAGTATAATTCCAGGACCACCACCACAGACATAATACTCCCTGCCATGAAACTTTCCACCTTGCCCCTGTGTTCTCAGATAATAGGGCATAAGATCAAGAAAATCCTCTTTCTGTCTCGCTCTCTCTCTCTCTCTCTCTCTCTCTCACACACACACACACACACACACGTACAGCGCAAGTGTTTAAAAATGATAAGTACAAAGTGTGGGTCTACTAGCTTGTCTTTAGGAGGACATAAGAAAATATCATGCTATGTTTAAAAATTTGCTTAAACTCAACATGTTCAATCCTTGAGGCCCTCTTGAGAGTGACACATGCTTCTGATAATGTCATAGGCATGTACCCACATGTACCCACCTGCCCGGTGTCTCACCATAAAACACTGAAAGGACTGGAACAGAAAAGGAGAAATACAAATTGTGACCTTGGGAAGAGGTAGCTGAGGTAGACATATTCCTTGCAAGATGCTCTGCACAGACTTTTGCTATCTTCAGATTTAGGACAATGACTCAGCCCCACAGGGCACAGACATCACTCCTTGAGCTTGAGTCCTCTCTCATCCCCTCCCCCAGCCATTCACAGCTGGGTACAGGAGCCCCGAGCCCCACAGGGAGTCCACATGTGTTCACTCTGCAGACAGGAGGGGGCAAAGTGTTCCTTTTCCTGCCTTCCTAGGCAAATTCTTCAAAGGACTCAACCCCAAGTTGGCATGGATCCATCCTGATGCTATCAGTAGCTTTCCTGGTATTTATCTATCTCACAACAGTCCTATGAGGTAAAGATTATAGTTCTGCTCAGTCTACAGAAGGGGAAACTGAGGCAGAAAAAGATGCAATAAGTCACCCATCACAGGGCTAATAGACGAGGCAGGGTTTAGACTGAAGCAATCTGACCCAAAAAAGCTCTTGAAGCTGCCCTAAAATCCCTCCTTTTAATATTTTCCCAATGTAAGAGGCTCCTGGGCAGAGACAAAGAAATTCTTTCACATATTAATGGTGTTTGTACATCTTTCCCAGGCTGCACCCCTACCCTACTGCTCCCCAGTTTCCTCTTCCTTCCTTCTCTTCACACAGAGCAGACAAACCTTATCTGTTGTTTAAAACACAGAGCTATGCCTGTCCTGTCCCCTCCTGTGTAAATGCAACAGTTTCCTGATAGGGAGGCCTGTAATCCATAGTAAAAGTCTGATAAGAGTCTCTTAGGTGAGAGAGCAAACATATTAGCTTTACAGGAGAATGCACTCACTGAGTTAAAAATACACAAAAAAGCAAGAGTGACCAGCTCAAAGCAGCAAATAGCTGCCTGGCTAAGCTGCCTCCCTACTATAAAATCTCCTGTACAAATAATCCGATTTCCAGGCTGGATAACTATCTTAACAGAAAGTAAACAGAAAGTATACATTAACCATCAGATGCACCCCCCCCCCCAGTTTTAGACAGCCAATTAAACATTTTCTCTGCTCACTCACACCACATTCTACTCCTAGCCACCTCTTGCTTGATTGACTCTGATTTCCTTTGAATCACCATGGCCAAGTCTGAACACCTTTCTCATTAGAATAGCATTGCCCGAGATTCTCCCATTGCTCCTTTGCAAAGCATTCTCCCAAACAGGACCTCAGTTAATGAACTGAATCATCAATACAATCCCATAAGGCAAGAGTTCTGTTTCTCAGATTAAGAAACTGAGTTTCAGGGAGGTTTCCCAGCCAGCAGAAGCAGGAACTGCACCTTCTGACTCAAAATCCAATTCAGAGGTGTTCTTGTCCCTCCATTCCCATTACTTTCTGGTCTCTACATCTTTTTGGGTCCTGTGCTTTTGGGTCCCATCACATCCCAGATTTTTAAATATTTTCCCGATGCATTAACTGCTTTTAGCCTCTGTGTACTATGTCCTTGGAAACAGTCAGATAAAGCATGTGTGTTCTCAAATAAATCAAAAGCATAGATTGCTTAAAAAAATCTACCATATACCAAAAAAGGAAGAAAAGAGAGAGAGAGAGAAGGAAAGAAAAGAGAGAGAGCAAAAGATTATTCCAAGAACACTCATAATATAGTAATAGCATTTCTCCCTAAGTAATAGGGTTGAGGGTGATTTTCTTATGGCACACTTCTAAACATTCTAAATTGCCTGTAATTAACATATATTATGCTGTTTGACATGAGGGAAAAATGATTTTAAAATATGAAGCACTGAAAGCACTGGAAAAAGCCACAGCTGCCAAGGGAGAGTGTGCAGCAGAAGGGGACTGACTTGCCCAGGACTGACAAGGGCTGGTGGAGTTCACACAGTACAGAAGGGCAAGCAAGAGGCAATCTTCCACTTTGCTGCAGGAGCTGGGACCTCTGGAAAACAGCCACCACCCTCCACTAAGGGCGGCCACCCTTACCACCCTGAATATGCCGATCAGTACCATCAGCAAACACCTGTCCTCGAAGAGAAGTTCAGGACCCTGTTGGATGAGTACAGAGGGAGTTGATTATTGTGCAGTGAGAGAGAACTATTTTGAACAAATGCGCTAGAGGTATCAAATGTGTGACTCTAAATCACCAGAGATCACTCATGCAGCCTGGACTTAGAAGCAAACTTTGCATGGTGCTGGAGCTCCGGCCTGGGGTCCCCTTAGCAGTCCTAAAGTAGCACAGGACTGAGACTCTGCCACAGGACTGAAGGCAGTGCACAAAACATGCTGCACCATGAGCTTTACGATGCAAATCAACCTTTTCCCCTACGTTTTCCTCCACAGGAAGATGAACTCTAGTAAGAGAAAGTCTCTCCTGCCACAAAGCCATGCATGAAACTAGAGAAACCCTCAATTCAGACAGCAAAATCATTGTGAGTGTTATGTTAACTGAATATCAAAATAATAAACACATAAAGCAAACAGTCCAGGAGGGCAGGTAATAAATCACAATGCTTGTGGGGATCAGACCTCATTAGGTTGGAAAAAAGGAACCCTGTTGTACAAGCTGGTTATTAGAACAAGGTTCTCTCTCTCCTGGATGCTTTTTTCTTTCCTCTCTCTTAAAAAGGGGGGTGGGGAGAAAAGGGGGACAGACAAAGCCCAAATCTTTCAATACGTGATTTCTTATTGTATATGTCCCAGCAAGTTGCCATCAACTGTTATTTGTTATTAAGGATCTGTATAAACATTCAGACAAGGAGGCTGACTCACCCTTCCGGAACAGAGAGAGAAAGGACTGGATCACACAGTTACTGTTCAGGTTAGGCACCTTCCTTCACAGGGGCGAGGGAAGGCAACATTCTTTGATGGGAAAGAAACATTTGAGCCCAGTAGCAAGCAAACTCTAGACTGGAACAAACCAGCCTGGATAACCATGGGCTGAGGGACTTGAAGGTAGCTTCACACCAAGCAGAATCCCACAGGGGCTAACAGGGGCCAGGGAATCTCGGGCATCCTTCCCATGAGCAGAGTATCACCAGGAAAACTATTAAGTGAAGATTCTTGGCTCTGAGGGAGGAGAATTTTGTGTGTATGATTTGGAAAAGAGGGAATCCTGTTCTTTAGCCCCATGGGGCATGGTCATACCCCTGTCCAGCCAAGGGAGAAAGGATCACAGCAAGACCAGTGGTCTACAAGAGGTCACTCATTTTTGGAGTACAAAGATAAGCACATCCCATAGACTCAGTCCAGGTTCCATACTCCACTGTGTTGTGGGCAAATGTGATTTTTTTTCTATTGTTGCCAAATCATGCTCAATTTTTAACTTTTTAACTAAAAACTGTACATGTTTATGGGATATAAATATGATTCTTCAAACACCACGGCTACTCCCTCCCAAGTATCCTAGACGTCCTCTAGGTATCAGCTGTGACTAAAGGCAGTATGGTCAGTCACACCTCAAAGACCTATTGGCTAATTACAAGAAACATAGGATCAGCCCCATATACCCAACTAGCACCAAGTTAAGAAAAGAATCAGGGTACAACTACTCCAACTGCAGCAAATAAATATGTTGCAAGCTTCTCAGGAAAGCAAGGACAGGCAAAACTAGAAAAGTCTAAACCATGCCGATATCAAAACAGCAAAATTAGAAAAGCAGTGTTAAACTTTCTACGGTGCTCTGAGAACGCCAAACTCTAGTTAGAAAATAGTCTACACCTAAGAGTTTACTAGTCTAGTATACTTAATAAATTAATACTTCTGTGCTTCTGAAATACTGATCATTTCCTGCATTCCTCAAAGCATTAGACCCGTTTCTGCTTGCAAAAGCCACACACACTACTCAAAATCCTCTTTCAAAGAACTTTTTGCACTACATAATTTTTACAAATTCCTAACAGTCCTCAGGCAGGAATTTCATAGCAATTACACATGGAAAAAGAGGTTCTAATTCAAGACTGAACTGTGATAGAAAGGGAAAATACGCACATCTACTTCCTTTACAAATAGGCACACTTACCTTCCAACTCGGGGGTGATTTTGGAAAATATCTTTTTTCTTTATTGATGTATCTAAAATACTTTTTAATTTTTAAACAACAAAACCAATATAACAATCATAGCCACCCATCTATGTTGTGCCTGATCCAAGTTATTTCTGTAAATCTAGAAATAGATGTAATGCTTTATGTAGATGTCAGTTTTCTTTTGTTTTTGGGGTTTTTTTCCATTAGCTACTGAAACACAAACAAGATTTTTCTCCATACAAGGGTCTCGCTCAGCTTGGTTTTGCTTCCAGAGAAGCAGCCATGGGAGGCAAATGCTTGCTAAGCACAGGGCTCAATGAGTAAGCAGACACCTTGTGCTCAGCTTTAGCTCTGCAGCTACACTGCTGATCCCTCTGCTTTGCTTTATCAAGAGAATAGTAGCAGCACTCTTTCAGTGGGGGGGCCTCAGAGGCAAATCAAACATATCGAGATGCTTGCAAATAGGAATACTGGTCAATTGTCACAGATATGTTGTAATTCATCCCATTGGAAGATGAGGAAAAACTTCTGATCTTTTGAGACAATCTACTTCTGATCCCTGGCCACTTTAATTTTCTAAACAGGTATCAAATTCTTCCTTCTACTCATAATAAGGAAGATTATTAACTTCTAGTTCTTATGAAGAAATCAACACCTTGGACTCACTCTTTGAGCTTGCAAAAGACCAGCATGAAAGTCAGGGTTATTGTGTTGAAATTGCTGATTACAGATACACACACAATCATGGTGGGCCAGGAGCTGCCTCCTGCTCTCTGGGTGTTTTGGGGCCTCCCAAGACACCCTTGGTACCCAGTCCAGGATGCCAGGTGAACAGAGTAATGCTACTCAGCACTAAGCTGGGCCTCTTAGGGCTACCCCATTGCAGAGGCCTGCTGGACAGGTTGCTGCTGCTAGTTTCTGCTCCCACCCCATTCTGCTTTTACTATCAGGCTCTGAATGGAGACCCCAGCACCTAGACTGTGGACTCATCAGAAGGTAGCCTACTATTCTGGGGGTGCCTCTTCAGCTCTTTGAGCTCCTTTAGGTTTACTCAGTGGGTTTTGGGGGTGAGGTGTCGGGGTTTGGGGAAGGGGCTGTTTTTGTTGTTTACATTTGGAATATGGAGTTGCTGAGAAGGAAAAGCAAATAAAACACACACACACACACACACACACACACAATTTCCTTATTCCATTTCATCAGAGCTACAATTTGCCTATTCTATTTCATGGAAACTACACCAATGACCCTGGCATCTAACTAGGGGCATGTTAGATTTAGCAAACTGTGCACATCATTATAATAAACCCAGCATTGATCCTACCACCAGGCAGCTCTACATCTCCGAGCACTTGCATTTGTTGATGTCCTTCAAATTCTGTTACAGTGCATTACAAGTACGGTCTGGTCACCGCCCCCCCCTTCTCTCCCCCTTTTTGTGGCCGTGCTGGTGATCATATCCAAGGCCTTGCTCACGCTAAGCAAGCACCCACCCTTACCCCTGAGACATCCCTATCTGCTTCTCTATTTCTGTTCCTGCCCTGTAACACTTGTTAATTCCTGTAACCTTTGAATGAGGAAATGGAGGCAGTGTCAGTGAATACCACCCCCATGTGAATCAGTAAAGGACACAGATGTGTAATTTGCCTGCAGCAGTTGATGTCTAGGCGGGAAGAGGAAGCTGATGTGTTCAAAGCAGAAGTTCAAAGGTGTGTCCTTGAGAGAAAAATGCTGAAACCCTGGTCTACACCCACCTGTGACTCCTAAAGTCAAAACAGCTCTGACACTCACAGTGAAGCACTGTGAATGAGTTCCAGTTTGTAGAGTTTCAAAAAATATCTAGTGATGATAGAACCTGAGCCTGTGCCCTCTCCAAGGAAATTGATCTGGTTTAAATGCACCAAAAAACTTACACCTAGGAGGACAGGATTTGGATTGTAAAGACGAGAGAAACCCCCATTATGAAACATCAGAACCATGCTCTTCAGGGCTATGTTATTTCTGCTTCTGCTTCCAAATAATATTGACAGTTAAACTTTGGCCAACTCGAGGGCTGATCATAAAATCCACCAGAACCATACTAGAAGAGCTTGGGACAGAAGACCCTGTGAGACCACCCTTTTCCCTATCTCAGGCACACTGTGTGTTTCACAGTTAAGTATACAAAACAATTACCCGAGAGCAGCCCTAGTAAAACACTATTCTCTACTAGCAATTCTTTTTTTTGGTACTGGGGATCGAACTCTGGTCCTTGTGCTTGCGCAGCAGGCGGCGAAACCACTGAGCTAAATCCCAGGCCCCTCTACTCATAATTCTTATTTGCTGTGTTCAACCTGAGTGAACAATGGGAAATATCAATCCAACTACTTGTCTTACAGGATATCAGCAAGAGAATATTTTGATGTCTTTGTAAGGCTATTTAAAAGGATGAGTTGAGAATTGCCCACATGAAGAATAAACTACCAATGTTTACTGAAGAATGAATTTGTACAAAAGCATACATGCAATTAATAAATTGTTGGCATTCGGGTTACCCACAGTGGTTATATTTTTCTGCCCTGATCTAACCCCTATTGTTGGCTTACATTGGTCTTCTTGGTGAATCCGCATCCAGCCCTGCTCTAAACAGGTTTTCCTTTTAACTGGAATGCTGTACTGATTCCAGAAGATTCTAGATTCTGTAACACCAGCACAGGGAAGGGAAAGGGCTCCCTCTTTAGATAAAACTGCATTTTGTTGATGCCTGGTAAGGAGTAAATCAGCTTTTCCACTGGTCTGGCTGCAGGGGCTGAGGTTGTGTGAATTTCCCTACCTTTTAGAAGGAATGTCACAAACTTCCTCCAGGCTGCATTGCTGGTGAATGGGTTAGCGCCAACTAAAAATCTCAATAGTCAATACTTTTTGACTGCTTCCTCTTTGTTCTACTAGGGCCACCACATTTAGCTGACAATTTAATTTTATACAAATAATCAAACCAAACGGCTTCCAATGACTTCTCCATCCAGAAATGGTTTCCACAGAATAAAGGTAAATAACTCACCCCTCTCCTACAGAGCTGCTCTTCACTTAAGACAGCAGCTACCTGATTTAATTTGTTTCCTTTGTTTGGTTTTGGAGCTGGAGATTGATTCCATGGCCTTAGGTATACTAAGTATGTGCTACTTCTGTGCTAAATCCTCAGCCTTAATATTTTCACTGAGCACAAAGAATATTATTCACAGCATCCAACCTAAACATACAGGGTATTGACTAATTGCTTCTCTTCTGATGTTGACCTCATCAGTTGTTCAGAATGCAAGCTCATAGACCTGGCCAATCCCTTTGGGTTAAAAGAAGCAAGTTGCCCCCCCGCCCCATTATCTCTCTTGGGTCTTCTGTTTAGCCTGGGGATCTGCAAAACTCTTAATTCTGTTGTCCAGAGTCGATCTTAATGGTACAGGGAATAAGATTTCATCAATGGCTTCCCAAAGCTATTCCTGAGACTAAATTAATGAGATCTGCCTGGGAGCATGTTAAAAATTCAGATCACGAACTCCAAACTGTTGATAGGTGCCCTTAAAAATGTTCTTTGGTGGCCACGGCTGTCACTCAGCAGTAGAACACATGCTTATTAATATGCTTGAGGCTCTGCGTTCAATTTCCAACACCGAAACAAACAGTGCATTTGTAAGAAGCACTACAAATGATTCTAATACACAAACTTCTTTCTGGAACCACTACGGTTCATAATCAGGCAGAAAATTCAAGAAAACACTCACCCTTTCCACTGACTTATTGTACACATACTTACACCCCTATGAAAATTAACCATGTGTTGGCTTTGAGCTTCTACAATAGTTTCAAATTCCAAATGAAAACAAACACTATCCTCTCATCCACTACCCTAGATCACTCATCTGCAAGGTAATAAGGAATCAATCATGCCAAATCAAGGGCACTGCTCTTTCTCTCTCTCTCTTCAAACACCTGATTTGTTGCTTTCTGCTTTTGTTTAAATAAAGTCAATCATCCTTTAGATATAACCTTCAAGTCAACTTTACTGAGGCTTTCCTTATCTGTCTTTTGCATACTCAAAGTAATAATAGAACAAAGATTTTGGTAAACATTACAAATCCTCCTATCTATGGCCCATTCCCTTTGGTTGGGTAAAAATCTACCGCAACAACTCAAGTACAAAAAGAATCTTCCAGGATAAATGGCTGTCCATGGCTGGGAGATAGCAGGCAATCAAGCGGTATCTGCTAAATGAATTGGGGGGGGGGACTCAAATTCTTCTGCTCTTCAAAGTCTTTCAACATCCAGCCTCACCTACCTGATAAATCATCCCAATCCCAGGGAAGGGCCAGCTAATTCCTCCCCTTCTTTCAAGAGATGGTTGTTTCTCTACCATCTTAATTTCTATGCAGATTATCAATTGAGTCTTCTCCTTGGATATTTCCAGGAAACTCCACACAACACGTAATACTCTTTCTGGTCTCTGCAAATGAGTACCTACCATCATAGCATACATTTTGACCTGTTAAAGCTATAAGGCATGCAGCAGATGACTGTTCCAGACAACTACTTTCTAGATGAGAAAACTGAGGTGGAAAAGCTGAGAAAATGTTCATGATCAGATAATTGAGTAGTTGCAGAACAGAGATTAGAAGCTTAGTCTGAGACCCTAATGTATTCCTTTCCTCAAGATTACAGTTGTTTTGGGCCAGGGATTTAGCTCAGTGGTTCTGCTGTCTGCCTTGAAGCGCAAGGTCCTGAGTTCGATCCCCGGTACCAAAAAAAAAACCCAAAACATATTTTACAGGTGTTTTGGGAACTTGAGGTTTATGTGAGAAATGGTTTTACATAAATGAATCAGTGCTCACCCTTTCACTGAAGGCTGACCTTCAGATTACTTGCCTTAGGTTGTGCTGCATTAGATACCTGATATTCTTGAAAGATATTTCCGAAAGTCTCATTAATATCCAAACTAGAAAGTCTCTAAATCAGATGTGATTTGGTCAATTCCCTTATTTCTAAAAGGACATTCTTATATCCTCAGTTTAGGATGATTGGAGGCATAACGTGAGAACATGGATCACATCAAAACAAAGAAGCTAGAACTGTAGTTAAGGGCTCAGGTGTGGTCATAACGAGACTCCACATTAAATGTGGGCTCCTCACTTATTAGCTATGTGACTCTGGGAAAACTACCTACCCTCACCGGGGCTTTGATTTTTTTCATCTCTGGAAAGAGGATAATGACAGTTATGATTTCAGCAACAACTTGTGGCATGACAATACAATACTTAAGGTAAAGTACTTAGAAAAAGACAAATTCTCACAAGCTAAGTTTAGCAGCAACCTTAAAGCAAATTATTTAAATTAGTACCAGAAAGGGGTGGAGGAAGATAAACCACTATATGCCTCGGGCTTTTGAGTGTGTTCATGAACTGTTACACAGGTCCACTCTTAATGTGTCTTTAATCATTCATTCATTCATTTCAGTAGCAGCTAGGTATCAGGCTGGGCTCTGGGCTCTGGGCTCTGAGGGCTCAGCACCTCTCTTCCATGGAGGGTACCCTGCAGTTGACAGCTAACTCCATGGAGGCTGCATCCACCATGTCCTGACTCCACTTCCTACCAATATTTCCCAATATTTGCACTCAAATCAAGGTAAAAGTCAATTCCCAGAAAGAGTTTGTTATTTTACAATCATTCATTGTTCTTGACTAAAAAATAGTATATGGTGTGACTGATCTCATTTATCAATAACGCAGTCTATGAATTCCTGGATTTCTACCTGGGCAAAATTATTCATGACTGAATATATTTAAAAAGAAGAACCTAGGGGCTGGGGATTTAGCTCAGTGATTTTGCTGCCTGCTGTGCAAGTGCAAGGACCCAAGTTCGATCCCCGGTACCAAAAAAAAAAAAAAAAAGGACCTAGGCATTTTGAACGACAGTTCCCAAAAAGTTCTAAAAATATAGTTAGACTATTTTAGTAATCTACAAATGCTCTTTTCAAGATTCATTTGCATGAAAGTCACTGTATTTGAACTTCAAAAAAATGTTTTACTTTAAATTACACAGGCTCCTTTGTATAACTGCACTGCCCTGTAAAAGTGACACAGAGCTGGGTATGCAGCAAGCACAAAATGAATAATTTATTGAATTGAACTAAGGACCTAAAACATACTGGGATGAAATAGAGGTGTGAGTAGGGTTGTAAGTCTTCTGTACTAAGACATGAATGAAAATCTTCTTAGGGACATAGCTCTACTTGTAATTTATTTCCACATTATTCTTGTATATAATATTATTTTTGGCATGTTAATGTATTGTCAAAGAATTCCAATCTAGTGACATGACAAAAGTTATATTTCATTTTGGAAGATTGAAAGTGTGAAAATCAATTGAATTATATTATCAATGACATGCAATAAGGGTAACCAGTATATTCTGGGGAATGTCACTTCTCTGGGATGATTAGCAGCCTAGAGCTATTCGGTTAATTACTAGAGCTTTATTCTTACTATTATAATCAGTTGAATTTGCTGAAGGGAGATAAAAACTCAAAGTTCATTCCCCTCCTCTAAAAAACTTGTGATTTGCCAGCACCCACAGAATTCAGGTCATTAACATCTTTTCTTGACACTTGACTACTCCCATAAGTTTATGCTGGCAAATAAAATAAGTGCTGAAAGTTGAAGTCACTCTTTGATCTAGTAAATAAACATGGAGGAAATTCAGCCTCAGTTACTCTTTCAATTTATGGTATATCCAGTTTTGTAATAAGATGGTGACAAATACTGGTTTCTTGCTGAAAGTACATGATACATTCTGTGGATATGCTACAAAAATCAATGGGCAGCTTACAAGTAAACAAAACCATCCTGACATTTTTACATTTTCATTTTTATATTTCATATATCTTTCCATTCACTTCAGTGACTACACGTGGAGTGCCAGGACCAAACAGAACTCCGTGTCCTGTATTGTTTGGCACTATAGCAGATGCAGAGATAAATAAAATATAAACTTCTTTGAAGAAAAGCATAGATTCTAGCACAGAATAGTTATATACAGTTGTATAGGTTGTTTACTGAATAAATGCATCCAATTAAAAGGCAGACTGAGACATAAAATGCAGTCTCAAGTCTTTCACCAAGCTTTGGTCTCTGACACTGGGCCACAGCAATCCAGTAGTAGATGCAGTAGAAGTAAAAACTAATATTTATTGACTTATTACTGTATCTCAGGCATGGTTTCCATGTGTTTTCCATACTTAATTCACCCACAAAAACTGGATGGAGTAGGTACTATGACTACCTGCATTTTATACACGAGTAAGCTAAGCACAGACAAAATACTAGACTTGTTTCAAATCAAATAAATAGTAAGTGGGAGAGCGCTTACTAAATAATATCCTGTGCCCTGAAAAGATGAAATGTCATGAGGACATTTAAGTATTGCAATCAAAATACTTGAAGAGTTACCAGGGAGAAGAAAGAGGTGCTTCAGCAGGTCTGGGGAGCAGGTGTGGAGCCTCCAGGCAGGCAGACATTTAGAGCAGGTTCCACGGAAAACGAGAGGAAGAAAACAAGCACACACCGGGGACAGAACACTGGGAAAGCTGGGGCACTTCCCTCCACAGAGCCTATTTAAAAGCCTGTGGTGGTTTCAGACCAGGACTGGTCTTGTGATCAACATCTACATATGGCAGCATTTGTGATCAATCCCTCAACTTGAGACCAGATAGAAAAGGGCAAGTTTTACCCAAACACTGCTCATTAGCACTTGTCTGTCCCCCTTCCCCGCTTTGCTGGGGATTGAACACCAGGCTTCACTCATTCACCCACGTTAGGCAAGTGCTCTACCCGAGCTACACTCCTATCCTTTTTATTTTGTTTGGAGATAGGATCTTGCTAAATTGCCTAGGCTGGCCTTGAACTTGTTATCCTTCCTCCTCAGCTTCCCAAGTAGCTGAGATGACAGGAACCTGCTATCATGACCAACAGCACTTGTGCACTGCACAACAGTTTTCTTCTTCAACAAATTCTATTTGGAACAAAATACCTAGCTGCTGTTTTTGTGATTATTCAAGTTTGCATGTACAGAACAAAACAAAAAATACATTGTGATACACAGTCGCCAGTGAACCAAGCATTTTCCTGTCACAACAGTCTAAGAAGAGATATAAATAGGATCAGTAGGTAATTTAAATAATTTGGTCAACACAACTTAAATTGTCAAGTATGCCAATCTGATCAGCTTATTTTTTCCTTTTTTTTAAATTGACGTGACCTTTGTAAAATTTCAATTTACCATTTTTTTTCTTTTGATACAGGGTCTTGGAACGCAGCCCTGACTGGCCTTGAATTGTTATACAGCCCAGGCTGGCCTGGGACTCATAGTATTGCCTCAGTCTCCTAGAGTACTGGGATCGAAAGTGTGCAGTGCACCACTGACAGACCTGGCTGAATTTTACTTTTGATGAGCATATGACAAAATCTCCTGTACTAATTCATGTCCCCAGTACAAGACCAAGAATATTACCAAGCGAGTTTTTTATTGAATCTGCAAAGTCCACAATCATCTAGTAATTGTAAGGTAGCAAAGCAGTTAGCTCCTCCAGCCCCTCTCTGCAGCAAGGGATACTTGCCAAAGCTTTTCCTACTAATGACTCCCTCTGGTTTCTGCTGAAATTCTTCCTTGGCATGGAGCTGACTGCTTATCTTTGATGGGCTGGCCGTCCAGGCATGTAGGGAGCTCGCTGACATAGCAACAGAGTGAGATGGGAAGGAACTGGAATCCAGGGTGAGATCTACAGAAACTGACTCAAGGTCAAACCAATGTCCTACACAGGGAGGACTAAGTCTTGGTTTGTAACAACTGCCTCTCAGGACCTCTATCCAGAGAACAGAGATCAGAAGTGGCAACGCAGCCCAAAGGAGAAGAACCAGAAGTCAGACCAGCAAGCCATGTTCAAGTTTCTGATGGCTCAGAAACGTGTGTGATTGAGAAACAGGGTGTAGCACCCCAGGGTGATGGAAAGGCAAGAGCTCAGTGCTGAAGGACTTCAGGGTTATAGCAGGTGGGGCTGGACCCAACAGAGAACTGGAAAGTTGAGCAGGAAAGAGAAAAGCAAGTCTAGTTTCTGAGCCAATGTTTCTGAGTCAATCAAGTGCGTAAGAAGCTGTAACCACGCCAGATAAACCCTAGTATTCACCCCAAGCAAAGGAGAAATGCGGTTTACAACAGCAAAATGGAAGCAACCTGGAAGAAGGTGACTTGAAGGTCACCAGTAAAACCATCACAATAGAGAGGTAAGGGCAAGTGCCACCACACAGAGTCAAACCATTGGAAACTGAGTCGAGCAGAGCCAGGAGATAGCGGACAGGTACCGTGCTGCGGCTAACTGTGACTTTATATGTGTCAGGGTGATTCTTGCTCTGCGTTCTGCAGGGGCTCCACCATGAACATTATTCGCTTCATAAATGAAATGTGCTAGGGGCCGGGGATTTAGCTCAGTGGTTCTGTCATCTGCCTCACAAGTACAAAGGACCCCAGTTCGATCCCTGGTACCAAAAAAATAAAAAATAAAAAAATAATAAAATGTGCTAACTCACTTAATGTGAAGGTAGGATCAAAATGAAGGTGTGATAAAAAAATGCAGTAAATATCTAAATTTAAAAATAATCAGTACGATAAAAGATATATCGCGGTTAAGCCCTCTCCAAGCAGACCCCCTCAGTTTGAGCCCTTTTATCCCACCATTCTTGCCACTTTCCCAAGCAGTTTGGGAAGTCCTCTTTCGTAACTTTAGCTGCATTGTGGCTGCCTCAGTGTCCTGAATCTATTTAAAACATTTACATTCCATGGTCATTTTGACGTTGGAGAAGAGCCAGAAGTTGTGTAGTGGCAGATCTAGTGAATAAGGTGGAGGACGCACCATGATGCTTTTACAAGCCTGCTTCTATTGGGTGGCGCTCAGTAACAGCACCTGTCATTATTTTTGACCATGCCTCATAAAAACACAAAAGAAAACTTTCAGAATTACTTCAGAAAGTGGTTAAGACTGATGTGTATTCAAAGTGAGGGAGAGTATTTTGAAGGAAATTCACGGCAATGTGTTTTATTATAATAAATTTTATTTAAACATTCACCATATATTTCAATCACACCTAGCAAAAAAAATTTTTCAAAAAATATAATACACTTTGATGGTTCTTATTGTTAAGGGAAGACGTACAGAAGGCAGAATGAATGGTTTAGGTGCAAGAACACACATCCACAGTTTCACCACTGGGGAAAACTACCTGTCTCAATGAGGACGGCTTCCAGATCTAAGTTAGGGTGTGCAGGAGTCTTGCACTGAGAAAAGGGGAGGGAAGAGGAGTAGGGAAGAGGGACAAAGAAAAGCGAGCAATTTCTCCGTATTTGGTTCACACAATTGGAAACAAAACAATTTCTAATAAGTTTAATTTGTTTTAAAAAGAGAAGGTATAAAACTTCACTAGAAAATTAATATTCCACCATGGCTAAGTAGGAACTGGGAGATAAGTGAACGGAAAGGAAGGGCAAGCACTTAAGTGACCCAAGTTTCAAGGTGGTAACACTCTGAGGATAACAAGATGAATTCTATGGTCACAGAAACTATTGACTACACAGCAATTACTACATTTAACTCATGGGGAAGGAGAAGCAGCCAACTCTACAGGGATTTACACTCCGGGTTTCTGGATGTGTAGGTATTTTTAAGTCCACGTTTGGCCCAGGAAGTCATTTTCCTATCCAGTTAGTGCAACCCTGAAGGCATTCTATAGAACTGTAAGACCACAATGCTTAAGCGATTATAAAAACAATCATCTTCATCAAGCTGAGTTGAACAATGACTTTTTGAAAGGCAGTTTTTTGTTGTTTTTTTTGGAGGGGATGGGAGTTTCAGGATCAGGATGCTCCTGAAACAGTGGGAGGGAAAAGTCGCAGTAGGTTTAGAGGCAGTAATTTGCATCAGGCAACTTAAAATATATATAAGCTTTTATGTTAAACGGTAGCTGCCAACAGCTGTCACAGGTAGACAAGGAATCTTACATTTGTTTAAAACAAGCCTAAAAATTAATTGATTTTTTTTAAAATAAAAAGAAAGCCTTTGATGGGGGAAAAAAAACCTTGAGAAAGTAAATTCTTAGAAGAACAGTTCTCACAAGTAAGTGCTAATGAGTAAAATTGCCTCCACTTTGGAGTTCTTTTCATTAATGAGTATTGCATGGAAATTAACATAGGATGGCTGGATATGTATGCTATTTCTCATCAGTTTGTTTCAAGCCTAGATGAGCATGTATCTCAAAACTGAGCTTTTCCCAGTATGCATTAAAGCTTTTAAAAATGAATGTTTTTCAACCCAATATATTGAATTATTACTTGAAAAGAATGAAGGCTATGTTTTAAAGTTTTGCAGAGGATATTCAGGGCGACATGATTAAAAGCAACAAATAAAAATAACCGAAATATCCCAAAATACAGGACAGCTGAAGAAACTGTGGTAAATCCAAGCTATAGACAGCCCTGCAGTCATTAAAAATGATGTTAGGAAGTTACATTTATTGATCTGGAATGATCTCATGATCACACTGCACGATCATTAACTCATCTTGCAGTGTCTACGTGTGTGTATGCACACATCAGAGAGTGTTTGGAAGCATAGAAGGGAAAATGACAAGCGTGCCTCTCATTATGTGAAAAGAGTGAAGATGACCTTGCCCAGTAGTTTGCTAGTTTCCTTGTTTGTTTGGGGGTTTGTTGTTGTTTGTTTTTTGAGACAGGGTCTCACTACGTAGCCCAGTTTTACAGTTTATATCTAGATGTCCCCCAAAACTTCAGTCCCCAGTGACTTTGCCCATTTCTTTAGATCCATACACTCCACCAATCACCTTTTTCTTTACAAACAATCTTTCTTAAACCCAATAACCTTACAATCCATATAGTCCCTTGAATATGACTTTAAAACATATTTAGACATCCTATTAAGTAGTTTCCCATGCTATGCTTAGCAGCTACATATACAATAAAGTCAATACCTTTAAATCTGCAATAGGATAGTTGAATATTAAGCAGATGAAACAAAGATTATTAATAAATGAAATATTAAATATTTTCTTTAAAGTCAAATACTGGATAAATAATAACATGGATATGAATTGTGTGTCCAATAGTGCAAACATTGCCATTTCATAGATAAGGGCTATACGGGATGGAGAGAGTAAATGATTTCTACAAGAGTCATATATCTAGAAGCACCCAGGGCATCCAGGAGGTAGTTCAGACATCAAGTATCTTAGCATGCTCAGATTGCTATCACAAAATGTCATAACAGGGTAGCTTGTGAATGGTATAACTTTCAGAGTTCTAGAGGCTGGGATGGCTGTGACCGAGGCAGATTCATTCAGTCCTCACTAAACACAGGCCCACTTTCAGGCTTGGAAAGCATGCCTTCTAGCTGTGTTTTTGTGCTAGAATGGGTTAGGTAGCCGCAATCTAGGCCACATCCCAAAGGTTCTACCTCCTAATATCATCCCCTTAGGGCAGCGGTGGCAAACCTATGGCAGGAACCAGCCCCCTCCATCCTCTGTCAGCAGGTGAGCCAAGTGGCCCCACATTGCCCCCAGCAGTTGAGTGTCAGATAACAGCACACCAAAGCACTCCAAGTGCAAATTTTACCTTTCAATAAAAACCTATTCTATCACTGAAAGCCCTGTTATTGTTTTTCCTTTTAAGACAAAAGATAGTAATGTGTGAGTTGTTTTTTCTAAACTAAAACCTCAGTATTCAAGCTCAGTTGCAGTGTTGGTACTTAGTTTAAATAGGTGGATTGCCATTAAGGGCTAGGACTACATGACAAGAATTTGGAGGGATACAACAATCTCACAAATATCCCCTACAAGACTAGGTAAATAACACAGGTGCTAAGATATGAAGATAGAAGCCTTGATGAAAGACTTAACTCTTACAGATCTGCCACACGCTTACCACCTTTTATAAAAATAAAGGCAAAAATGTAGAGAAGGAATGAATTGAAACCCCCTACACACACATACACAAAATTCTTATGTTGAAATGCTAACATCCAAGGCAATTATATTTTGAAATGGGCCTATTGTGAAGTTAAAGGAAATAGTCATGAGAGTGGAGCCTTAACCTGCTAGCACAACAAGCCATAAGGAAAAGAAAAGATGCCGGAGATTTCTTTCTGACCTAGAAGGCAAAGAGGAAAAGACCATGTGAAGTCCCAAGGAGAAGATGGCCCTCTGTGAGCCCAAGAAGGGACTCTGTCAGGAGCCAACCCCAGTGATACCTTCACCATAGACTTCAGCCTCAGGACACAATGCTGTGACAGCACTCCAGGCCCACGCCTCTCCCAAAGTATCAGTCTCAACACACTCACAACTTATTTTTCTCTGCAGTTACAGTCAGAATTGAAAAGCAATAAGAATGTAATCCTCCACCTGTCCTGGAGCAGCAACCTCATCCATTCAAACCCTCTACTTCCAGCAAATATAAACTAAACTGATCCTTAGCCCACCTCGCCAATCCATCATCCCTTAAAACAACCTGCTCTTCTGGGATTTTCTAAAAATAAGAGTGGAAGAACCATGTACCCATGAATCAAACCTCAAATTCTCTAACACAGGTGGCCACTGCATCCCTGGGCAGTTTCTCCTCCAACACACACGCACACACACACACACACATACACACACACAAACATGAGGTCCATACTGTATGATCTGGAAAGCACCTGTTTATCAACAAGAGTCTACTTTCCAAGTCCATACCATGCATTTCCACCTCTTCAATGTCTAGGTACAAGAAGAGATGCCTAAGAAACTGAAGTCAACTGTTGTTCAATGCTCCATTTAATTTTCTCAAATCCTTCTCTCAGACCGTAACTGCAGTAGGACTTAGCTTGTCTCTCTTCCATGTTCTCATCTGAGCTTACTTCTTTTGTCACATAGTGTAGATGTTTCTACAGTCTGCCCACCATATTAGACGGTGAGCTCTTCCACAGGGAACAGGAGAAGGAAAGGAGATGCTGGTGTAGACTCAGAGAGGCACAGCACATCCAGCCATTCAAAGCTCAGTGAGGCTGGGGAAGGACCCACCCACCGAAAACCAATAACCGCAACCAAGGAACAGGCTTGATCTCAGTTCAGAAGCCTTAAATTCCAGGTTCAGGGATATGGAACTTGGCTCCTCCAGGCCTCCTTCAAAGACACACAGATTGCAACTTGCCCCACGTCATCTCTGGGCTTCTCTTTCCATCAGGACCACCAAGAAGCAAGACTCAAAAGGTTCAGACCAGGCACTAGTCCTTATTAACTCACTATATACTTCATTAATTTCAGCCTCAGTTTCCTCATCTGTAGAATGAGAAGCTTGATTTCTAAGACCCTTTCAGACTGAAAATTCTCCAAGGCTACCAAGTCCACTAAGGCTACTTCATCCACTAAGCCATTAAGTGGTAGTGGGTACTGAACCCAGAGGTGCTCGCTCTCCCACTGAGCTACATCGCCAGGTCTTTTTGTTTTTGTTTGGAAACCGAGTCACTCTAAGCTACCCCAGATCCCTCAAACTTGTGATCCTCCTGCCTCGGGAAGCAGGATTGCCTCCTTAGCTACTGCCTCAGTCACTAGGATGACAGATGTGATGGGTGCCAAGGCACCCAGCAAAAGATATTTTTGTGGTTGCTGTACCACTTCAGGATGTAATTGGCACTGGGAGCTGAAAGGTCTGCCATTTCAACTGAAGGTACCCCTGGGGGAGGAGGTAGAAAGGATGTGGATGCTGGAATAAGGGGACACACACTCCTCCTGTTACAGTTTGCCACTCCATCTCTTTTCTCCCTATTGCATGAATAAATTGCCTCCCAAATAGTTTCATTACATTGCCTTTCCTGTTATAAACCTGCTAATAAATACTCCAACCAAATCAGCTTAAAATTTCATTTAGACTTTTAAACTTTTACACCCTTAAAACTTCACTCCTTTTTTCATAGTTTTTCCTTCTGAATTTCCAAAGATGTATTGCACAAGCGTTTGAGAAATCCAAAAGTTCTCCATTGGCAGTCTGTCCCTTCGTTAAGATGAGAGATGAGTTGAATCTGTATTAAAAACACCTAATTTCTCAGTCAAGTTCAAGGAAAATGTATCATCGTTTTCTGCTGTGATACCGAATCAAAGAAAGAATAACTTGGCCCGTAGTATATTCTATGACCAAGTCTCTGGCTTGCAGTTACATTTTGTTCTTGGTAAGGCCACTCAGAAGAATACAAAGGCCATCCATAGGCAGGTAAGTATTTGACAAATCTTGCAGTAAATACAGAGTACTGCTAACATAAGTCTATTACTCAGGCACTCTAAATAGTTTTCTTACAAGGAATATGTGGTAGATCCTACATCATTCGTTAAACCAGGGAGATATTTCTTTCTCCTAGTTCTTACCCAGGGAAAGTATGATACAGAGCTGGCAATTGTGAAGGCTGGAGCCAGCCTACCTGGGTTCAAGTCATCTTGAGCAGTCCGTGGCCTTAGGTACCTCTCTGTGCTTCAGCTTTCTAATCTGTAAAATGGGGATAATCACAGTACCAGCCTGTCAAGGCTGGTTTAGGGCTAAATAGGTTAAAATTGGTAGAGCATTTGGTTGATGATCCTTATTACAGATAATTTCATAAATGTAGTAATTTCTTCCCAAAGACATTTTCCATCTCTTTCATGGGGAAACTTAGACTGGAGTACATTTAGATTTAAAGAAAATAAAAACAAAGAAAAGTTGCCCACTGGGAGTGACAGAAGAGCTTCTCCACCTTTCTATGTTATATGATCCTAGACTTTGATAGCTTCCTGTAGGAAACAGGAAATATCTAAACAGAGTACCCAAAACTCTACTGTCTTTAGAATTATGAGTGACCGTACAGTTTGTCAACTGAGATGAGTATGGATCCTGGGACACTTGAAAATGTAAGGGAAGTGTTGGCCCCTCACTATGATGAGGAGACAATGGGCTCTAAGCGTCCAGGTCTACTAAGGGTACTAAATGTCTGTATGAAATGACGCTTGCCCACAGTTGTGTGGGGAAGACCTGCAGTGCTTGGTAGATTTACCAGTGAAGAATCTTCTTGCCCTAAATGCCAATGGTACCCATGTTGAGAAACACAGAGCTTATGATCTCTTACACCAGGGATACGGTTAAGTGCTGGCAAGTTGACTAACCAGTGTGAGCTCATGCAAATATATGAACTCTGCCTCAAAAGGCTCAATGTTAAGCAGTTCTTCCTTATGCTGAGGCAGTAGCTTCCCTCTGGTCTTCTTTCTGCCCACTGTGGCCCCTTGTCTGTTCAGTGAAGTAGAAAATAAAACCTGCCAATTCTCAAAACAAATTCAAAATATTTACAAATCATGATGTCAAATTTGCTGCTCTAAAGGACACCCCGTATTTCTGCAGTCATTTCATATTTTCCCTCTCTCTCTCTCTCTCTCTCTCTCTCTCTCTCTCTCTCTCTCAATAAAAAAGAGAGCACACAGCCACAGGGGATGCCTCTACTTTTACTCTACAGTGAAAAGTAGCTTTCCCTATGGGATATTAAAAATGTTCTCAACTAAATTCTCATTACAAGCCAGGCTCCGGCTTAATACCAGCTCAGCCATGCCTACGAACAAACTCTGGTTTAATGATCACATTAACTTTGACTTATATGTTTAAGATCTGCACAAATAATGAGAGATGTCAATAATTGTAATTATGGATGAGTGTAATGTAGCATCTTTGCTTTTCACCATCAAGGCGACAGAGTGAACATAGTCAAAGTCAAAATCAAAGAATATGTCTGCTACCATAAACTCAGAAATCCATGCATTGTATTCAATTTGAAAAGCAATTGGACCAAGTTCAAAAACTAGTTCTGTTGTTGTAGCTGTTACACTTTTTATTAAAGTCTAGCAAATATACAGAAAAGTGTCTAAATCTCAAGGACACAATCCAGAGTTATAGTAGAATCTTCCACCTTGCCAAGAAAAGACTTCACACACACAGTAACTTTCTTTCCTGTTAATTTTAAAATAGAAAACTACCCTAATTTTATAAACTGACTATAAAACCAAAAACTGCTGAGAAAAGGCAAGAAAAAGCTTAAGTATGGTGAGAAAGGAGACAGAGAAAATAAGTAAGCTGATATCACATGGATATTTACTAAAAATTAAAAGAACAATAGCTGTATCTATTGAATACTGCAGAGGCACCATTTTCTATGTAAGATTTACACACTTTGCTTTATTTAATTTAATATCAGTATGAGTATGGGGTATGTATTTTTATTCCTATTTTATGGAGGGGAAAATCAAAGTAAAGTTAAGTAACTACCTCATAGTCATATAATGAGTGGCAAAGCTGAGATTAAAATTCAGTCATTATTCCAAAGCTCTGGCTCTAAATTACCAATTTCAATTAACTGATCAAATTCAAAAGACTATATTCTTGGCCGGGAATTTAGCTCAGTGGTTTCCGCCGCCTGCTGCGCAAGCGCAGTGACCCGAGTTCGATTGCCCGGCACCAAAAAAAAAAAAAAAAAAGGCTATTCTTTAAAATTCATTACAACATTGCACCTTTTTTTTCTCCCATAAATGCAAGGAGAGTATATAGTTTGTTATCATGAGAAAAAACCTACTAATATGGTTTTTTTTTTTTTGGTACCGGGGATCGAACTCAGGTCCTTGCACCTTCAAGGCAGGCACCAGAATCACTGAGCTAAATCCCCAGCCCAAACCTAGTAATATGTTAGACCTCATAAATGTAACTAAACAAAAGTCAACCAAAGGAAATATTTGAAGTTATCTTTTTAAAAAATTCAATATTCGCTTTTTCTGGCAAGTGCTTAAAAATTATAAATATGATGTGACATCACAGTTAAATTGCACCTATTAAAATTGGGCATAAAATAGGGATGGTCACAACCTAAAGTATTATTCATTACGGATCTGGAAACTCTGACCAATGTTTTATGATAAACATCAGAAATAAGAAATCTAATTTAGGCCCAAAAGAGAAAAATATATAATTGCTTGCAATAAAAACTATTTCCTCTCTAGAAAACCCTGGGGACTTAACTGAAAACCTATTAATATTCAGACAGCTCAATAAGGAGATTGGATGTAAGATAAACATACAAAAATCAATAGCCTTCCTGTAGATCAGTGATAACCAGCTATAAGATATAATGGAAAATATTGAAAAAACTCAATGGGTTTGTGTTTTTCCATCATTATCTATAGTAGACTCAACAATCCTCTTGAAAAAAGGGATTCTTATTAGCATATTTTTTTAAATTGTAATAGTTGTGATTTTTACAATGCAAGATAATGCTTTTTATCAATAAAATACTTTATTTTTCTAGAATTAAAGACGAAAATCTAATAATGCTTTTTATAACGTTTGAGTCCAGTTGCTAAAAGTAGAGTGCAGGATTCTTGCCATAGCCAGTAAGCACTTAAAAATTACTGAAATAGTTACTGGTACTACATTGTGTGAAAGAGGATCATAAAATCCTTCATGAAGGCTAGAATAAATTAGGTACTTGGTTTATTTTGGCTAAGTACACCAGCCATTGTTGCTCTGTGAAGGATAACTTCCCCATCACAATCTATTTCAAAGTTTTTAAATGGCTTTTCTTTTCATTTATGCAAAAATAATGTTCTCATTGTTCTTTCAATACGAGTTTCTTTTCATCAAGAAAATACTACACACTTGTTTATTTTACTGTAGCCTGGTATCAGTGCTAATTTTAAACTCTGGAATACAAACAGAGAGGCAGTTCCAAAGGAAAGTACTTTAAAATTCAACCAGAATGCTCAAATATTACTTTCATCTGTATCCTCATTGCACCTTGTTAAGGAACACAGATTCATGAAATCTCAATTTCTCTCATTAGTTAATTAGCACCTTTGCATCTTAAGGACTGCAGCCTTGTACTGTTAATTATTTCCAAGTCTTCTCCCAAAAATCAGGGGCTGCTCATGTCATTTTTATTCCTATACATAGGTTTACAGGACCATGATAAGAAACAAACCTATAAAATATTCTTCTGTAAGCAGAGGCTAAATGGTACAAAATGGAGTGCTCTAACAGCTAAAGGTGAGTTCAGTCAACCAGTGCCCTCCTATTGATCTCTTATCTTTCCCAACACTTTTCTTCTAATCCTCTCCATAATTACATGAACTGCAGAGCTTTCCTGAAGCTGTCAATTCCTCTCACGTCATCCATTTTCAAATGGCCAGTGCAGAAGCAGGCTGGGCACTAGATCAAGCTGTCAATGTCCCCCACGCGGCTAGGGACAGTCCTCTTGGCATATCTGTCAGGGGCCTCCTAGGGTTCTTCAAAACTCTTCTCCCTTGGAGGAGGGCAAGAAGGGTGGAGGGAGCAGCGGAGTATTGATCCATTCTTTTAACATGCTAATTTGCCTGGGGCTGCTTCCCTCACTGCCAAGCTGGACACTTCAAAAGGAAACTGTTTTTCAAAGTGGAGATGTCTTTTTCAAACACTTAAAAACGGAAAACAAATGAATCTAAGTATCAAGTTCACAGTGCTATGTGAAAGAGGTTGGTCAAATAGAAACAGTAAACACACAGAAAGGGCATCTTAAATTAATTGATAGTAACAAGAAATTGGAAAGTTTGAAACATATTTTAAGCTTTGTGCCTGGCATAATCAATTAGAATGTAACCTACTGAGTTTAACATTAATCTTTGGGAGAAAAATTAAGGCTGATATAATTAAACTCATGAAAAACATTAATAACATTGACTTGATGAATGGGCATCTTTTTAAAGGAGGAAAATGAAAATAAAATTAAATGTTCATTCAGTTGCATCTCTAACTGGAAACACACCATGAAGTCTAGACCAAAAAAAAAAAAAAAAAAAAAAAAAGTTGGGAGATTGCCACATTACAGAAGTATTTTTGTTTATTTCCTCTGTTTTCAGTTTATTATTTCATCAGTAGAACATGGTAGAGATAAGATCACAACACATAATGAGGTGGCTCAATATTGCAAAGTACTGTAATTTTAAGTTTGCAAAAATTAACTCACGAAAAACAATGATTTGCAATTTTCAGGTCATGTATTTCTGGGAATATATTGTGAGTTGTGAATGATTATTAATGGAAGAAGTCATTTTAAAGACAGAGCAGTACCCATCATGGAGAATCCAGCTGACCCAGCTATTCCTCTGCTGGGTATCTTCCCCAAAGAATTAAAAGAATCAGACCACAGTGATTTATGTGCACCCATGTTCATAGCAGCACAATTTGTTTTGTTTTTTGTTTTTTTGGTACCAGGGATTGAACTCGGGTCCTTGCGCTTGTGCAGCAGGCAGCAAAACCAGTGAGCGAAATCCCTGGCCCCTACAGTACCACAATTGGTAATAGCTAAAACTTGGAAACAGCTCAAATGCCCATCAACTGGAAACTGGATAAAGGAAATGTGTTTTTTTAATAAAATGGAGTACTACTCAGCCATAAAAACATGAGAAATTAGAGACATTTATAGCTAAATGGATGCACATTGAGGCGATCCCCTTAAGTGAAATAAATAGGACACACATGTATAAATGCCAAATAGTTTCTCTAATGTGAGAAACTGAAAGTGTAAATAAGGACTAAAAGGTATAATAGATAATGTGAAATAGGAAGAAAAGGGGCAAAGGGGAAGGGGAAGTGGGAAGGGTAGGGGAAAGGAAAGAAGGGAATGGAATTAATATGAGAAAATGGAAAAATGGAAACAAAGTCTTTGTAAATAGGGAGGGATGGAGGGGTTGAAGGGCGGGCAGGGGAATGGGGAAAAATAAGAACCAAGAGAGATTATGTAAAGGTGCAAATTTCCAATGATGAATGTCAATATATTGTACACCTAAAATGTACCAATGATTAGAATGAATAATTGATAATGCGAAATAGGAAGAAAAGGTCCAAAGGGGTAGGGGTAGTGGGAGGGGTAGGGGAAAGGAAAAATGATGAGAAATGGAAAAAATGGAAATAAAGTCTTTGTAAATAGGGAAGGCAGGGGAGGTGAAGGGCAGGGAATGGGGAAAAAATAAGAACCAAGATGCATCATGTAAAGGTACAAGTTTCCAATGAGAAATGTAAATGTGTTGTATACCTAAAATGTACCAATGAAAGAATTAAAAAAAAAGAATCCAGCATGGAAAGCTGTAGTGGAAAACTTGACATGTTAAATCAGGGATGTTCTTAAGGACAAAGGCCCAAGAGAAAAGCATTCCCAACTGGCTGGGTCTTAACTGATCATGAGGTCGGCCCATATTTACCTGCCAGAGCAGTGTAAGAGGAAATCAGTATTCTGTTAACCTCTGACCCTTGGGATCTGAGGCAGACAAAGGCCCAAACGGGAGCCCTGGGAGAACACAGCCAAATGTCAAACAGCAGGGAAGTGATTGTGAGGGAAACATTTGGCGTGGGCATAGCCAGCTTCTCTGGGACAGACTGCTATTCACAGAAACAAGCCATGAAGAGATAACGCCATAAAATATGAACGAAACAGAACCTTTTTCGCCTGGCTTCTAAATTGTTAGTTTTATGGGACTTCATGCTGAACAGTATGAAAAAAAAAATCCAATTTGCTTTGAAGCGCATTAGTCTGTCTAACATCCTAATTATTGTTTACATTGCCATTTGCCTTCTATTAAGAATTGAATAATTACCCAGCACTTCATAGTTTAAAAAATACAAGCAAACAGGATTATCTGGGTAATTAAGAAACTGTACCACAGCTTTGAACTGGTGTGGGAAATATCTGTACATGTAAGGGAAATGATAATTATCAATCAATTTAGTCTGAATGGTATCTGAAGGATTTTGAGCAATTTGAGATCTGTAACTTATTAAACAGAGGTTAGTAAGATCACCTTTGAGAAGTGTGGGTCTCTTTAAATCCATCCTTAGAAACAAGAGCCAGATCAGCAAGCAGCTGAGTTTTCTCATCCCTTAATGACACCAGGGAACGCTGGTATAGAGCGTTCTGCTGCTCTTTAATCCTAGTAATCCATCCCAAATGGACTTTGAATAGCATCAGACTTTGTTAGGCCCTGTGGAGCTAAACCAAAGGCCCTTCCACCTTTAGATGCTGTTTTAACTGACCTTGCCTCCACATAATGACACTGCAAAGCGGAGGCAGTGCCCGTTTTCTGCCCTGCTACATCAGTCTGAATTCAAGACTAAGTGAACTTCAAAAACATTTCATGCAAAACCCTCTTCTTCTAGTTTACAAAATGCATTATGATCATGGCCTGTCTGAAGATAGTGCAGTTTTCAAGCCGAGTGTGAATTCTGTTGGGCAAAACAGTCAGGATGCTTGCACTACCTTTGTAGAAGGTATAAAATAAACGTAAAGTACATTTGGAGAGTTTGGGGTGTAATTCGGGAGACAATGTTTAACCAAAATACATACATGTACTAAGGTAAATCTACCTTTTGAATAAGAGTTTTACCTGGGGACAGAAGGGAAAACAATAGATTTTACATGTGATTCATGCTACGAAGACAGACGTATTCATTCCTACATGCAGAAACCCTGATGAAAGAACCAGCAGTGATCTGTGTATCACACACTTTCAACATCTACTTGCTGGAGGAGTGGTTGGATTCCAACGCATTAGTGACCCAAAGTGATTTTCCAAACTTCCAGGAGACTGGATAATTGTTTTACAAATAATTTCATCTTTTCCTTCACATTTTTTAAAGCCCTTTGTTGAGGCACTTCTAAACATTCCTAGCATAATCTGAAGAAGGGCATCCCCTCCCACCTCAGAAAGACCAGCAAGATTCCAGCTGAAGCTGTCACTAAACAGACAAGCCCAGGGATGCACTAAGGCTGTGTTCCTTTTCCAAGGGTCAAAGTGAAATGAGCAGCGGGAGCTTGGGTTATTCCACATGGGGCAAGGGGCTGGAGAGTGACAACCAGTCACACTGGGGTGGGGGCTGGGGGACAACACAAAAAGAGTCCCGTGCAAATAGTGGGCACTGGGCTCCTACCCCGAGTCTCTGGAAGCATTCAAATCAAAACCGAATTAATTTGCATGGTGTCTAAATCATTGGGTTCTGCATAAACAGAAGGCGATTTTGGCTGGAATTTCCAAAGGAAGCCCTCATTGCTTTTGTGAAAGAGGGAAATGGGTGTGCTGTTTTGCATGAGGGTGCATACAGAATATGCAAATGAAGAATCTGCAGCCCAGAGAGGCCAGGCCTGGCAGACAGCTGATGACCTGCATTCACCCAGAAAACACTGGGTGTCTCCAAAGGGAGTTGTACGTTGTCCCAACATGTTTGTTTCCCAGGAAGGCAAAATAGACCCTGAATATTCATAGAATGTCCATTTAGTCATGGGACTATTAATTACCCTCCAGATCATGGGACCAAGTGACCTCACCTGCCCTCCTCCCTAAAACAGTTCAGAGGTACCAGCTGTAATGGGATACAATGAGAAAGGTTTTCTGCTCCAAGTGAAAAAGATACAGTCTCTCTGGTCCAGGGGACAGCTGAGGCCTTCTTTAATCATTCCTGCTCACAAGCACAATAAAACTAAGGAGAGCACTGAGCCATGTTATTGGACACAGATAACCGGTTTTTAAGAAGCCAAAAGCTATAAATTGCTGCCTAATTTTATAGAAACATCTAAAGGATTGAATAAATAAAATGCCATTCTTCCAAGTAACCTAAATCTCCTACTAGATTATGAAAAAGTTCCAGAACTTTCGTCTTTTCATTCCAATTTCTAAAGCATCTAAGTGACCTGTAGAAAGGCAGCAGGGCGCTTTGCATCATTTGTCAGAGAAACTAAAAAGCCACTGGATCACATAGAGGTTCTCAAACTTTTTGGTCTCGGAAACTTTTTCCACTCTTGAAGTTACTGAGGACACCAAAGCTCTTCAATTTATGTGAGTTGTAGCCATCGACAGAAATCTCCAACAGCAAATCTATTTCATGTTAACACAAATGTTATAGTTTAATGAAAGATAACTACATAACCCCAAATCAAAGAAAACTAATGAGCAGAATGACATTATTTTACTTTTTTGAATCTGTTTTTACTGTCTCCTTTAATAGAGGACACCAGATTCGCATACATGCTTCAGTGTTCAGTAGCAAGATAGCACAGCACACATCAGATAAACTATGGAAAAGCCCTCCTGTACACCCATGAGAGAATGAAGGAAAAAGACAAATGCCATCTTTCTGTGAAGAAAGTTTTGACCTTGCAGGCCACATGCAAGGGTTTTACAAAATTACCCAGCTGGACTACATTTCAGATCCCCAGCACAATGACTTGGAAAATGGAAGGTTATCAACACAGATCAAGACCAGCCATTCATGACCCTTCATCATCTCTCAGGGTAAGTCACTACTGTGCCCTTCAAACAAACAAACAAACAACTAACAATCCTTTACTCTGGAACCTGATTGGACTGCTTTCACTGTGGGACCGAAACTGATCAGAAAGCCCACATTGTCACCACATTCCTAACAACAACAAAGAATTTAGAGTAATAATTTCCACATCCTAGGTAGATTAAGACTCGAGCCTCTCTCTGTTCTGAGCCCTTTATGCACACATACCTATGAACTTGAAGTTAAGGGAAGTTGAATGAGTGTCCACGATCACACATCTGGTTAAGTGGCTCAAGTAGAAACTTGACCCAACTCTTCAACTCCAAAGACATCTTTTAACCGCATGCACTAATTCTGTTAACTACAAGTGTTGCAGAAGAATGTTCAGCCCAAGAGATGATTCGTGAATGTGATAAAAAATAGTCAAGACTCAAAGTAGGAATCATAAACAAGGGCCTCATTAATTTTTCAGTCACATGGGAAGGTTTTGATACATCATGTTGACCCAGTGAATTATAATTCCACCAAATAAATGTTTAATATGAAACAGCCCTGAACTCTTTATGCATTCATTTATTTATTCATTCATTCAATGAACATTTAATGAGACTCTGTTGCATACTCATAACTTGAGGCACTAGTTTGGATACACATTAATTGGACTCATCCACTCACAAAAAAATTTTACTAAATTTACCATTCAAGATGAAACCATAAATGGACCAGGGATGTGGCTCAGTGGCACTGTGCCTGCCTGGCAAGCACAAGGTCCAGAGTTCGATCCCTGGTACCGAAAAAAAGATGAAACCAAAAACACACAGAGCAAGGTTAATCACTCTATTTTTAAAAAACAAAAGTGTGCAAGTTACAAATGTTGTTTAAAAACATTACCAGGAAATAGAGAAAATATGAAATGATGCTCATGATACTCAAATATCATAAAAGAAAGATGACAATTAAAAGGTAAACTGTATTTCTTATTTTCTTTTAAATATATGTACATGGGAACACATGGGCTGTGTGACAAAACATGAAGAATATTAACTCTTAAAGTTGCAGTGAGAGTTTGAAAAACTGCGTGTGTTTGTGTGTGTGTGTGTGTGTGTGTGTGTAGAAAGTGGGAGACTTCATTATTTACTTTATACAATTCTGCTTTGGAAATTTTTCTGAAAGCACACATTTCTTTGGTAATATTAAGTTCATCAATTAAATGCAAAAAAAAGAAAAATTGAGTGGTGAAGTTCATTGCCGTGAAAATCAAACTTGTATCAAGCCACCTCTGCTCTGCTTCATGGTAACTGAAAACCCATTTAATCAGTCTTTTTTCCTAAAGGCTCAAGTATTAACAGAGTAATTATGTCCTAATTCACTTTTGAAAGGTACATGGACGCTCAGTTGGACTAAAATAAGTCATCAAATCTTAAATACCACATTTCAAAAATCTCTAACTGAGATAATTCCTAAATGAGACTTTGGTGAACCCAAAATAGAGGCCACTCCATGATTCACACTCACCAAAGAAACCTGGCCACACAAAGAAGGAAAAAAAACCAGAAAAAAGGACAATAATTAAACTTTGCTCTTCTCATAGATGAAGAATTACGTTATTCAGTGATCACAGTCATGCTTCAAAGCTGGAGATAAAAGCAGCTTTGTGATTCAAGCAATTGATTCTTAAAGACACGATTCAAAGGCAGAAGAAGAATTTCAAAAGTGGAAAGGATATAAAACAGTAACTCTCTGAACTATATTTTAAATGCTTCCTCTCCATCCCATCTTTTTCCTATGCCCCTTTTACAGTATATTAGAAAAACAAAGTAAGCTTTTTTGGACAGAGCTCTCTTTTTTCAGAGCATAAAGTTAATGTTTTTTTTTTTTTAATTTTAGAGCCACCAGGTCATTTCTGTCTTGTTTTCTTAAAAGAGCTTTTAATAAGACTTCTTTTGCTGATATGAACACATTACAGATATAATATTCAGTATGAGTCCTAGATAATAATTCAGTTTATAGTGAAATTATATATTATATGTATGTGTACATATACATTTTAATTAATTTTTTTCTGTTATGGTGGAGGTGGAAGGCTTACCAGTCTCAAGCACCGAACCACTGAATCACACCTCCATATCAATACAATTTATATATTTTACCAATCCTTGATTCCTGCCTGGCTTAATTTTGTCACAGGTGTTTCTTTGGCCTTAAGACTAACCCTATTAAGAATGTTTCCTTTTGGCTAGTATTATTTATATGCATGCGCTCTGAAAAATACTGCATGTTAGTATTCTCCAAACAACAAATCTGGGCCTCTCTCTTTTAACTTCTTACGATTTTTTAATGAAGCAAAAAGGAAGAGAGTAAAGGACGCTCCCCTCTGTTCCTTCAGCTTAAGGTTTCCTCAGGTCCTCAGGCACATTTCCTCACCAGAGGCGGACTGAAGAAGCAGGCTCTCAGCTGGATTTTCGATCTTTTCTCTGACAGTCTGACCAAGCCTGGTGTCTATGCTAGCAGTTCAGTTTTCCTCAGCACCCTGTTCCTAGGCCAGTGCTCACTCCAGTCCCGGGGCTAGGAAGAGGCCAGCCAAGTGGCTAGCACTCTTTGTCGTCTTAAGGAAACCAAACCAAACCATTTCAGAAAATGCTATTGAAGCACACAATGAACTTGCAGCTGCCCTGGGGCAAGCTCACCATCTCCCTGCCACTCTTGACACCTTCCTGGCTCCTTCACATTAACATGTATTACTGGGCATAAGAACTCCAAGAGGAAGTGTAGTTCTATCCTGAGGTCTCTTGAGGACTCTGGTGGATGACCAGGGTTAGGTTCAAACAACAGCGGACCAGAGACCCCACCTCACCCAGACCATTTTTAGCCAAGGATCCTTAGTCAAACATTTAAGATCTTAATCAATCTTCCCTCTGACCTCTCAGACCTCAAGGAAGATGGATGAGGAAGTAGATGACCTTTCACCTGTCCTTCTATTTGTCCTGCCACCACTGACTCATTGAAAAGACAATGGGGAGGAACCTGCTGCCAGAGTTCTGAAGACTTGGCCCATTCTCTTTTACATTCCTTCTTAAGCTGTCTTTACACTCTTTTTTGTCCCATCCCCAAAGCACTTGTCTCTCATTCAAAGGAAGGTTCTCTTTTTTGTGGGGGGTGGGAGGGAGGCACTTTCCAAATATCGTTTTCAATATGAAGTGTGAAAATGGTCATTAAAGAGCAAAAGATACAGAGATGGTTCCTATTCTAGCCAAGACTTTGGAGAGTAGCTGAAAGATAATTTCCTTTTATTGTTTCAACTCAACATCCTTTATGTCAACAGCTATGACTTTGGGGAGAGCAGATGATCAAAGAAATTTCCACCTATTTTATGATCTACAAGGTGACCTTTACCAATTTTCAATCCCTAAGTCTTATAGCAAGTTTGTGAGTTAAGTAATACTTTTCTCATCCCATTTTATAGATGAACAAACCAAGGTTCAGAAGGCTTAAGAAATGTACCCAAAGTGATACAGCTAAGTGACCAAACTGAGATGGATTTCCTTGTCTCCACGTTTTTCTGCTATGCCTGGATGCTTCTGCTACCAGTAATGTCGAGAATCAATGATTGTTATTTGGGATTTTCATGGTGTTGCATCATCTTTTTTAAGTTTGGAATTTAAGAATCCTTGCCATTCAAATATTTCCTTCTTTCATAAATTCAGATATTCTTACTTGGTAGAAATAAAACTAATAATCAGAGTATAAGGTTTTGTGCAAGTTGCTTCTTAAAGGAGCTAATCCTTTTACGAGAAAAACAAAATAAAATATTTTAAATCCTGGTTTCATGCATGAAAACACTGAAGTTACTCGAAAATGGCTCATTCAACTTTCCTCTCCCATTCACAGCTTGAAATAGACAGGACCAGGATCATCAAAGCCCTCCCCTTCCATGAACCACATGATTAACTGGATTCCCTAGATTATTTCCATAAAGCAAACCACTAAAATGTTCAATTGCCTTTACATTCACTTTGCTCTACATCTTTTCCTCTTTTTCCCCTAATTTGGGCTGTAAAAATGTCCAAGAGTTGCACAGTGTAGCAATGAATGAGTTACTGGGCTCTATGACAATTGAAAATCAATGGCGTTAGATACAGGGAGATGAGCTAATGCTAGAAGGGTGAACATTTTAGCAGGAAATGGGAACCAATGTGTCTGTGTGGGTTTTTTTAATATATATAAGAATCTTGACATGTGAACATGTGCAAGTCTTGTCTTACAAAAATTGAAATGGCAGAATAATTTACTCTAAAATGGGGTGTGGTGTCATTGCCTTGTTCATTTCCCCATTACGGCTATGATCATTGTAATTTAGTTGCCAATAACAATGCCCTCACATATTTTCTAATGTTCATATCAGAATAAACTCCAGGGTCCAATTCATTCAGAATAGCTTATGAAGTTAGTTGCCTAGTCAAAAGCAAATAAAACAGCAGAAAATTAATCCATGCAGAAAACTTTAAATTCTGATTTGCAAAGTTTTAAGTTTACAAGTTCTCCTTTCTTACTCTAAGTCAGTCCTTATTCTGATTAATTTGCAATGAAATTAAGGACAGTTTATTTACTCCTAGAAATAACAATAGCAGATTAGTAATGGTGCTTGGGAAAAATACAAACTAGGAAAAGGGAAGCATTTTCTTTGGGTTATGACTACTGACTCCCAGTCAATCAAGTACAAGGCCCCACAGTGAATCCCACCCTGTCATTAAGGTGGTTGAAATGCCAGACAAATTGTTCGTCAGTCAGTTATTTCAGTCCCTTTCATCACCAAATCAGTTGAGCCATGCGGGGATGCAGTCCACAATTCAACAATCACCAAGAGAAAAGATGACTGATCTGTTGCAGAGGGAACACGGTTATAGTGTAACTGTGGAGCAATGACCATAACCATTCCGGGGAGGCAGCAGTGGACTATCGACAATCACTAAAGACAAAAACCAAGCAAGACAAAAACTTGGGATAACTGAGTTTTGTAAGACTTAAAGCACCCATACATGAGCCATCCATGTAAATATGGATACAAAACTCTTTTGAAGTAAAAGATCTCATAATCTCCCTAGCATTCTGATAGAAAGGGAAAATAAGCCAAGAATGATTGCATACATTGATCTTTATGTGAAAAAAAATCACCTTAGTAATATGATAAGCCATAATTAACATGGTAAAAATGCATTATTTTTTCAGAAACTCAATAACCCAAATAGATTGCAATTTACTATTGCCCCTGACCACAGATCAAATAAGAAGACTCTTACTAACTCTATTATCATCTCCTAAGAGAAATAAAGAGGTCCTCCAATAAGATTGATTTCACTTAGAGACCCTGTCAATGAGTATTCAATGGAAGAGGACATTCTTGAAAAGCTCTTTCTCCACTTCGTTACTTCCCCACCAGTCTACAGGTAGAGGGGAAAAAGAAGGTTATTTATGTAGCTCGATTTTAATCAGTGGCAGGGAACTGGAACAGCACAATCCTGATTTCACACTTAAATCATTCAAGCACATATACTTAGGATGAAAGATATTCACCATCTTTGTCATTTTACCAAGTCTATACATAGGAAAACTATGGCTCAAAAATGTGTCCGCCCTCCTTAAGTACGGATCAATCAAGCCCATTTCTTCAGCTTGTTCATTTACATTTCAGAGGGTACAACAAGCAGACTCGATCTAAGTGCCTGTTAGCAAATGTGCTTGGCCTTTTGCTGATTACAGCAGCATCATTTATTTTGTCAGTGTTAGAAAAGTCTCAGCCTTGCCACCTGGAGCTATAGCACTTACTCATTAGACCCCTCTGTCCCACCACATCCCACAGGGGCTGCTAATTACTGGCTTTACTCCATTTAGTTTCATCTCTGATTTAATTATGTGCACTAAGCCCTAATGAAAAGTACAATATGGCTCCTCTTACCTTGGCATTCTCCATTCTGCTCTTCATGCCCAGCATTGCATAGGCAGTTGCCAATGGGGACCAGCCATTCACCATCTGCCCCACAGTACATTTTTGGCACATCCTTCTCTTCCGAGTTGTTGACACAAGAGCCTCGAACTTCCACCAGGGAGGAGGTATCAGCCCCTGTGATGGTGTCTGGAAACTGGGCCAGATTGCGAACAGTGAGTGGGCATTTCTTATAGAACACTCGGACTGACACCAGGGCAATGCAGGCACCGACATCCTGAAAAGCCAGGTAAAACCCCTTTTTGCTCAGTGGCCCCACATCCCGGATCTCAGTGTTGAGCTTCATGATTCTGTCGCCAATGTCTACTTGGGTGAAGCTCTCATCAGCAGCAATGGTGTCAATCTTAGCAAACTGGCTCTCTCTGATGAAACGTTCCTTGTCATTGTCTGATTCGTAGTAGTACAGGTTAAACGTCTCCTTGCAGGTCCCCATGACTCCTGGGAGGCTATTGCAGTCCCGCAAGGTGAACTTGATCTCAATGTACACCCTCTGAGCTCCTTCCCGGGTGATCCAATCAGTTCGCAGCCAGTTATTCTGGCTGGGTTCCATCACGTTGCACACTTGGTAGGTTCGGATTGGTGTGTTTTTTTCATCCATGATACTCACTTCTTCCCACTACAAAGATCCAGGGGAAACATGTCAGTAACAAAGCTTCATCATATATGATTTGTCAACTCTGTTACTCCACTCTAGTCTAGTATTCTACTTGCATAGGGCATCAATCAACTATTTTTCTTTCAATAATAAAGAAAATTATTGTGCGCCAATCCTCATGAATAATGCATCTTATAAGAGATCAAACAGTATTTTATTGAGGAAGTGACTTTAGGTTTTTTTTTTAACTGTTTAATTTTTTCTGCCTAAAATCCAAAGGCAATCATGGATTTATAGCTTCTGAGTTCTCAGCAGTTCCTTGTGGTGGTCCAACAACCTCAAATTCACCTATTACAACAGCTACAATTTCAAGTGGCAACTGTTCAAATTTGCTCATACATGAAAAAAAAACAACTAGTATGTGTATTGTTTCAAACACTGAACAGAGATCAGCAAATTAAGGGCAGGAAGAACAGAGCTTGCCAAAGGAAGACGATTATCAGTTAATTAGTTGTGCTCCTGTCAGAACTTTTCTCTCTAATACCTAAAAAAAAGTCAACTGAATTTTTTGGCACCACCACTACTCTTTAAAAGTGGCAAAGAAAATACCATCATTCTGGTTTCTGTAATCCTAGGAAGACCGCAAATTTTATGACTGGGCTTCTCAAATATACTCAGGAGGAGAAACTTTTCAGGAGCATATATTCAATTAAAAAGTTTGCACACCTTCTTAAAAACAGACACGTAGGTAAAAAGGAGTGAATACTTGCTCTGCTTCTAACTATCCAGTGGACAATGAAAATAAAATTGTAAGTGGTGTTTATGATTGAAAGCCCAAGACCTTTAAGCAGGTCAGTAGTGTTTTCATTTCATTCTACTTGCTAACACAAAGATGGTAATGGTAGAATCATCAGAATTCAGAGGAATTTACTGTAACTAGAGTGGTAACTTCACTCTCCCTATTGCTTTTAAAAATAATCCTGAAAACACTAAGACAGTTTGGGTTTCTAGCTCCTAGGAGGGTTGTAGGCAGCCTCCAGTTCTTCATTAACATCTACAGTAATGCATTGATATGGATCTGGCATAAATCAGCTTAAGTACCTAACACATGAATATAATTAAAGGGAAAAAAGATAGTTTTACAAAATTTGCATTCTGCAATAGCTCCACTTAAGTTCCATTCAATCCAAGAAAGTACATAGAATCATAACGTATCTTTCCCATCTGCACACTGGAAAACTATTAATGGATGGAAAGGTTACTATGTGAGGGGTCATAATGCATAAAATGTTGTATTCCTTTCATCTGCTACCATTATGAAAGTTGGAAGTGGGAGGAGTAAGTGCCCTGTGGTGATTAGAATTTTCTTTTATCTAGCAAGTAATAAATCACCAGTAATTTACTTATTTGGGGAAATTCATGTAAATCCAAAAATAGATCCCCACCTTCAAAAAGACCTATTCAGCATCCACCTCATCTCAGAACAAAGGGAAAATGGGAAAACGCATTTATCAGTGTGAATGAAAGCACAGAGAGATCTCACCATAGATTTCATACAGGTCTGGTGTGAACTGTCCAACCTGAGAATCATTGTCTAAACACACTGATCAATTCACTAGAAAGAACAATGGCATAGCTTCCCTTATACAATGAGCATCAGCAGACTCTTTAAAGAAACACAGCCATGATATTAACTTGTTTAATTCTTTTTTGTTTTTGCTACAATGTTACACCATCAGGATCCATCACTTTCAGTTTCTAATGTTCTGCAGAATTACTCTTGCGGACAGTGAGCTGTCTGTCTGGACTCTGCCTCACCTTTGACTGATTGGAATTGTGAAATCAGGTTTCTTTTCAAAAGTAACACTAGCAATAAAGACCAAATGTCAATATCACACAACTACCCTAAGTTTCCAACAAAGATATGAAATGTTCTAAGCACAGGGAGAGATCTAAGAATAGTAAAAGAATGAACATGTTTTTATTTTCAAGAAGGAAGAAATTTTGAAAGACAATCCGTGCATGCCTAGTTGGTAGACACACAGTTTATCCCTTCTCAAGGCTAGAAAAAGTCTTCTTTAATGATAAAATGTAAGTTTTGATTAAATTTTACAATTTCACATACAATTTCTCAATGGCAATTATGTCTTTTGGAATGACTAATTCTGTTGTAAACTAATGAAAGTTCACTTCTAACCTTTTATAACAATGCTTTAAGTATTACACTCTTAATACATAATAAAAGAAGAAAAACTTCCTATATCAGCCCATAGAAAGCTCTGGGCCCTATACAGTAAACTGCATAGACAACTGAAAGAAGTATATATAGTAAACTTTCAAGACAACTGAAAGAAGTTTTGTGTCTAGAGAAAGTGACCAGGTGTTCTTTCAGAAGTTCTGGACAGGGAATTAAAAAAAGAAAAAGAAAGAAAGAAAAGGAAGAAAAAAAAAAGACGTTCTGTAGCATATTAAATTGCAATAAAAGCTTTCCAGAAACTAGATAGATCACAGACACGGTACTCTCAAATAAGTCACATGTATATTTAGTGAAATGAATTAGTTCAAAATCATACTGGATGTATTCTCTCCTCAAACTTAAAAGCAGCCCATAGGAAACATATGGCTCATTAAATGTGTTAATAGAAGTACAGATAGTTTCTACCTTCAGTTTTGCTAGCACTTGTAATACACTTTAACCTATGGAGAAATCCTCCTGGTAGAGCAGCCTGGGAAAGCCCCGCCTGATGCAGTGACCTTTCCGGGGTATAGGATTAACAATGAGCCTGACTCTCACTAAGATAAAGCTGTACCTTTCCTCACATTCAAAGGATGAGGGCAATTGCCTGCAATCAGTGGTGAATGCAGCCTGTCTACACTGCCAGCAGCCTGCCAATCACTCTCTCTCTCCCCTTTAAAAAATGGTTTTGGGCACGGACTAGAATTTTTCAGCAAAGAGCAAGACAACAACAGCAGTCAAGTTCAGACAGATAAAGAAGAAGACACTGCAGTCTCTGTTTTATTTCAGACAGATTATAGTGCCTGCTTTGATTCTTCATTTTTTATCACCATTTTCTTGCCTGGTCTTATTTTGGAAACATCTTCTTAACAGTTTCTGTGAATCTTTTTTTTGTTGTTTTTTTAAATCCTTTATAGTCGATTCAATTGTTAGACGTGGAGAGCCATGCTGGGTGTTAGCATTACCATTTTTTGCCTGGTAAAGACTCTTAATCCTTCATTCTCATTGTTTTTAATCAATTGACTGAGTCATAAACTATCAAGCATGTAAAGGTCAGATAATTTGCTTGATTTTGAAAGGATGTAAGAATTATTTCAATTTGGCAGAAGTCAGAGTTACACTCAGTACTGACTTCTTTCCAGAGCTGATTCATTCTGACTTGTTACTGGGGAGTTGGGGGACGGCTGGGTGAATCCAGCCAGCGACCTAGCAACAAGCTCTGAAGCCTCTGAAGGAGGCCGTCAGTGAGGGCTGCAAATTTGAGAAGAAATCAACAGGGACAGCGTCCCAAGCCCCAAAGATCTCCATTCAAATACTCCAAAGTTTTCACATCTAACACCAACAATGCACAAGCTTGTAGTTTTTCTGCACAGAGTAGGCCCTGACAGGAGCCTACCAGGCTTTCTCTTGCCTGTAGACAGAACAGCAGCTGATTTAAGGTCGTGATAGCAAGGTAAGGACCCTAACCCCCTACTGATGTAGGTACAATCAGAAATGTTTTTTCCCGGGTATTTTTGTGTATATTCACTGTCCTCATCTGGAAGCAGAACAATTGCTCTAAAGTGAACCCTGTCAGGGCTTCATGGCCATCACAGTAATAGCCATAAATTCTAATTTGGTCCCCTGATCATATTTCTTGTCCGTATTTTAGTTTTAAATAGGCATCTAAGTCTATGCGTGCACCAGTCTCCTAATTTTGAAACCCCCTTCTGCCCTTTTGGTTTCTAGTTCCTCCATGACAGAGCCATCCAGAGGGAGTATAGGATTTCTCCAACAAAGCGTAATTCACTTCATAGGCCACAGCGGAAATCTGACCCCCTCACCACAATCACCAAGAATCAAGCCATTAGGACTCTCTGAAAGTTGCTAATCACTCCTTTTTTACCCTTTGCAGCAGAGAGCAATTCAGAACTTACCCCTCCTTCCAGAGGGCTTGCTATCCACCCAAGTTCTCCCTGAACGGATCTGGAATCCAATAAAGTAACTGCAAAAAAACAAAGGAAAATAGATTAATTTCCAATTGGAAAAAGGCAATAATACAAAAACCATTTGCCTGAGCGTTTCCATATGTGCGGAGCGGGTGCATATCCAACTCTGATCAAAACCTAAACTTGGTCTCACTTAGGTAAATAATCATTACTCACTCGATCCCCTCCCCTCTTTATATCTGCAGGTTCTTATTTATTTAACTTGCTTAGCATTTAAAATTCCATCCTGGGGCTCCGTCAATTCATTTTCTAAAGAGGATGAATAGAGAATCTCAAGCACAATTCCAAAAAACCCCAAAAACCGAATATATTAATGTAGGGCAGCAACACTTGAGAGCAAAAGCAGCGTTCATCTCTGTCTGGTATCTACTAAAAGTATTTGTTTGTGCAAGTTTCAGATGACCGTATAACTCATCCTCATGGCGACAGAAGCACAAATGAATTCTATCAGACTATGCAAAGGTTCAGGGAAAAAGCTGTCTCCTGTTAACATTTTCCCCCTTCCCCAGCAAATAAATAGTCCCTGTATGTGGTATCCGCTGGTTAAAAAATAAAATAAAATCGAAGTTTCAGAAAGCGGGGTGTGGGAACTGGGTGCCAGACGTGTGGAATTAGAATGCAAATGTTCTCAAGTGTTCTGTCTTTCGCAGGTCTTTTGGAGAACAATCAATCGGAGACTCGTCCTCCGCCCCCGGGAAATCACTGGTTTGAATTTTAGGTACGGAGTGGTACCTAGTGGATTTAACATGCTTGTGCTACACCTCAGAGTGTGCCTCAAAGCTTAGGGGGGAAAGGAGCGAGCGCCTACAGAGCTGCAGTACCCCGCTCGGGCTGGAACAGGACTAGGCACTGACGACACTGAAAGGGATGCAATGAATTCGAAACCTCTTCACATTCCCTTTCCCACCGCGATCCGCAGGCCTGGAGGTCGAAAGGCCCATCTCAAAGGCATCTCTGGGTTATTAATTTGATCAGCGAGGCTGGTCCTTCGGGCGGGGGGAGGGGTGGGAAGGCCGAGGCTCCATCTTCGCTCTTGCGCCCCCAACTCCCAGTCTCAGGCCCAGGCCCCCGAGTTCTGCCCATCCCCCTCTTATTACACCCCCTAAGTCAAGACAGTTAAAACTCAGCCTTTCCCCCGATTCTCCTGGGGAGCTGGAATTCCAGGGGTCTGTTCATCATTTTTAAACGTTGAGTCTTCCCGGGGTCGCTCCCGCCCGGAGTTGCGCCCCCTCCCCGTTCTCTCCTCTCGGTCCCCAGAGAAAAGCCCGCTACATCCATTTGGATTTATGTAAGGTGGATTAGGGACACAAAGGGAACAATAAGACCCAATTTACAAAAAAAGGGAGGGAGTAGAAAGGGAGGGTAAAAGGGAGAAAAGGAAACGTGATGGGAATAAAAAGCAACAAAATGAATTAATTTTTAAGGAAAGGAGGGGCCCGGGAGGGGGTGTAGCCCCCTTTCAACCTCGGTGCCTTTTTGTCCAGCATTCCCAAGTTTTGCTTCCAAAAGAATACGCAAAAGGAATCCAAAGAAAGAAAGGGGGGAGGAAAGAAAAAAGAAAAAGAGAAGAAAGTCCACGTCGGGAGCGAGAGGTCTAGGAACCGTCCTAACAAGTGTGCGAAGTAACCAGGAGAACGCGGGACCCACGATTCCGCTCACGACTCCCACCCTGGGGACTGAGCGGCGGCGGTGGCGGCGGCGAAGACCGCAATCGAACCCAGGTCCGAAAGAGGGGTGGGGGCGATCTGGAGCGCGGGAGAGCGCCCCTTTCCCGGGAGCAGCGTCTACGGGCAGGTGTACACCACGGTCCGGGAGCCTCCGTCTGCAGAGCTCTGGGTACCGGCTGGCCAGCCAAGGCTAAGTTGGTTTTTGGCTCCCTCCTTCGGAACAGGGAAAATGAGAAGCCTGCACAGGGACGGGTGGAGGGATGGACAGATGGCTGCGGAGACCGAGAGGCGGACGGACAGATGGACAGACGGACGATGGATGTGGTGAGGGAAGAGTCCACAAGACACGACAAAGGCTACACGCACGCAGGGTGGACCACAAGGGTTTCGCTGGGAGAGACGCACAAGCGCGCGCGGGGCCCACACACACACACACGCTTGCGCGCGCGCCACGCGTACACACATAGCTTTCCTCTCTGGGCCCAGCAGAACTAAAGGGTCGCCCCCCACCTCCCGACATAGTCCTCCCCGCACGTCTGAAGAGAAGCGCAGAAAACGGCGCCCAGCGGGACCTGTCCGTCCCGGGCCTTCGCTCCAAACTAGCCCAGTGCTCCGTGCCGGGCTCGTGATGTGAAAACTCGACGATGCTCAACTTGCGGGTGGATGGTCCTGGTGTACGGGGCGATCGGAGGAGCTGGGGCTGCCCTAGGCCGGCGATCGCACCGAGAGGCGCGGGCCCGGGCGGAGAGATAGGAGTCTGAGGCCGGGCGCTAGAAAGCAGGTCACTGCCGCCCGCGAGCGGCGCCACGACCTCTGCGAGGCTGAGCCCCGGAGTACGGTCGGGGGAAGCGCAGAGCTCGGGAAACTTTGCAGAAACCAGAGCTTGAAGGCTTCCACGAGAAGCCGGGAGCCCCGCGCCCTCACTGCGCCGCAAGCTTGCGCTTCCCCCTCGCCCGGGGCTGCTGGGGAAGGGGACTCGTCCTCCATTCTGTGTTGTTTTCCAGCCCGGGCCGGAGCTCCGTGCATCCCCTCGGGGCGCTTCATGCGGACCCCGCGGGAGGATGCTGATCAACTTTGGCCTTTGGCTACAAACTTGGGCCCCCCCAGGCCCACACGGGTCAGCGCCACGGGGTGGGCAGCCCGGCGGCTCTGCGGCGCCCCAGTTCGGACTTTGAGTTCCCGCAGTCTTCTCCCGAGTCGGGACGCACGGCTCCCTCCAGGCTCCGCATCCCGGCCGCCCCGCGCTCCCTGGGACCCTTCCCCCGCCGATCGGGTCCTGTCCGTGCCCGACCGTAGAAAGCCCACCCCGCGCTTACCTTCATTCGCCGGGTACACCCTAGAACCGGTGACAGCGTCGCAAATCCCAAAGAGAAACGAAAAGAGGACGAAATAGAAAATCCCAGCCATGGTTCGCCGTGCCAACGCTGCTATCCTGCCGCTTCTATCCCAGCGGAATAAATGCTTAAGTTAGGAGTGCAGCAAGCTGAAGACATTGCCAAGAGGGTGGGCCCGGCCCGTGACGTGCACCCGCCAGTCCGGGGCCCGCGGCCAATGGGGGAGCACACGGGGTGGCCCAGGCCCCGCCCCCAACCAGAGCCCGCCCCCACCCCGCCCTCTCGGGCTCCTTGGGGCGCAGGTCTCCCGGGGCTCGAAGGGGCGAGCTCTGCCGGGTCCCGGTCCCCGCCGGAGCGAACCCGCGTGGTCCCCGACTCCACTGAGGGACGGGGTCCCTGGGCGACTGTGGGTGCGTCCGAAGACTGACTTAACTGTGGGGAACCTTAGGAAATGTTGGCAACCTTCTCTGCCCACAACGGGAGGTTTGAGATGGAGAAAAAGGTCCTCACTGAAAAGCAGTAAGGACAAAGTTGCTCGGCCCCTTCGCTCCTTCCCGGGGGTCCGAAGGGTGGCGCCCGCACACTTGCTCCTGCGCGCCACCACCGCCACCGCGGCTGCCCTGCCCCCTCGGAGTCTGTGGCGCTCCTCGGTCTGCAGAGCTTTCGGGGGACTTTGAGAGCCGGAGAATTCGTTTCTCCTCCAGCTCTGCAGTCGCCTAGAGAGCACGGACACAGACGTCCCCAACGTCCAGCCCGCCGCAGGGCTCAGTCGCTCACTCAGAGAAAGCTAGCGTTTTTCTAGTATCGGGGTCACGACTCCTGCTACAGCAAGACGCCTCGAGACGGCCAAGGATTCAGGGAACCCGCAGTGTGCTTCCCGCGGGGAGCCCCGGGCTCCCATTCCGGGGCGGAGGGTTCAGAGAAGAGGGGCGCGCTGTTAGCGCCGGGGCTGCAGCCGCAGCGATAGCGCACGGAGACCCGGAGCCGTGCGCTTCCCGCTCGCCGCTGCCGGGGACCGCGGGAACCCCGGGCGCCCCTGCCCCGGCGTCGCGGGTGCCACTGTCGCCCTCCGGTGTGCTGCCACCTCTGGGCCGGGATCTGTCCCCGAGGCGCGCTCGGGTCGCGGGCGCAGCCACCTGAGCGCCGAGCGGCGACGGCCCCTCGGCCAGTTACTGGGGACCGGGCCCCGGCGCAACTCGCTGCCTTCTCTCTAGGGGTTCGGAGGGGGGCCCGACTCCCAGCGAGGAACCTCCCTTCCTTCTCCCAGGACGCCCCTCCTCTGGCTCCCTCCAAGGCAGGCCCGAGTTTTCCTCGCGAGCCCGGGTCCCAGGGGGAGTGCGACCGCCGGGAACTGAGAGTGGCTTTCCAGGCCCTGCCGCAGCTCTTCGTGAATCAACCGCGCCACCTGCCGGCCAGATTCGGCCGTGCGGGGCCACGAAAGAGGAAGGGGGCGCGGACAAAGACCGCAACCAACGACCGGTAGAGGTGGCTTGTTTTAGTCCACCTGTCCCTCCCTGTCCGGCGCAGGCCGGCCGCTACTGTGGGCAGCAGCCTGGAGGGTCGGGGAGTCCTGTCGCGCTTCTCGCCACCCAGATCACAAACATCGGGCTCAGAAAGCGTTTTGAGGAGAAACTCAGCAGTCGACATCCGAGGGGTCGCTTGCCTGAGTAGCTGCTCTCCCCAAAACTGGACTCCTAGACAGAGCCGGCGCAGCGAAGGGCAGTGTGGGACAGAGACCGGCCGCGCCGCACTGGCCGCGGTTTCAGGTCCTGGGCCTCGGCAGCAGATCGCGTTTGCCCCGTGCGAAGTCAGACCTGGGCTAACCGCACAGGCGAGTTTTACTTTCACAGAAAACAGTGCGCTCGGCGAGGCGCTGGGCAGAAGCCGGGTCGGTGCCCTGGAGGGACAGCTTGTGCGGCGCCTGGCATTTTGGCCCTTTGTTGAAAGACCTGTAGAAATGTCCCTGTCCAGGGGAGTGGATTGCAGTTCAGTTACTGTAGCTACTGACTTTACATAAGTGCGGGGCGGGGGCGACTTATGGACACAGAGGAGAAAATATATATAGCAATAAGGCCCCTTGAGGAATGCGTTTCTAGGTTCTGTCGTGTGTCTTTCTGAGTTTTACAGAAACCAAGCTGAATATTGGTCGCCGTCATTTGGCACACAGATTCGAAAGAAAAGAGCAATCCGAATTCTTTTTGAAACAATAGATGCTAGTTGCCGCTCTGCAGGAGCTTGATTGTTGAATGTATCTGTGTTTGAAATGGAAAACTGACTGCCTGCATCGTTAAAAACCCTAAAATTTCTTTTAAAAAGTACCATCCCCCCTCCCATACACACACTGAATATTAAACAACAACAAAAAAATCTTTCCCAGCCACAGCTGCCTAAGAGCAAGGCATTATTTGCTAGGATATGTCCCCTGATTCCCCTTTTTTCTTTCCAGTTTTCATTTCAGGCCTCCAAGCAGCCCAATAAGCGGGACAACCAAGAAGCAGGAAATGCTAACCTGGAAAAATTACTGTAGCTTCCTGTGTAAAGCATTTCTGGGCTGCGGATCAGAAATGAGCTGCTGTCATCCATTGCAACTACTTAGAGGAAAATTCTTCTGTCCATTGGGATTTTGTAGAGGAAAAGTGTTCTGACCTAAGGAACGAGATTCCTCCTAAAACTTGAGCAAAGATGAAAACATGATAGTGCCCCTGGTCTAACATCAAGGCAGAAACTGTCCTCCACTACATAACAGGAAAGCTCCACAGAGTTTTCAACAAATCAGTGGAGTCATAAACATATCAGAGAATATTGTGCTTTCCAAATGTACCTAAAATTACCTAATTTTAAAATAACATACTTTGGCTCTTTTCAAACAAGCCCCTCGGTGCTGTAAGAATTAAGGGTTATTTTGTGTGCTCTAAGAGACATGTCAGAATAGACCTGCTAGTGAGCTTAATGAAAAAGTTAATTAAATAATGTGAAAGCAGATTTTTTTCTTTTGTACCATGGTCAAAGACTTGAGCTACAAAGTACATTGTAAATGGTAAGTTAAGTTGTGGCTGAATTTCAAAGGTATTTCTAATCTGTGGAAGATATTTTAAAATGGAAGCAGGAATCTGAGAGTTTCCGGCTCTCTGTGGAGGTTCAGTCTCACAAAAATAATGAGAAAAGGGCCTTTGACCTGTGGACAAATAAGCAATGGTAACACACGGGAGGCTAAGATAGAAGGTAAGAATGAAAACATGAATCCACTTTGCTTTTTTCCAGACACAATAGCAGATTTTTCTAGTTACTTTAGCTGGGTTTCCCTGAGTGTCAGTCTTTGTATCAATAAAATATCAATGACGTCCTGTTATTTTAATTCAGGCATCTCTGGTTTACTGTCCTGTATGGGCTTTGCTGGCTGTGTATCTTTGCATAAATTAATCTCTCTGAGATATGGCTTTCTTATCTGTAAATTGTAATTATGCTATATAATGCATTCATATTGAATGGATTTTATAGCTTACACATTACAGTACCTGGCACATGATAGATAGCTATTATTACGCTTTAATAATAGTTCATTAATACTTACTAATATAAATGGGAAATCATCTATTCAACTTGAATCTTCCTTTTCACAAGGAAACCAAACTCTGTGATTTACCTTTTGTGCTCTATGAGAAGAGGATGCTTTCTTTTGCTAACTCCTGCTGGTAGGGAGAAGAAATGAATTCTAACATCTTCCTATCTTCTTTATTTTTTCTTATTAATTTATGTCAGCTCACATCCAGCTCTCATATTCCTGGTTGATTCAATGGTTTTGAACCTAGGGATTATACCTGTCTTCCAATATGATCATTTCAAAACTAATGAAATGAAACAAGATGTAGGGAATCCAGAGTTCCACAAGCAGTAACCAAAGCTCTACCTATGTCAGAAAACCCATGGCCACAAGCTCTGATCTTAAAATACAATAACCCGGAACAACATTTGGTGGGCTTCCTGAAGCCTCAGGAACCCTAGTCAGAGGGTTCAATCCTCTGATGTCAAGGCTTTGATGTTCTTTCTTATGCAGATGAGAAGCAGAGCTTTGATTAGCCCTTCACACCTGAGTGGGAAAAAAGGCTGTGGAACTGGGGGGTCTTGATGATCAAGAAAATGAGACTGCAACACAGCAAGAGACCTTTGAGCAACTGAGTCACAGAAAGACCGACGGGAAGGTTGGAGGGCCCAAGGGGGCAACTGAGTTTATTCAACTCTGACACACATTTCTCAACTGCCAACTGTATGCCCAGCACCACATTTTAGGATTTCGAAGGTTTCTTCTCAGCCTTGACTGTGCATGATACAGCCCAGACCCCAGGGACAGGAGCCAAGAGGAAACCATCAGGAAGCTTTCCTTCTGGAGACTCAAGGGAAGGTGGAAAGAGAGAAAGGGCACCTGCCAAGACACTCAGTTCAGTTCCGGACCAAGGCTAGATGCTTGGGACGCTTCAAAGAGTCAACAAGCCTTCATGGAGGAGAATTTGGAAATTTGCGTAGATAATGGAAATTTATGTGTTCTAGAGGAAATACCACCTTTGAGATTATATTTATTTATCTTGTTTGGGGCTGCATTGCATTGCACACATGTGTTAAACACTAGAACTGTGCTATGTTTTAGGCATGAAAGCCATACCCCAGAAGAAGTGTAAAATATCTCTTCTTTGGACTCCTTGAATACATTTATGACATTGGGTTCATTCATTCTAACTCAAAATGTGACTGTAAAATAACAAGTAATAGTTATTAAATATTTGAGCTATTAATATTTTCACGCTTGAGAGATATGTTGATTTATGTTAATTAAGAGAGCTTTTGAAATTGTGCTTTGATTATGATGAAAAACTAATGATAATATATATGTGAATAACATAAAGTTGACACAATTTGTAAGCCATTTTAAGGAAGGAAAAATTAATTATCTGGTCAAACTACCAATTTGTAGAAATACTGCAGTAGTTCCCTTCTTTTTCTCTTTCTGAAAGACAAAGTATAATTGCAATGAAATTCCGTAAGAAAGTAATATGGCCATGCACATAATTTGCGATTTAGTATATAATGAGGATATAAATTTGGAAACCTAACTTTTCCTTCCCCCATCAGCTGAAAACATTTACAAAGCACTTATGTTCCAAACATTTATTTTGTGTTTTCAAAAGAGCTCTGAATATTCTAAAGATACCTAAAATGACAGATAATATATTTCTCTACGTACAATGTAAATCCCTTAAATTCTTGCTCAGGTAATGGAATTTTATAAGTGTTCTAGAAGAAATACCACCTCTGAAATTATATTTATTTAAGTTTTATTCCTTTCATCCAACCATTTATTCCAGCTTGTAAATAAGAAAAGGATTTTCCTTGCACAAGATTTTGCTTTTGACCATTTCTTCAAAAGGATGAAATATTTTGGAAACTCAGTGAAAACTCCAAGAAACATAATTATTTTCCCCTGAGTTCTATACTATTTAAACTCCGGTATAGAGCAATGAAACCTTATGAAAATCAGTTATACATAAATCAGCTCCTTATGGGAAAGAATGAAAAAGTGAGATTTGTAAACTTAATTTACTTCAGGGACTTTCTGGACATAGAGAGTTTAAAAACAATGAATTCATAAAAGTCTTGACTCAGGCATCCGGGGACAGGCACATGTCACACAACTTTAGAATGTGCTGATCAGCCCTCTTTACACCCAGTGATATGTAGAATCACTTTCTCTGAGACCTTGACTATGTCTGCACAAATAAACTAGCTTAATTTTGGCAAACAATGAGTTATTTGAAGTAGGGAGGCAAAAAAGAAATTCAGTTAGTAACGGATCATTTGGCTCCAACTGACATTTGAAGTATATCAGTTCAACCATTTGTTTTTCTTCGCATTCAGCTCTGTGTGTGTCTGCACTCCAGGTTCTGCTTTTGCTGGAGGATGAAGGAGTTAAAAATTAGACACCAAAATAGAGAGTATCGTATCCCCCCGCGCCATCTACGATTGAAAGTTTTCGCTCTCTATAAAAACAACTTGTAAAGAACAGCCTTAACTTTGCCAACTTTGGTGGGAGTGGAGTGGTCTCCATTTAGGATCAATTTTTCCCCTATAGAGAGTATTTGTGCATTATAAATATTACAGGATTTACTCCCTCAGATTTGACACCCCATTTTGGCATTCTGGATTAACATGTGGGATGATATATATATGTAACCACTTGTTAAGTTTCTATCACCTTTATCTCTTGCAGCTCTGAACTAAAACCAAACTGAACCAAACCATGCAGAGGGGATGGAGAGAGGAATTCCGGTATGCATTAACTTTAAGAGTTCGGTCCCATCGCTGCAACTACAAGCTGCCTATTTATATTGCATTAAACACCTATCAGAAGTAATTGAACATTGGCAGGAAATTAATCAAGTCTGTGTCATTAAATGGTCAGTTTACTGCCGCTCAGTAAAGCGGGATCCCATTTCCTCTGTGTGTCTCATTATGCTCTCATTTGAAACTTTTATAGTTTTCCCTGGGATTGTTGCAATTTAAAATACTTCGATAAATAACTAGCTGTGTCCAAGCTGCTTAGCAGGGTAAGTTACCCAGGGAGCTAAATTTGCAATGCAGAAATCACAGCAAAGACAGAAATCAGAGCAGAGGTAATGAGGAAATTCAGAATGCTTCAGGTCTTCCCACTGACAGCTTTCTTTAGCAATACACCTCTTGCGTCATTTTCTATTACATTTTCATGTGTACAGATACCCATCTATATATAAACTCAGGTCCTTGTTTTAAAAACCTGACTTAGATTACAAGTAAGATTAGCTGGCTTTAAAGCTCCTATACACAAGCACTTTGCATGTGACAAATCACCGTGGTTTAGCTCTAGATCTGGAAAGGCCTGTGATTTAGAATCTTCCTCTTGCTGCTCTCTGGTTTAATCTACTCAGCTCTGTTTTTGCTGTGTCCACCTACACACAGCTGTCCATCTCCCTGAAACCTTTTTGCTGTCAGTCAAGTGACAGCCTTGGATAGAAGCTTTGTGTGCCAAGGCCTCCTGAGGGCCAGCGCTACATTTAGATGGAAGGCAGTGGGGGTGGTGAGGGAACACAGGGTTTCTTCCAAGGCTGGCAGTGGGAGACAACTGGTGGGAGGGCTTTGGTGGGTGGCTCCTTCAGAAACTGCTTTCTCAAACACACGCAAAAATGCAAACATATATACCAGACCCCCACATCTGCAGGCCAGCACCACTGTAATGTAAAATCATGCTGGGAAGTCAAGCATTCCAAGGCCCGTGGAGGCAGGGAATAAAGCACTCTTCTGTACTTTAACAGGGATTGGTGCCCAGTATGGTCCCTAGTTTCTCTCCTAGTGTGAGAGATCAGATGGGTCTAGCTTTCCCTTTCTTGGATTCACTGATTCCTAGCTGACCTGTAAGTACTAACATCTCTTCCTAAAATTACTTGGGAACTTTCATTTTAGGCTAATTGGAGAGTAGCTGGAGGAATGTTCTGCTAAGGATTTTGTATGGATTTCATCCTGTATGATTTGATGTCTTAATTTTGGAAGGAGGTTGCATCTTAGAACATGAAGCCACACTGTTGAGATAGCTCTGTACTGTAGATTACTTCCCCATACAATCAGATAGGTCAGTAGAACAAATTAGTTTTTGATCTCTAGGAAAATCAGCCTGAATTGAGATGCAGGCCTTATTTTAATTACTTTGTTTTTATTTAGTCCCATTTGCATTCTGATGATAGAATCACTGAAACTTGACTTCATATTCTTGAGCAGCTAAGGTTTAGCACCTTTAGGTAAAGTGTTCAAGTTTACAGTAAAATCACCGGGAGCCCAGGTATTTTCTAAAAGTAAATGTTTTAATTTTGACCTCGCTGTTGAATATGAAATATGCTTGGCTCTCTCTCAATTAAGAGATATGTCACCTATGATAGCTAGTACAGTTTACCAAGATAATGCATTAAAATTTACTTTTTACATTAGCTATGAATACATCTTATCTTGATTGTGTTTCTATTTCTATTTTTGTTTTACTGTAGCTAGGCAGGCATAAATCAAAAATTGTGAATTTTTAAAATTTGAACATTTTGGTTTAGATCCCTATACCAAATTGTCTAATTTGCTGTCTGTCTAGGAACACTGTCCCTTGTTACAGCTGGATCCCTCATGTAGCCAAGCAAAAGGCAAGTAGTAATTGTTCAGGAGCAAGAGTGTAGGCAATAAACCTGAGCAAATACCTTTCTAACCCAGGAGCTTATTTAGGATGTTAACACAGATGCTTAGCAAACCCATGGGGAATGTATGGGGAATGCTTGATATACCAGTACCTTAAACTTGTTAAAGTGGAAAGCTAATAATTACCAAGAAAATAATTTTTTATCTTTTTTTCTGAACACTGTTGATCTTCCAAAACAGTGCTTCTTTTTGATACTTGGTGTAAAAATAGTAAATGTCTAAGGAAAGTAAAGAATTCTGGGAAATTTACTATACCTATACCTGATACAAGTGTTGCAGAGATACTGAAGGTCTTAAGCTCTAAAAATTAAAGTCATATTATTCATTCTGCTCATTTTACACAGATTCTTCCTCAAAAATAATTTACCTATGTATAATTCTGTAATGTTTGGCTCTTCATGTTCTGATAAAACAAGCATGCATAATTTGAATCTAATATCACTTAGAGTTCAACTTTTTTGACAGTTGATTAATTTTCAGAATGATGAAATTGGTGAGAACAAATGAAGCAGTACTCAGAATTAATATTTTAAAGCTTTGAAACTCCCAACAAATTACAGTTGGTTATGCATAGAAGTAGGCTTTTAGGAAATTGTCTTCTTAATAAGATAGTGCTAAGAATAATATTGGTCTTTAGAATTTAATTTGGATGAGTTTGGTGTATCTCAGTGCAAATGTTACCTGAAGATTATCTGTACAAATAACACACATGGGTGCACACATAGGCACAAATCACACAAACCCCGAAATATTCTTTGGAAGCCACTGAAGTTCATTAATTTTTAAAAAATATGCCTTGCGTGTAATACCTCCTACCTCCTAATCCAGAATAAAAGCAATTTGTGTGGAAGATGAGGAAGAATGGCTGGTAGATAAAGAAAAAAACAAATTGCTTAAAATATCAGCATCTGTATAAAATTGCCTGTTTAAACTCGAAATGAATTATTGGTTTCCACTTTCATATCACTGAAGTTCTCTTTAATTCTTTCTTCACCATGGAAAATGTACATTTTTTTTCATGTACACTGAAAGTGTTCAATTTGAGAAATAACCACAAAAAAAGAAATCTCGGAAAGTAGTCTCATTGTTTTCAGAGGGGTGCTTCTCTGTATATGTTACTGTAAATGATCACACTGTCACTATTCTATGCAATGAAACCAAACTAGATGATGGTGGGAAATTTCCCAAAACTCTGGAAGATTTACTTCTTTTCTGTGATTACACAGGATTTGCATTGACTTTCCTTATGGGCCTATTCACGACAGCCATTTGGGGAAGAAATGCAAATTTTCACACAATTACTTGCTTTTTGCCACACCAAATGACCAGCCTTGTGTTGTAGCACATTGGACAAATGTGCTCACTTCTGTAAACAGAGCAGCTCATTGCATTCCCCATTATCCCTACAGTCAACTTTGGATTTCAGGAGCTGGCAGATTGCCCCCAAAAGCCAGACATTTGCTACTTCTTCTAGCTGTTCCTTTGCCTGTAACAAAGAGAGGAAAGAAAGAAAACCTGAAACCAATACAAATAGCACAGCCAACCATTAGCAACAGTGCTGAAGAGTGTGAGGATTTAGAAGATTCAAATTGGTGATAAAAACAAGGTGTGGAGAAACTAGTTCTTTAAATTACCTTGGTTCTCACTCTTTATAGGTTGGATATCTCATTTTATATTTTTATTTTTGGCAGTAGTGGGGATTGAACCCAGGGCCTTTATTCTGAATTATACCACCAGCCCTTTTCATTTTGAGAAAGGTTCTTCCTAACCATTAAGTTACCCAGGTTAGGCTTGAAATTGTGATCCTCCTGCCTCAGCATCCTAGAGTGCTGAGATTAGAGGTGCACGTCACCATGCCTAATTTCCATTCTGACATTTAACGATTATTGTCAAAATTAAGTCTTTTATAAAAGTCTATTTCTTCTTGTGTATATCATAGTAGATTCATATACAGATATATTGTTGGCAGTTTTGACCACTTGAGATAATCTTGATTATGCACGACATGTAATTTGTAACTTTTGAGACCCAAATTTAAATTACATGCTTTACAGCTACAGCAGGGGAAGGAGTCATGTAAGGGGCCCTACCTGATAACTTGGATTCAAGCTTATCTCATCTCTCATGGTCCCTGTTCCTCACCTCATACACAATAATTCTTTTTTGCATTTTGCACTTTCTAGAAGGAAAATGTATGCCTAAGTAAAGGTTTGCCCTTCTCATCTACAAAATGGAGCCAATGACGGCACCTCCTTCCGGGTTGACACAGGAGTGAAGTGACGTACCCTCACTCCCATCTCCCCATTCCTTGCAGTTCCTAGTTTCTATAATCAATATTGCACTTTTTGCTTGCGAAGAACTAGATTGTTTTAGATTCCACATAGAAGTGAAAATACGTAAAATTAGTCTATTTAGGTCTGGCTTGTTTCACTTGGCACAATATTCTCCAGTTTCATCCATGTTGTTGCAAATGATGGAACATCCTTTTTAAAGACTGAGTAGTATTCCTTTGTGCATTTCTTTATTCATTCATCTATTGCTTGACATGTAGGTTGATCCCGTAACTTGGCTAACTATTAACTAGTTCCATAATAAACGTGGGATTGCAAACATCTCTGATCAACAGATTTCAAATTTGGGGTAGTAAATACCCAGAAGCGGGATTGCTGAATGGCATGGTAGTTCTATTTTTAGTTTTATGAAAATGTTCGCACAGTTTTTTATAAACGGATTGACAGCTCCACCAACGGTCTACAAAGAGTCTCTTTTCTCCGTGATGCCCTCAGTGTTAAATTCAGGCACGGATGCACTACTATTCAATAGGGCATCATCTTCTGAAGTACTGTCTTTTGGAGATATTAATCTGTTTTTATATTTAGATATTTTAAATGATAAGGGTCATCTATTGCAGAATTTGTGTGTATGTGTCTGAATCTGTGCATGTATACATGTGCGCACAAACTTTTATTGCTTGGTTATCACAAAGTACAAACACAGCTTTTTTCCTTCTAGACCTGACATACACTTTCCAGTACAAATATCAGTCAAATCACTGTCTCCTAAGAGCAAATGATACAATCTGAATTAATGGGAAGTGTATTCTGTTTACAATGTAACAAAGCAGAGGGTGGAAATCAAGCACTTTAGTGCAGGGCACTACAAACATGTTAAACAACGAAAGGCACACTGTATGAGAACGAAAGAACCTTGGATTCGGGATTGTTGGTGTTGAATGGGCAGCTGCAGCTCAGTAAGCCTCAGCTTGGAACTGTATCATCTTGACAGCCCTCATTGGTTCTGTCCTAGTCACTTTCCTTCTATTTCTGGGACAAAATGCCCAACACCTGCAACTTAAAGGTGGAGAGGAATATGTTGGCTCACGTTTTCAGTCCGTGGTCCACTAGCTCCAAGGCAGGATGGCATGACAGAGGGACGTATCACAGGAAACGTGGCTCATGTCCACTTCTGGCTGCCCGGAGGCAGAGAGGGAGAGGAAGATAAATCCTTCCAGTTCACATTCCCAGTGCCGTCCTCTTCCTACAAACCCCACCTCCCAACACCAAGCCAGCTGTAGCGTACCCCCCCCCTCAATCCATCACCTTTCAGAGTACTCACTGAGGAGCTCATGACTTGGGGGGAGGGGCTAGATATAAACTGTAACAAGTTCTAAAATAATGTAATCCTAGTTCTAGCATTTTCCACACTTTCCCCCCGTGCAAAAATAGTTTCATATTGAGTCACTTCCAAGTGATGATCTACTATTCATAAACAAAGTAAAAATCAAATGGGATATCTACAAAGTGATGTCTTTGTAGCTAAGTTCCTTATTTTCTGTAAAAAATTCTATATGAAGAATAGTTGAATCCTATATTGCAGTTTGTATAAAAAAGATCTGCTTCCTAAAATTACTTGTTGCAAAACTGAAACCTATTAAAAATATAGAAAATACTTTATAGATTTAACTTTTGTTATAATGCTAACCTTTATTGTGTTTATGAATGCAAGTTTATGAATTCATAACTTTCACAGAGGGTCTTCATAAATAATACAACCCACTTAAATCTGCATGTTTCAAATAGCAAGGTAACAAGCAAACCAACAGATGGACGCATTTTTAATTAGTCAATCCATTGGTATCTTTTGGTTAGAAAATTCTCTTGCAGATTTGTAACAAAATCTTTCAAGGGGAAAAAAAACAAAAATCAAAAACAAATGCAGTCTCAGAATCACAGGTTTCCTAAAAGAATTATCTATTTCAATACTTTGATAACCTATTCAGTTTTCATATAGTGATAAATTAAACTAAATTATTGGTGGAAAAACAAATCAAGCAAAATAATTTGAGACTATTGCATATCTGAGACATGAATAAAATTATCATCAGACTCTAGCTTCTTTTATGTTTACCAGTTTTAACTGAGTTAAGTAAGCCAGTATGATTCAATTCAATTCAAGGCTGTTTTTTGCAATAGTGTAAGAAAAGAGTCTACAATATTATGCTTCAGTTTTCAATTTGCATTATACTGACAAATAACTTTGGGAAAAGATGCTCTTTGTTTTGGAAAAATTACTAGAAAAATGAGAAGATAATATTTATCAAAGGAAGCCAGATGCAAAACTGTGAAAGGTTTTCAGAAACTATATTGGGTGGTTCTCAATTTTAAAAGACTGTCTTTTTCTAAAAAAGAATAAAATTGTCTATCAGATTATCTCTTCATATGCACGGAGTAAAAGGAATGGAGAAATGAAGTAATTATTTTGATAATTCAGGCACTTAAAACTTTTCTCTGAAATATCAAAATGATTGATATGATAATTTTGACTGAATTAGTCAAATTACTCTTTCACAGTTTGCCTTCTCATTACATGAGCAGATACAATCTAAGTGTGGATGTAACATTTATAAATGCAGAACACTAAACGCATAGCTTACAGTACCTTTCAAGATTCATCCAATTATATATAATTACTTACCTTTTGGCAATATAGGTAGTAACAACTTGTCATCCACTTCTTCAAATGGCCTATTTAGACCTTTTCCTCTGAGACCTGGTAGCATGTAAAGTATGTTTGCTATGTAAAGTATTTCAAAGTATGACCATAGACCATTAGAACTACACAACTGTTATCAACGATTTTGGCAAATGCATATATGAGCTATGAGTAACAATTCAAACATTGAGCGAAAAATTGGATGGTGATGATGTTCACAATGTTTTATTAGCTCATTTGACAAAATATGTTAAGGTCAAAATATTATATGCTTCTACAAAAGCTGGGAAGGAAGGAAATAGGGAAGGAAAGAAAGAAGGAAGGAAGGAAGCAAAGGAGGAAAGGAGGGAGGAAGAAAAGAAGGAAGGAAGAAAGGAAGGAAAGAAGAAAGGAAACATCAGTCCTAAACTGGAAATTCAGTGAATTTCTTGTATAGCAAGTATAAGACTTGCTATACAAGAAGTAGTAAAAAGTATAAAGTAGTAAAAGTATATACTTTTTCATTATATGATTACATTTTTATAGGTTAGAAACATAGAGTAGAGAGAGAATAAAAACCAGCTAGACAAAGCCCCAAATAATCTAATCCTCTATAAACAGGTGTAGAAATCAAAAGAATCTCCTAGAATCTAGTTTCATCTTTAAGATTAAGATTTTCTGTATAAAACTAGGTGAAACATTTGTTTTCAGAAAATTAATAAACAAAATTATTGATTATGGCTGGAAAAATGCTTTAATATTAATTAGAGAGGTGAGGAGTCAGAAGAACTACATAACTTTATGTATCTTTTTTTTCTCTGAGATGAAAAGATGGAACTTTCAAATTGGAAAGGGAAAGAAAGGAAAAAAAGATTGAAATATAAGCAGTAAACTATCAGCCCCTGGGATTGATGCTTGGAGTTGGTGGTGATGAACAAGGCAGACATAATTTCTCTACAGTGGGAGAGAGGAGAAAAGAAGAAAATGGAGAACAACTTGAAATAGATCTTATTCTTTTAGTTGCTGTCCATCTTCCTCTAAGGAAAATAAAGCAACTTCCAAGCGCAAGTGCAAAATCATGGCTGACAGTCCTTAACTCACCCTGAGAATGAAGGGATATGAAAAAATTGGCAAGAGACAAATGGCATCTGGTTATTTAAAATGTGAAAAGGTTAGATTCCAGAAATTATCGACCAATCAAATTAATGATGATCTCTTGCAAAATGTCCTCACAATCCTAACAGATTGTTAAACAGACAGCTTGGGAACATGAAGAAAAAGAAGAAGTGAGTATTTGCCATCAGAATTGTTCTACCAAATTCAAGTTATAACACAGTACATAGGGTATTTCTGGCACATGATACGCAGCACCCAATAAAGAGTTGTTGACTGTTATTGTTTCTGGTAGAATACTTAGACAACACCATAGCCTATCTTAATTTTAGAAACACAGTGACCAAGTGTTTCATATCTAATGGACAAGGTGGCTTTGTCTAGTTTCAGGCATTTATCAGTGATTAAGATGATAATCAAAAGTAAGCTTCTCATATCTTTGAATGGTACATAACTGGTATGAAGAGTTACCTCACCAAGCAAGAGCCTAAGTTAAAATGATCTCGGTCCACTGGAACAGGGGAATAAAGCTCCAAGGTGAAGTGCTAAAGCGCTTTTAAAAAGTGTTAGGTTTAGGAAAGAAGGGAATGGAATTAATATGAGAAAATGAAAAATGGAAACAAAGTCTTTGTAAATAGGGAGGGATGGAGGGGTTGAAGAGGGGGCTGGGGAAGGGGGAAAAATGAGAACCAAGAGAGACTATGTAAAGGTGCAAATTTCCAATGATGAATGTCATTCACTAAATTGTATACCTACAATGCAGCAGTAAAATAAAATTTTTTTAAAAATGTTAGGTTTAGACTTTTAAAGATCTGTCATAATAAAGAAGCGATTTCATATCAATTTGTGTAAAAAAATGTAAGTTTATTAAATGAAAAATCAGCAAAAACAAATGCAGCTTTAGCCGTCAGCCAAGCTCTAGACTCCTGACTCTAGAGAGGAGAGATACTGCGGTCTGCAGAATGTGTGCCGTCACACTGGGAGTGGGTGTCGACTCTTCTGAGGTCCACATTTTTACGGGACATTGACGAATGACAAAAACCCGGGGGAGGGCAACAGGATGGTTGAGCCTGAGGCCACATCTTCTGAGAAACTGAGGGAAGTGGGTCATGCTAACAAAGAGAAGCTTAGCTTAGCAGACCCTAGCAGCAGTCCTCCAGCCCCGGGAGGGCTGCTCTGTGGAAGAGAAGCCTCCATCATCTGTTTTGTGTCAAGGGTAGAACTGAGATCAGCAAGTAGCTTTATAAGGATGCGGATTTCTTGTCAATCTATGGCAAAAAGTGTCTTAGAATTTGAGGTTTTTTCGCATCTGCTCGTCTCTTAAGTAGCGCTGTTCAAGAAGGATCCTGTTGATCATTTATCAGCAAGGGAAATCTGAACAAGGGAAATTCTGTGTTGATAGGAACATAGAATTCTTTAGCCTCTAAGAGTATTTGTGGAATGATGGCTAAAGAAAACAAATTGCTGGAAACTGCAGAAAAAATTAGATCTGGAAGTTCTGCATAGGATGACAGCCACTGAAAATGTCAATGAAGATTAAAAGGGCAATGTTTGTCTGAGGAAAGATTTGGAAGAAGTATCCATTACGTGGGACAATGTTGCTTATAAAAATATGATGTAGAACTTAACTGTAAGCCATATTTAAACAGAAAAATGAACCAGGTGAAATTAACTTTCAAGATGCATTTTATTTACCCCCATATATCTGGCATATTGTTATCATTTCAGCATAGCCTTTAAATTAATAAAATTACTAAATTAATAAAATTACATTCTTTGTTTCATATGAAATCTTTGAAGCCCTTTATGTGTAGGTTTTCCTTCTAGCACATCTTAATCCAGACTAATCCCATCTTCAGTGCTCACTAACCACATGTAATAACTGGCTGCCATACAGGATGGCATGGACTAGGAGCTAAAGTCCTCAAGCAGGACTGGTTCACATAAAAGGGATTACTAGTAAAATGAGGCTGAGTCATACAGGTTATCAAGAAATTTTGGCGACACAGCCAAAATAAAGAGCATAGCAACGTAACGCTATGGAATGTTTTCAGTCTGGCAGCCACAGAGTGATAAGAGCCAGGAATACAGGTGGAATTTGACCAGAGTAGAGAATCCAACCGAGGCCGAACTGCACCTGCCCCACTCCTGGTTGCCCTGGCAACCTGACTCCCTCCCTATGCTAATGACATTATAATGAGAACATCCATATGCAAATGAATTAAGTGGTAATTACAAGCAGAGCCTCACTTGTTCTACTAGCTCCACTTAAGAGAGCGGCAGCTGTGACAAGAGTTGGGGAGAATTTGATAATGCACAGAGGAGATCACAAAAGCAAAGAATTTGAGTTGTAAAGCAAAATGCTTATCTGGAGCCAATTCAATAGACAATAAAGTTATGTATTTCCATATTCACATTGTTCCTTCTGTTTGGCTTTCCTTGCTCTTACCATCACTCAAGGGGAGAGAGGCCACCCAGGGGAAAGAGGGGAAAGAACTTCGAGACAGAAGGAACTGTAGGAAAAGCACAGTTTGGAGAGATCAGTTCCTTTCTACCTCCCCCCATTTCAAAATGAATTACTTATGAATTGTTCTAACTCTCAGCCCGTCCATGGGGATCCACAGTGGAAAACACTGAAATTCTGGGAAAAGATAAAAAGGAGAAAGAAAGCCTGTCCTTTATTCTTGGTTCTGATTTGCTCTTAATTGCTTTTTGTAGTTTTCCCCAAGTAGATCAGAGCCACATTGTAATTAATAGTGAACAAGTTGAATACTGAACTCCAGAAAGCTGATAACCCTGGCAACATGATGTGGGAATAGTGAAGGAGTAGGCCAGCAAGCCTGGAATGGAAAGATCATGTAGGGTCAAAAGGAAGATGTTGGTAAGGGCCCAACTGTCAAGGAACACTAAAATAAGGGGTCTCCAGAAAGGTGTCATGGAAAAGTTTTGATGTGAGGAAGTTTAATTTAGCCAGAGTGAAAGTATAAAGAGGAAAACAATCTTGAGTTATTGGGATCAGTAAGTTAAACGATAATTTTTATGCAAGTGAATACATATAATAATGGTAGCAGAAAGTCTGAAAAAAGTAACTGAGGAACAGAAATTTCTAAACCAAAAATTAAAGTGCAACTCTGGATATTGATAGAGTGGGAGAAATGAGAAAAACAGAAAAGAAAGATAACTCCAGATTAAGTCTAGAACTTTCTCCGTAAGTGACAAGGGGACAGATGGGGACATTTCAGTGACAGTTGGATGACTGTGGAGTTTCAGCCTGGGCATTGCTGACATCTTGGATCAGAGTTCTCCCTTATGGGGGCTTCCCTGTGCCTGGGCAGGGTGGGCTGCAGCACCCTCGGCCTCTACCCACCGGGTGACACAGCAGCACTTTCCATGTGACAATGTCTCCATGGATTGCCATATTCCCCCAGGCGTGGGGTGGGGGGTTCCTGAGTAGTGGTACATGCTAAACCAGCAGTTGGGAAACACCAGTAAAGAGAAATGAAAACAAAAACAAAGTAGACTGAGGTAGCAGGAGGACAACCAGACAGAAATATCCAAATATGCCAGGTCTGGGAAGTGCATAATTGAAATTTCAGAAAGAGAGAGATAAGACTATGGAGATGGGAGGACTGCATTGTTTTTGTGAAGGAGCAATAATAATGAGTTATTTCAAGTGAGAGCTTAGAACAACAACAAAAAGCATAGAACACTGGACTAAACAAAACTTGAAAAAAAAAGAAAAAGAAAAATCACCATTGAGAAGTCAGAGGCAGCTTGCTGGGGAGAAGAGAAGGAAGCCAGGTTGGGTCACTAGATTCCCCATATGAGGAAGGTAGAGGAGGAAAAGGCTGAGAGGGCTGCGTGAAAGAAACCGTGGATGAAGGTGACATGTGGATCTGGGGATCTTGCAGAGGTCACGGTAAAGCCCCTGTGTGTTTGCAGAGGTGGCACGGGGTGATGGCGTTGAAATAAGATTTCACATAGTCAAACAGTGAGCAGAAGGTGATGAACAGGTGAGGCTTGATTATTTGGGGGGAACTTTGACACTGAAAATCAGAGGAGGATGAGGACACCTAGAAAATGGCACGGCCAATTAAAAAGGAAGAAGTTGGGTTTTTCAGATACGAAATAACAGAGCAAGCAGCCAGGAGTCACTGAGAGACAAGAGAGGCTGGTTTCGCCGGGCAAACTCCAGCGTCTCAATTTGATCCAAGAAGAAGGCAGAACTGCTGGGATGAAAGTCACCCTCTTAACACTTCCCCAAGATTCTCAAGAGGGGAACAGAAAACCCAGTCACAAATTTACTTTTTGGTGAAAGTGGGAATCTAAATCCAAAACCTTTCTAAGGGGAAGGGGCTTTCCACGGTACACCTTTTGTACTGCAAATGCACATTAATTGTTGCAAAATATATGTAGTTTTGTTTAAAGAAAGGCAAAGGCTGGGAAATAAAATGTACTTTTTTGGTCTTTTCTCAAAGCAGGAATTCTAGAATGACATTGTGCGCGATTTTTAAGCACATTATCTGTGGGAGTGAGACTGTAGAAAATTGGTCTTTTGCCAATTGCCTGAGTCAGTTGATTGGAAGTTGAAGCCAGAGGACTGCAGTAGTCATAAGTACGTGCAACTGAAGGGGAATATCTTAGACAATTTGTAAGAAAAGTGGATTTTAGGTCTATGAAGTCATCCACTATGTTTATCTTGTCTAAAGTATAATCTCACATCCCCCAGAGAAAAGAATTCAACAACTAAAATCTCACATTATGGAATTTACTTTCTGTTATTTTTTAATCAACATTTCTAACTGTCTATCCACTTAAAGCTAATTAGATTCAGAGGTGCTCTCTCTACAGTGTTAGATTATTGTTAATATTTCTAAGTTATATGAAAACCACACACACTCACTGAAACTTTTTAAAAGGTGCATATGCTACTCTCTGTGATCCAGAAAAATCTCTCCCATGCATCACTGTAGTTGCTTCCCAACAACAAATTTAATGTGAGCATAAATAATACATATTTTTGGCAAAACCACTTTATATGAAATCAGAAAATCAAGCCAGGCATGGTGACACATGCCTGTAATCCTAGCACTCTGGAGGCTGAGGCAGGAGGATGGCTATGAATTTGAGGCCAGCCTAAATCATAGAGTGAGACACTGTCTCAAAAGCCCCTCCCCAATATTCAGAAATTTAAGTGTTGAATGCAACATGCTGAACTGGTTTTCATTTAATTGCTTTTATAGGCTTTTTTTTCTCCAAGTCATGGAATAATACCTAGAGGATTTCAGAAATTTTAGTCATAAAACTTTATTACACTTTATCTATAACCTTCTTTCACATTTTCTTTTGAGTTGCTCTATGAAAATGTACTTATTGAAAATGATTTACTGAAAAAGATTACTTGTGCAATGCATACTAAGATACTCCATGTAAAGCATTTAATTTGAGTGAAATATATTATATTGTAATTGACATTATAAGATCATAATTATAGATAGGCAAAGCCTTCTTGGGTTTTTTTTCTTATCTTTCTGCCAAGATATAGTGCATTCCATATTGACTCAAACACGCATACACATTTTTTTTTGAGTGCCAGGCACTGTGTTAAGTTTTAGGAATGCTACAAAGTTCCTGTCGTCCTAGAGGTAAGCTTCCAGTGTGAGTGGACAGCAAGCAAGCAAATGAGCAAATGGCATAACATAATTAATGGGACAGAAGAGAGTATGTTAGAACAGGCCATTGGATAAGGTGGTATATATGACTATATGCAATATATTGTCCAGTGTGTCCTCCTTGTTTATATATGCAATGTATGTTACAGCTCCACATATATATTTATGCTGGGTTAAAATAAAATTTTACTCATCAAAGTTAGAAAGTAAGTCTCTGAGTGCCTGATTAAAAAGGAACAGATATTTAAAGCACAAATTAATTTATTTTAACATAATCTTGCCAGCAGTTAATCTAGCTATTAAAGTTTAATTCTAACACATTAACTTTGTTTATAGGAAAAACACATTGAATAAGTTTAATCTGTTTATGTTCATACATTTTGTTTCACTTAAAGTTTAAGAATCAGATTAAATATACTACTTTTATTGTGATTTAACATTAAATTTATTCTTAAGGATTGCTAATAGTTATATATTTGAGGGGTTTTTTTATCTTTCCACTTCGTATTATGATCCATAATTTGTAAATCAGAAATAAACGCGAACTTTCCATCAAAGAACTTGTCATTTCTACCAGATCATTAACCTCTGCCATTTGTATACATATGTATGAAGATTATTTACTGTATCAATGCTCCCAATAAAAACTGTTTTAGGATGCAATACAATATTAAAATTATAGCAACATATAAAACTCAGATAGGACAACATATTCAGAGATGGATACAATAACATGAACACAGTGTAAGTTAACTCCTTTTCTATGTGTGGTTAAAATACACAAAATGCCAGAAGATATAAGAATAGTTAAGATATAGGAAAAAGTGATTTATGTGGACAAATACAAAGGCTATTGCAACAGATATGAACACAGTACGCTATACTGATGTAACATGAACTATCCCAGTTAATCTTGAAATGCTGGCTTCAGGACATGGTTGACATTTTGTAGGGTTATTTCCAAGCAATATAATTCATCCAGGCACCAAGAGTTCTGATTATTTTACAATCAGTCAAGTTATTGCTCTGGAGAAATATTTTTTATTTGTAGATTTTCTGTATTCCTATAAATTAGTAACCAATATTCCTAGATATCCCTGGAAATGGATTGTTTATACTCAGGTTAGAAACAAGCCTGGAACATAAAATTTTGGTATAACTTATAGACTATGAACCTAGAAAGTCATTCTACAAAAGCCTAGGAATTTCAAGCTACTAATATCCTAAACTCTAATAGTACAATCCAACTATTTAGCTTTATGGATTTTTTCAAAATGGCCCAATTCTATAATTTTCAATGTTGGTTTTCTCACTTTTTATATAGACTTTGAAAATATTTTAAAAGACAAAGAAACAAACAAAAACCTGTTCTAATAAACTTATCAATCGTCCAGCAACTAACAAATGTTTAATATTGTAGTAGGTCCTGTGAAGGCCAAAGAAGTATTAACCATGCTGGCTGCACTTGGAGATCTTGGAATTTTGATGGAAGTGAGGTAAGAAACAAACATTATTTGGAGGTTAAAGCAACAGAATATAATAGAAACAATTATAATTCACTCTAATGTTGCATGTGTGTGTGTGTGTACATGCCATGTGGTATTTTGAAATCAAAAAAACAATACTTGGATATAAACAGCAGGTTGATAATGGGCAGTAATGTGAGAACATAGCTTCTGTATATTTTGTTGTTCATCTTGTCCCAATCTGGGTTCTATTTTTGAGATAATTACTTAAAGGAAAACTGAAGGGAAGTGGACAGAAGCCTTGCCTGTATCTCTGTCCCCAGCAGCTGTCCACATGAGAGCCTCTGATTGGCTGTGTGCCCTGGTGTGGCCAGCATTGTTCTGACCTCTTGGAACACTGTGATTGTGCTAACCGAATTTATGAAATCCAGCAACATCTGGTGGCATTGGTATCCCTGTTTAGCTCTGATTGTCACTCCATGTCACCGGATGAATGTCTCCTGGGTCCTGTTGGGAGTGTGTGATAATAAAGCCTGCATTAGCAAATGTTGCGAGTGGGGGAAGGCAGTGGCATTCTTGGGCCTCCCCATACGGGAGCAGAGTGGGCAACAAAGGGGAGGTGGCCGGATGCACAAAAGTGCTGATGCCAGAAGGCCTGACACGCTGCAGGCGGTACGTGACATCTTGAGGCTTCTGGCTGTTGTTGGGTGTGATGTATGTCACCACCATGATGGATGACTTTCAGATCTTTCCCATTATATCATATCTGTAAGAAATTCTCTCTTCCTCAAATGTCTTTTTGTTCCCCTACCCCTGAGCCGCAGATGGCATCTGCCCACGCATTCCCATTGTGTGAAGTCTACAGAGGACTTTGCCATTCTTCTGGGATCCTGTGTATGGTTGAATTACTAGCATTCAATTAAGTCTTGAAATTATGGCTTTGGGCAGTTTAACCTCTTTCAATAGAGTAATGAAAACTATCCTGGCCATGTAGGGATTTCCTGAGGGGTCTCCAATACATTTTTAAGATCTTAAAGGATTGAATCAGTAGATAAAATAAAGAAAGACAATTTTCTTTTTCTACCTATTTTGGGGTTAAATCATTCTTTAAGGAAATAATATTATTTTTGAGACTAAAGCTATTTGAATAAACACATGAATTCCTAACAAGTCATGAAGTAATTTCTTAATTGCAAGTTGTAGCTTGACAAAACAAGAATTCATGTAAGATATGGAGAATAACATGCACCAACTGATAGTGGCGCAAAGTTATAGCTTCTTCTGCCTGACTTTAGCTCAGTGGCATAGATTTTACAGGTCTGATTTATGAAGTAGATGTTTTTTACTTAGGAAAACCGGCAATGGTGAGTAATGTGCAGAATAGCAGATTGATTATACATAGCCTTTCCTGTTCCTTTCTTATGATTTTCCCAACCAGTATGTTAACACAGAGCATGAGTGATACTTGCTGATGAATTGGTGAATCAGCAGAGGGATTTTCTTCTAAATGATAGAAAAAAACAATACGCGATCCATATACTCCCAGGGTCAACACAGGCCACATGGCATATGCAACATGTGGCTGGCTTGACAACTGCAACAGCAGGTTCCAAGGCAATGTGTAATCATCAGTGGGTTGCAGCAATAGGACTGGTAGAGTGAAGAGCACACAAATCCCTGGAAAGCTCATATTAGTTTTAAATAATTAGATTCAGACTCCAAGTACTGAGTAAATTGAGTTTAGAAGGTAGGATAGAGAGGCATGGTTATCAATGAAATGTTGGAATTCCCAAGGGAGGGCTACTTACGTGCACAGATAAAGAATGAAAAGCCTCTTGGAGAAACTCAGTATCAGGAGGAACACTCAGTTAACAGAGGAGATAAGAAAGCAATCCAAATGGGGAAGTTAATGAAAAAAGCGACAAGAACCTGGATAAGCACATGAGCAGGAAGACAAAAGGGGCCAGGGACATCATAAATAGGAGGCTCTGGTCCAGCCTCTGAGAAGGGCCAGTGATATTTGAAGTTTGATCTGGTGAAGTGACAACCAGTATCAACACTGAGTGTGCCAAGGGAAAGCAGTCTTGTGTACACTGACATTTTTGTATACACTGTGTATATATCAACAAAATTCACAAGATAGACACCATATCAATTGAGTCTAAAATGGTGTCCATTCCAGTTACCTATGCCTTCTTCCAAATTACCACATTTGTTTCCCAAATCACCAAACCTGTGAGTTTCTGGCTGTTATTTAAAAATGCAGTTCTATTCCTCTTCCACAGAGGTCTTGGTTGAGCAGAACAAGCTCTTTTCTTATTTGAGCAATCTAGATAAGTCTTAGGATTAGGATATTTTAGAAGTCTGACTAGGAAAACCAAAAAAAATGACCTAGATTTCATTTTTCTTTATATATCATACTTTCCCATTCAGAAATAAGCAGACCAGATTATATTTTCTATATAAATACATTAGGCAGCAGGCACATAATACGTATGTTTGAATGACTAGGTAAAAAAATCTAAGACTTAGGATCTTTCTAAAGAAATGTAGCCTAAAGCTTCAAGGTAGTTTGATAACAGATGAAAGGAATTTTCAAGAAAAGTAGTGCTTAATCTGTTTTAAGTAGAATTCTCAGAGACAAATAAACTTGCAGTTAGTACATCGCATGTTACTAAGTGACTTGATAACGTACAGCTCAGTGATTTTGTCCAGTGTGTGTGGATCAAGGCTGACCTCCCTGGCTGCGATGGCCCCGGTGCGTTCTTCTCATTGAACTTTGAAGCATCTGAAAGAGCACACTGCATTCCAATGGGAAGCCACATTAAACCACATAAGCAGACTCAACTGGCTCCTTCGTATCAGTTCTAAATCATATAGAAGTCTGAAGTACCAGGAGTTTGTGAGTCAAAAAATATTGGAAAAGGGACTAGAGCAAGTTTCTTTCTTTATTTTTTTCTTTTTTTAGTTGTTTGAGACAAGGTCTCACTATGTAGCCCAGGCTGGCCTTCAACTCACAGTGATCTTCCTGCCTCAGCCTCTTGAGTGCCGGGATTATAGGCCTGCACCTGGCTACCACACCTGGCTCATAGCCATTTTCTGATTTTAAACAAAGACATTTGAACTTTCTGAGAAAATCCCCAGTCGACCTTTACATCGCAGTAGAAAATGAAGTTCAAAGGTGACTAAAAGTTATTTTTTCTAAATAAAGCACAGAATTTGTAAAAATCAATTTCCAAAGGAAAAATTCTATCTGTAGTAGGCATGGTTTTCAAAAAGTTCCCAAACAAAGAAATGTAAGAGTATGGTTTGTAGAGCTGCCAAGCCATTTCTGGACAGCAGACCCCTATTTCTGATGGAAATGCAGAAGTGAAACAACGGTGCAGAGAATTACTTCACTCCCACAGAAGGTTTGGGTTGATGCCCAGTCACTAAATCATGAGTCCAGAAATCAGGCTGCATATTTATAACTTTGAACTTTCCAGTACATGAATTAGAGGCATCTTAGGCATTGTTATTAGACATACATTGTTGTTACTTCAGCAAAATTGTGATTTGATTATCCTTAAGAAAATACGAGCTTTACCTTTTGATAAAAATGGTCTCACAGAACTAAAGGATATGTGGAAGAAAAATTGAAGGGACTCTCCAAAGACTCCGAAGTTTCTCCACTTCAGCGTCATTATTTTGGGCTGAGAAATTCTTGGGTGTAGAGACCTGTCCTGCATATTACAGGATGTAGTAGTAGAGTGGCATCTCTGGTCTCTACCCACTAGATGCCAGCAGCACTTCCCTCCCCAACTGTAACAATGAAAATGTCACCAGGTATTTATTACCCGTCCCCAGGTGGGAGAGGGAGGATTGCCCCTAGTTGGGAAAAAGCTCTTCTAGTGCAAGACTCGTTCAGAGGAATGTGATTCCACGCACCAGATTCATTTCTTTGGCTTCTCAAGACAACGATCTCCAAAGGACTCCTGATCATTGCCAGTACAACACTGTTCTTTTTGTTATGGGAGAGTGTTTATTTCTTTTCCTATCCTATCATTTTTTTCATTTTGTTTTTAGTTTTTCAAGAGCTGCAGGAAAAATGAGTAGACTCACTTTTGTCCAACAGCCCAAGCTTATTCCTTTAACAAATAATGTAAGAATGTTGCACTGGGAGGCAACCTCCTCTCTCTGGACAAATCCATTGTCTCGCAGTCCTTGGTGCTAAAGAGGTTCAGGCTTTAGTGTCTTTTCTGTGCTGTTCTAAGGGTTTACTTATAACATTTTTCATTCCCCTCCTACCTATTGTCCTTTGCATATTCCACTAGACTTAGCAGTAGTTTTCTTCTGCCTTTATACTGCAATGGAAATTGCAGTGGTAAGGAATCCATGTCCTTGAATATTGCTTTGATTCACATAGGTAAAGCCTGCATTTTGCTTTCAGGTGAAATGAGCCCAGGAAATTAGTTTATTAAACATGTAAAGTTCTTGGGTCAAAATAAAAGGATCTGTGATGATATGAAAATACTCTTATATCTACCACAACATTAAAAAAAGATTCCAAATTAAAATAGATACATTTGTTGGAGACATTAACCTCACACGAGTAGGTTGTCCCAAATTTGTATTATTTCTTTAAAAAATTATTTGCAGTTTAAGTATTTATATTCCAAGGGTAAAAAAAATAAGTATGTACCTGCCATTGTATACACTGAAAGCTAAATATCATTTGAAAATGCATTGTTCAGATTCTCCAAATATTTTTGCTTTAAAGAATCAAGTTCAGAAAGTTTACCTTCAGTGCTCACATCTGATCAAACTGTACCATGGCTCATAAATTTATCTTCCCCTGGAAGGCTAAATGGAATGATGAATTGTTCATTTGCTGTTTCTCCCCTTCCTGCAGGTAAGAGCTTGCATTTCTGATCACCATCTGCTCTCACGTGTTTCCCTCCATTTCATGTGCTGTCTCCTTCATCCTCCCTCTTCCATTCTGTTACTAGAGGATAGTAGGAGAGTGTGGTTCATTGACTTGAATGTGATGAAAGTTGTGCGAAGTAATAGGCATAAGTCATAGGCACATTTTTAAAAGGCTGAATTATTTACAACTAAACACATGCACCAAAGAACTATAAAAGAGCTGTGTCTAAGAACTTTTTTTGGCCCTCAAAGAATCAACAATCTTTATTTAGTACAGAGCACTGCTTACTATTCACTTCAATCAACATCCCATCTCTAATGATTGCTTCACTGAGTGGCATCCACTCAGGGCTCCAGTGACAAATATTTAATAAAGGGAACTCCTCCTACCTTTTTTTTTCTTTCCCCCATATGCATTAATTTAATTACTTCATTTTAACAAGGAAAAGCTGCTCTCTCAAATGCCACTTCAATATTTCACACCCTTGAAAACTCTATAACTGCATTGATTTACAGAGAAACATTTTGAAAGATGAAAGTTTTGGGGGTGGATTATTGCAAGAAAAAAAAATGTACAAGACACTTAGCCCACACAATGGAAATGTTCTGATGTGCTTCTCTCCTTCAGAGCTGGTGAGCATTGCCCCATACTTAGTCATTTCCACAGAATGGCATAGAAAATTTGCTTACTGCAAAGGAGAAAATAAAGACATTTTACTTGCTTTGTAGAAGGCTTGATTTCCCAGAGACTTTTTTTTTCCTTCTTTTCTTCTTCTTTCTTTTTTTGGGTAGAATTTTCTGTGTGCTGAAGACATTCTGTTCTGGTGAGTGCTGCACTTCTTATTCATGGCAATTACGCTCACATCTTTGATCTTGGATGAGATCTCTGGTGCATATTTTGTTCTATTTATGTCTTTGATCTGATTTCTTGTGGTTTTTTTAAGGTTGTGTTTTTATTCAAAAGACGTTCAGCCTACAACATTTTAAAAGGAAAAAAAGGTGACATTTAGTTTATCCATACGACATTGTCTTTTTAGACATATGGATAAATTAGGCTGTCTTTATAGCTCTCAGCTCCTTCTTCCAATATACGAATAATTTGTGTTTCTTTTTTAGCTGTCATAACAATGGAAAGCTTTGCAATCAGATGGATTGCAACATGGTCTATCCAATCCAGCCTAACAGTTTTGCAATCTTATTTTATTTGATCTTCCAAGGATCTGGATGCTGATACAGCTAAAGAAGTTCATATAGAGCACTTGCTTGTGGGTGACTTAAATTTTCTTATTTATTTATGATTACCATAATCATTTCATTTAATATGAATTTGTTTTCTTGCTTATGTAACACATCATTTATATTCAGGTGTCAAGAATTCACCTAGGTGGCTTCAAGGTGATATGTATTACTAAGGGGAGATTAAATAATAAGATAACAGCTAGCGGGTCGCTGTACTGATGCAAAGTGCTATGAATAAGGGGGCCGCATGGGACGTGGGAATGTACATGACAAAAATTGGTCACCATGGCAACATTTGAGCAGTGGGAGACAGGGAGCTGAACTGAGCAACCCAGAACTGCAGTGGCCTGATTGAAAAGAACTGCCTATGATTTAGCCTGACTGGCTTGTTATGTAATATGTTTTCTGTACTATGCAAATGACTACAGAAATGTGAGACTCCAAAACAGTCTATAAATCCAGACTGCAATAAAAACATGCACCTTTCTTTGAGGGGTAAGATTAGGTATTCCAATTTGTAGCAACCCAGAGGGTTTTTTTGTTCCTAATGATCTGAGACTGTGAGTATTATTACAGGTATTTCTTTATAAAGCCCTGTCAATAAACAAGATTTCCATATTTTAGAGACTTATTTATGCAAACACTAAATATCATTTTACAAAAGCAAGGAAAACCAGAATTATGAGGCATAGAAAGGCTGCACAACTGTAAAAAATTGTTAAATTGAACAGCTCCATAGTAAGCCTCATTAGAGGAAATATAATTCAATAAAGTTTTCCTTTTAATTCATTTCTAGCCTGCTTGCTTTTTGAATTATTTGGATAATTGCACCTGTTTTCCTTTTTCAATTGATTTGTACTACACAGAGTCCCAAAGGCCAAATGATGTTTTTTTCTGTTTCGTGTTTGCACAATATGATGGGAGCTTATAAGGGGTATGTTTATCATATGGATATAATCAGGACAACCAGAATATAACTTATTCAGAGTGATAAAGAATAATGATACCTCAGTTAATAAATCTTCTAAATATGAAACCCCTTCCCAAGTTTCAATGCTGTTAAGCATACAATATGTTTTATGTATCACAGAAAGAGGAATTGCAATGAATCTTGTAGTTTAATGCCAATAGTCTTGCTAAGCTGTACATATGTAATAATGACAATAATAAAATTAGTGGTAATTTTAGAAAAGACTAGAGCTTAAATTTACTGAGTACTATGTATATTCTAGATACTTTTAATGCTTATAGAATTGCTATAAGATGAAGACAGTCATTCTCCCATTTGGCAGATAGAGATTTTAAAAGGTAGAGTAACTTAACCAGTGTTATACAAATAATAAACTGCAGAGCTTTGATTAGAACCTGGAACTACCTGGCTCCAAAGTCACCTTTCATAAGTGTGGTTTTTTTCCTGCTACCTGGTCAGATTACTTCTTATAAAGACCTTGCCTCTCTATTCCTTTTCTGACCTTTTCCTCTGTCTAGATCATTTCATACCAACTCCAATTGCAGCCTGCCCTTGGAGTTGCAACTTCCAGCCATGCACCCAGGCCCTGGACACTCTCTTTTCCTGCTTTGTCATCTAAAACTTATCATCTTGCCTAATACCCTTGCACTTCTCAGAAAGTTTCCCTCTCTTGTGATAATGTGTCAGCTATGGTCTGCTTCTATTTTATTTGGCTAAACTAGATTAAGAAAAAGAATTTGTCGTTGAGTCAATCTTGACTGCCTGGTGCAATGGTCATGAAGTTTCTCACTCTTTTCTATCTGGCTTGTTACTTAGCATTGTTAATGATACACATCTACGTTGCTTTTGTGTAGCAGTAGCTATTTTTCAGTGCTGTTTCTGCATGGTATTTATTGGAACATTCCATCATCTACTCATCTTCTTTATTATCGATGCACTTTGGTATGTTTCCTGTTTGGGTATGTAATGGTATTATGTATGCTCTGGTATGTATCTTTTGGGAAATGCATGCATATTTCTCTTTATGTGATACAATTGGTGGGACATAGGGTAATCTTATGGTCCAACTCTTGACAGTAGACATTGCCAAAGAGTTTCAAACATAATTACATCATTTGCTTTCCCACCAGCAAGAAGAATGGGAAAATTCCAACTGCTCAAGGTCTTCAGTGACACTTGGTGCTATCAGTAGTTTTAATTTTAACCATCCTGGAGGGTTGGGGGTGTGTTGCGTTGTATTTTATTGTGGTCATCTGATTAATAATGAGGCTGAGAGAACTTTTCATATAGCTTTTATTCATATGAATATCTATTGTGAAGAACCTTCAGGAGTCTTGTCCATTTTTCCATTTTATTATTAGTCTTTCTTATATTAGTTTGTAGACAAGCATTGATTTTAAGCGATAAAGTGACACATTCATAGATCATATAGATGGGAAGTTTTCTGCTCTTTTTTTTCTCTTTTGCAGATCTTTATTTTCTTCTCTTATGGCATTTGAGTATTAGCAAAGATACAATCTAGTCTGTTGTAATAAGAAGTATGAAATACAGTGGCTGAAATAAGGTAGAAATTTATATTTTTCCTGGGATATAGAACAATTCAGCTGTGTTATACTGATGCTCCTTCCCTCTCAGGTCCTGAAATCCTGAAGATCATCTTTTTGTCTAGAAGGTGAATTCATTTCTATCTTTGTATTTGGACTCAAGGGTAAGAGGAAAGAAGAGGGGCATACTTTTTCTCCTTTGGGCAAATGATTTGAAAGCTGTATACTTCTATAGGCATCCCATTGCTAGATCCTAGCTGCATAAGCAAACTTCCCTTACCGAAAGGGGTCTTGGAATATACTCCTAATTTGGTACTCATTTTGCCTCTCTAAATCTTTTAGCATAGTGGAAAAAGAGGAGGAAAAGTGTTATGCATGGACCGCAGCCTTTGCCATCACTACAACTACCAGATTTCTCAACAATAAACTAATAAAAGGATTTCTCAAGTAGGAACCTTCCGTGTATACCTCCTTCAGAGAATTTGAACCGTGTTTGATAATCCAGGTAGCAGTCTGCAACAAAGATAGCATTTCCTAATGCTTGTACAGCTTACATAAGATCACATGGAAACAAAGTGAAACATATTTAGCTTGCCAGGTAGGGTTATTGTCATTATAAAGTAGTGACAATATTTAAGGGAATTGTATTAGTTTGCTAAAGCTGCTGTAACAAATGCGGTAGACTGTGTGGCTTACACAACACAAGCTTACACTCTCACAATTTTGGAGTTCAGAGACTGAGATCAACATGTCAGCAGGTTTGGTTTCTTCTGAGGCCTCTATCCATGACTTATGGATGCCATCTTCTTGCTATGTCTTCCCCTCTCTTTGGCTTAAAAATTCTATCTTTTCCCCCTGCCTTGCCGTGTTATGCTCTCTGCATGTGTCTGCAGGCTAATCACCTTTTCTTATATGGACACCAGGGACACCAGGCATTGGACTAGGGTCTCCCACAATGAATTTGTTTTAACTTAATTACCTCTTCAAAGGCTCTATCTTCAAATGTGGTCACCTTATGAGGTACTGCAAGGTACGATTACAACCTGTGAATTTAGGGAGAACACAGTTCAGCTGAGAGCCAGTGTGAAAGGCAGATTAACTGACTGTAGTGGTGTAAGTATCTATAAGGATGAGTCTTAATGGAAGAACAAGGGAGGCTTGTGAGAAATTTCAGTCTAGCATTTTTTAATGACGTTTATTCTTAACTTTGAAAGTTTCCAACGGCTGTGAAATTTCTTCCTTCCCTTGTGAATTCAAGGTGTGAGTCAGTATTTATGAGATTGATCCTCCTTTCCCCATTCGCACTTCTTTAGTGAGGTTCTTGTGTGTGTGGCACTGAACATTTCATTCACCAGACATAACTGCATCCCTTTCGCAAAGTGCACAGTTGGTGCCAAGGTGCCGAGGTGCCATGGCACAAGGTCCCACGTGCTCTTAACAGCCGGTCTGGAAGTGGGATCTGAGATTCTTCTCCTGTCTCTCAGTCTGTTCTGTGCTAGTTGCAGACTTGAGGAAACTGTGATTTCCTACTGCCAGACAAAGGAGAGTCAGTGTTTAGGATAGGAATCTTTATGTTGGGCGCAAAGAGACGAGCACAAGGACTCTGGAATGAAGTGACTTATTTATTTATTTGGTACCGGGGATCAAACTCAGGACCTTGCACTTGTGAGGCAAGTGCCGGATCCACTGAGCCAAATCCCCGGCCCAGGTCGCTGGAGTGAGCAGGGCATTATGACAGCACACCAGGAACAGCATGGAAGGAGATCAGGGGCTAGGATGAGTAGCTGTATAGATAAGATGGAGACTGGAAGGGAAGCGCACTCATGGCTGTGATGTTGATAACAAGACAATGTGCTTTATTATATTGCCTCTTCTCTCCTGCCATCACTAATGAGTTGATAAGAAGCTTATTTGGTGTCCAGTAAAGCCTTGGTTTGTGAGCATAATTTGTTCTGGAAGCATGCTTGTAATCCAAAACACTGCATATCAAAGCGAATTTCCCTATAAGAAATAATAGAAACTCAGATAATTTGTTCCACATCCCCCAAATATTTATATAAAATCATTACAATCCTGTAGTATAATAAAAATAATAAAGAAGATACAAAATATAGAGAAAAGTCAACAAATTAACCTGCACTTACTTTTGAAAGCCTTCATGGCTGATGTGAGGGAGACAAGAGTGAGGAGGGTTATTGTGTGAGACAACTCGATAAATGGAATCACTGCTATCTATTGGCCCAATGGAATCTTTTTCTTTTGGTGCAATTTTAACAAGGAACCCATCCAATGACACTTGCTTTTGCCTCCTTGTGAGGATTTTGCAGAAATGTGACATTTCACTGTTATTAAACAGATTCATCACTTGCACTGCTGCAGCCTTATTCACGTGGTGCTTTTCTACAAGATTTTGCAGTTTCCTACGTTTTACACATCTCCCTAATCTCATTTGAAGTGAGGGATTCCTTTGCCTTTTTCTCCTCCTCCTCTGCAAATGAGATCTCCATAACCTCTTGCTGTTGGGGGATGATCACCCACAATCCCAGAGACGGGGCGGGGTGGGGGGAAGAGACAGAGAGAGAGAGAGAGCCACTGGCTCAGTTGTGATCATGTGATGCTTGGTGTCATGTTTACAAGACATGGCTCATTTATCAAGTTAAAACTTACTAGAAATGTTTGCTTGTCTTGCAGAACACTCACAGAACAAGTTACTGGCAATCCAAGGTTTTATTGTATATACACAATGGAGTGCTACTCAGTCATAAAAAGAATGAATTTGAGTTATTTGTAGGAAAATGGATGGATCTTGAAACCATAATGTTAAGTGAAATAAATCAGACATAGAAGGTTAAATATGACATGGTTTCTCTTATATATTTAAGAAACTCAAAGTATAAATAATTTAAAGAGAAAAATAAAAGATAGATGATAGGAAACAGGGCGATAGACTATGTGGAGATTAGAAGAAGATCTGAGGATAGAGGGAGACAGAAGAGAAGGGCAAGGAAGAGGGAGTAAAAAGGACCGAGATGCAATATGAATATGTACCAATTCCCCACAGTGAATCTATTTATCGTGCACTGCAAGCATACCAATAAAGAAGGCAAACAAAGGGAAACAAAGGTCATTTTTGGACAGGACTGGGAAATAGAGAGTCAGTAGTAACTGGAGGGCCTATAATATTGCAGAGGTTTTTATTCCGGAAATGGGCCTTTCACTCAGTCTTGTATTCTTCACAGGGCACTCAAAGAATCTTTAATTGTTTATACTTCCGTGTTTTGTTTTTTTTAACCAGGAATCATGGTAATGTAGTCATTTTTTTCCACTTGAAAAAATAAATACATGAGATCACAAATGAGATCTAAATTAGCTTAATTACATGTAAATTTATTTAGAAGTTATGAGATTAGAAGTTGATTCTGGAAATTCTACATCTTATATTTAATTCTGGAAAAGCACGAAATCATTTGGTATAAAAATAAAAATTACAGAAATGGATGAATAAGTGTTTTTTTCTGTGAATAGTTGATGCATACTGGATGTTAAAAGAAAAAACATGAAATTGCTTAGTATACAATATTTTATTTTTCTTTATGCACATATACTAGTCACATTTCCATCTCTCTGTGTATTTATTGCACATAATGTCACAAAAACTCCTCTTGTGTACCCATGCCATGTTCCTACCAGAGCCATTAGCTATCCTGGGTGATGACATAATTTTAGGCAAATAAAGCCATGGCCTTATTTTTCTTTTGTTTCTTCATTTCTATTGTCCATCAGTATCTCTGCACTGAGAACTTCTGGGAGAAAAGCCTGAGGCCAGGTATTATGAAGTTTCACCTGGACCAAAGAAATGCTCTTTTGCCCTTTAGCCATATAGGAACTAAGTGAGGTGACAGCCATCCCAATTCCCAGCCCATATGTCAGGGGAGAGGGCCATCTCACGGCTGTATAATGAGCATTTCTCTGTAGAGGTCCTCGCCTCTCTGAGCACAGAGCACTGTGCATGTTCCAACTCTACATATATTAGCTTTGCTGTCTGGAAGATCCGTGCCATCTGAAACCTGGTAGGGTCAGGCCAAGAGCGCCACCCATGGTATGGCTCCTGTGACTTTTCAGGAAGATGGGTAACAATGCTGCATGGGCTAACAAGATCCATTTTAAGTAGGATCTTAATGCATGTGGAGTTTGGGATAGGAGAAGGCTCCTTCATTACCTGAGAAGACTTTAGAGGGAAGGTGAGATGAGGCCTATGGAGCAGAAGACACAATGGGCTTAGGGAAGAAGAAACACACTTTTATCAATTGGCCTTATTTGTGCATATTTACAGTGTGGACTCAAGAGGTGAAGAAAGACTGGGTGGTAGTCTGGACTTTTTCCACATGTCCTGGAAACAATTCATTCTGGAAATACTTAGGGAATGTCTGATGAACACCAGACAATGACCTCCATGCTGGGAAGTCAATAATGAAGAAACATACAGGTTCCCAGCTTTTCTTCTAGTGGGGAAAGATACAATGAAAGAAAATTAAATAGGTATTGTATATGTTATCTTAATAGGTGACGAGTGTCATGGGAAAGAATAGAGCAGGTTTAGAAGGATGGAGGGTTATGGAGAAAAATCATACGGAAATTGACATTTGGGTGGAGACTTGCAAGCAGCAAGGGGGTGAGCCATGGGTGTTATTGGGCAGAAGAAACAAGAAGTGCAAAAGCCCTGAGGTAGCATCAAGAAGAGTGAGTGAGGAGGCTGCGTGCCTGGAGCACAGTGAGTACAGGAATGAAGGTCAGAAAGGAAGCAGGAGCCAGGGAGATCATATTGGGTAATCTCCGTCCCAGTGAGGGCTTTGGTCTTTACTCTGAGTCAACAGGGCATCTTCTGAGAAGAGGGAGGCACTCTTGTATTCAGATATTCCAAGACTCTGTGTTTCAGAGCTGATGCTGCACCCAGGAACAGGGATGCAGCAGTCAATGTGGAAACCATCTGTGCCCTCAAGGACTTCACAGTTTATTGGAGCATTTAGTCTCTGGCACTACCTAAATGAGAGGACAAGTCAAGCTGGGACCGAGTGTAGCAGAGAAAGCACATAGTTGTCACAAAGGCCTTCAGTGTGAGCAACAAGTTGGTCAAATGTTTTGAGCAGCACTGGAACAGTGATTTAATCCTTGTCCTCAGTGACCAACCCCAACCATAGTTTCCTTTCTTGAGATGCCATTTCTAGGGTGGCTTTTCCATCCTCCAAGCCTGACATGTCAATAGGTGCAATGTGTGTCTGCAGTGAAATCAAGGGGCCTATCATTACAGGGGTTGGTCGGACCAAAGGTAAAAGAACTCTTTGGGACAGAATGGTACAATACAGAGCATGTTAATGAATGGAGGGAATCAATATGTAACAGAGATACATCAGAATCAAAACTGGCAGAAAAACAAAAAAATTTAGATAACATTGAAGAAGCTAAAGCATTATTATTTGGTAATAAACTGAATAAAAGTCTGCAGACAGAATCTCCAACTTACTACCAAGGTTTCTGACTGAGTAAACAAGCAGACCAGTACACTTCTCTCTTCAGGGTTTCTAAAGTTGTTGGAATTTTTCTTTGTGTTTTCATTCTCCTTGAAATTTCTCTTTGAAGACAACATGGTTTCTTAAGACATCATTAGTTTTTCCTGGACATTTGGCTACTTTTTGTACCAGTAAGAAAAAAACTAACAAAGAAAAAGACAACTTTCATCTTATTTACATTTCTAAAAAATTCTTATCGGAGAAAATACAGTATCTAAATGTTTTATGCTGTGAACCAGGGGCTGGCCTGATGGTAAATAGTTTAGTTTCTGCTGACTGTCCATCTACTGCAGCTGCTCAGGTCTTCCACTGTAGCACAAAAGCAGGAAGTGGGCCAGAATTGGCTCTTGAGCCACGGTTGGCCAGTTCCAACCTCATATTACCATTCGCCTTGTTGAAGATTCTTTCACTTGAAATTTTTTGCTGTTGAGTCAATGTAATTCATTTTCATACCTATTCTATATCACTTTTTACGTCTAAATGTAAGAAGATTAACATAAAAGAATCTTTTTTAAGTTTAGAACTTTTCACATTTTGTTTTTTAAAATTTTATTCTTGTGTGGACTTCTTGATAGACATAAGTAGTATCAAAGCTTTTTATTGTTCACTTTTCTTTCCCCAAAGGGAATAAAAATCATAATTTCGGTGTCATTTTTATGCTACAGCAGTTATGCTATCAGTAGTTTTCCATTTCCAATGTAATAAAAAAGTGAAAATTAATTTTCTATCTTTTGAATCAAAGTGACCCAATGCCTCGATATGGTGCTAAAGTAAAACTGTAAAGTTAATGGAATATTATAATCTGTAAGATGCTCTTTTGTGGAAGGAGGAAAATTGGCTCATCCTCCGTGGTTTGAAAGGTTTATAACAACAGGACCAACTAAATCAGCAATTAACAGTAAAAACACCAGACAAAAATGGACCTACACCATCCTCTTATTGAGAGCAGGAATTCCTATTGGAATACTCAAAGCTTCTTTCTGGCTCATATTAATGCTAAGGTAAACAAATGCTCTTACTTCTAAATCTTGCACTGAAAAAAACCCACAAAACTAGCAGTATTAAAAAAGAGCAACATTTATTAAGTACCTGCCCAAGAGTGATTAAAATGTGGACAGCATACGGGTGTCCCTGAACTTGGCCACAGCTGCCAGGGCTCTTGAGCCCATCCATACAGCTAGGGCGAGTTCTATTGGTAAACTGCTCTGCTGAGCCACGGGTGCGCCGCATCCATTTCACACGGGCATCTGTTGCCATCTTGTACGGCTTTATCCCACCAGCTCTGACAAAGGCAAAGATTGCATACCATATGCTTTTATGCTTCCCACAGAGCATCCTTGGGTGGGTTTTCCAGAACTTTAACCACAAGCTTTCGTTCCTGGAAATGAACACTACATTTTTTGTCCTTGATTTTGTTAGTACCAAAAACATTTTCATTTCTTGTACAATCATTTCTTGTTTAGGAAATGGAAATTGCCTTTAGTTAGGTTTTCCTTTTCAGCAGAAAGAAAAATGAATGCTTCTCCAAGCCTCACCATTGAGACTGGCAGCAGGCATCTTTTAGGCATTTTCATGCTGGCCCCAATTTGTGAAGACAGCCTCCTTGGTACCATGACATTTTCTGATGACAACAGCTTCAAATGGGGCTGTGCCAATACTACTGATATATCCATTTAAAAAGAGAAGCATGTAATAATCCAGATTTGAAATTCAATAAGGAATTCAGAGGAAAGTCTTGCTTTCAGGCCATCTCCCAGCTAAATGAATAAATGAATAGGCAAACTATTGCATCAAAAAAAAAAAAATTCTAGAAGGCAACCAAAGGAAGCCTTGCTCACTAAAGTCTGAAAATAGCCCCGTCTGGAAAGGTATGCTTTTAGACTAAGAAAGCAGAAAAAACTAATTAGACAAGAACCCACCGTGAACAAACATGTTAGCAGAATCAATAACTGGAACTGATCAGCTTTCTTTAATTGTGCCAGCGGGGCATCCCTGATATGCTTAGCAGAGCATAATTACCAATTTGTATCCCATAGCAAAAATTTTTTGTTTTTCTTTTCTTGGCCTTTACGTAAATAACGGGCCATGCCACTTAATAAAGTAACAATAATAATATGCTTAAAAACAAAAAATTAGTGGAAAAATGAGATGCCTGATGTAACATGATATTTTATGAATAATTAGGGAGAGGCCAAGCAAGTACAGTATGCCGATTGTGCTAATAAGAACCTGAGCTTTCAAGGAAATGTAACTAATTTCTTAATTTAAAGGCCTTTATGTGCTCTTTGTGCTAAGCTGCATTATTAGAAGTAGGGACAATTTGCTTTGCTGTTTTAGCATGAGTTCCATAGTTTGCTCTCATTTGTAGAGCTATGATTGATCTAAGCCCAAAGCATTGTGCCTTCTGCAAGTTGAAGGGCCATGGAATACAGTTGTCTGGTACTATTAGGAGGAATTAAACAGATTCTGAGTTGTGTAAGTAAAAGGAATAGAGAAGAGAAAGATTTCTCTAATTAATTCAAAGGGGAAAAAAATCCTAGCGCAATTGATTTGTATACTTTTTTCCCCTCGAGTGACAGCAAAACAAAGGTCTGTAAGCTTGTAATAGACTGGAAAGAGCAGTGTTTAAAGTCCAAGCTTAGCTGCGTATAACCAAAGAAAGCTTATCATCTCTGACATATTGCTGTGGGAAACTAGCCGCTTTGGGATAGTTGTCACCTGGAAAAGTGACATGTTAAAGGAAATATGTACACAGGGAGTGAAGTGAAAACCAGAAAATACTGGAAGATTCTGAGAAAAATAAGGGTTATCTGATGCTTATTCAAAATTTACCTAAGATGTGTTTTCCTAGAAGGAAAATGGTTCCTCAGTTTATTTTAATCACAATGAAAGAACTCATAATAATAAGTGTTTTGACATATTTTCTTCTAGATATAAAGGGCTTCGGGAGCAGAAAGAAAATGAAATAAACTTTCAAGTGACAAAGGATCTTAGATTCATCTTTAATGTTTAGTTTTCTGAGTTGCACTGTTTCACACTGAGTTACACAGAGGACTGCTTTATTTGTGACAGCTGGAAAGACCGGAGCTGCACTGGGCTTGTTGATGCCTGGATTCTCCAAGACCTGGGGAAGATTTCCACTTTCTTGCATGATGTTGAGAAAGGAGAAGCTCTGCACCATCTCTCTATCAGCAGCAATCCAGTTTTACTCACATAGATTTGGATTAGTTCAGTTCAATTCAACAGGTTTATTGTGTGACTGCTATGCACCAGCCTACTGTAAGGCCTTTATTCACAGAAACCCTATCACTTTCCAGTTCCACATGGAATTGTATTTTGAAGCTTCTGAAGGCAGAGTGAACCCAAGCTATTCCTGTGTGGGTCTGTGATCTCCTCTGGAATGGAACTAGCCCATTTCTCTCATTGCTAACTTGCTTTGTGACTTTGGATAAATTATTTGACCTCTCATAGCTCATGAGTCCTATTCATAAAATAAGGAATACGATATTTGTTTAACTTGTAATTCCTTTCTGGGAGAAAAAATAAAATTACAAAATGATACTAAGCATAATATAACAAATACCTAGATCTCCAAGTCATAGTTTATTTTTTATAATATTAGCTTTTAATAATTTTTGTTTACATTTTAAAAAAAAACTCTGAGTCATTGAAAGAAAAAGTGGTGTGTATATATACACAATGGAATACTACTCAGCCAGAAAAAGACATGAAATTCCTATCATTTGTGATAGCATGGATGGGCCTGGTGAACAATATGCTAACTGAAAATAAGTCAAGCACAAAAAGACAAATACCACATAATCTTGTTCAGAAACAGAATGCGAAAGAACTGAACATATGGAAATTGACAACAGAATAATGGTTACTAGAAATGAGGAAAAAAACCATTAGAAGGGAGGAGGAGATAGCAATAAACAGGTGCAAATTTATTGTATATTCTGGTGTTCTACCGCATAGTAGGATGCATATAATTAGCAAAAATTTATTATGTATCTCAAAATAAAAGAGAGGAATTTGAATGTATATATCATACAGAAATGATAAAGTCGTGGGTAGATTAATTATTTGGAGTTACTATAATTATAGTATCTAATATATTATCTAATTAATTAATTAGATTAATTATTTGGAGATACTATATGTCAATCCAAACATGAAATAAAATAATGAGTCATGTGCATGTGAGCTCTCAGCTCCTTTGAGTTGAAAGTGAGAGGCTGTCAGGCACCTGGTTCTGGGACAGTCTCCTTAACCACGAGAAGCGGAAGGTCAGCAGCACGTGGCTCCTGTGTGCCCACGCCAGGGTCTGCTCCTGGAGAAATGGCCTGTGTAATCAAGTGGTGCGGACACCCTAGAGCTAATGCCATTAGTCTGTACAATGAGGAATACAAACAAGGAGGAGGTTCAGAGAATATGAATGCATGCTCTACTGCACAGGGTTTTAGACAAGACTGAATACAGTCTCATTTTGGGGGGAAATAAATGATCTTTCTGATTTCGTCTCTTCTTAGTGATGTCACATTATTTAATTACTTTAATAAATAATGAGTATCCCTTTTCCTGATCTCCATCTGTCACCATCACACTTATCAATTTTTAGTATGCTCTTCACTTAGTATTCATTGTGCATATTTTCTTTTGTCTGTGTCTGCTTGTAAAATATGGCTATTACCTATTCACAGAAATTAGCCAATGTCTGAAAAAAAGGTAAATTCATTTTAATGTCCACTAAGCTCTTCTAGAAGGCAAGTGTTGGCAAATATTAGCAGAGCGCAGCATGTATACTAGGCAGAACACAATTTTCCCTTTTTCTCTGTATATTGAAAGGTCAAGATCAATTTTTTGGAAAAAATGGCTAATTATAAACATTTCGCCCATCTTTAAAGCTCTGGTAAAAACCATATAACATACAATTTACCATTTTTACCATTTTTAAGTGTACAGTTCAGAAATGTTAAGTACGTTTGCATTGCTGTGCAACTATCCAAATATTCATTTCCAGAATCTCTTCATCTGGCAAAACCAGAACTCTATACTCATTAAACATTAACTCCCATTCTCCTTCCCACTAGATGTTGGCAATCACCACTGTCTATTTTGTGTTTATAATTTTCCCACTACACATATTTCACCTAAGTGCAATAATGCAGTAGTAACTGTTTGTGGCTGGCTTATTTCACACAGCAAAATGTACTCAGAGTCACCCCTGTTGTAGCATGTGTCAGAATTTGCTTCCTCTTGAAGACTGAATAACATTTCGTTGGATGTATTTACCACGTTTCACTTATCCATTCATCTGCCAAGGACACTTGAGTTGTTTCCATATTTTAGCTATTGTGAATAATGCTGCCACGAACATGGCAATATAAATCTTTCTTCAAGTCCTTGCTTTCAGTTCTTTTGAGTAGTTATGCAGAAGTGGAATTGCTCAATCATTTGGTAATTTTATTTCTAATTTTTTGAGACACTGGCATAATATTTTTGGGAATACTATACTTCACAGCATCAACATCCATTTAAATTTTTACCAAGAGTGCACAAACATTGCAGTTTTTCCACATTCTTGCCAACATTTATTTTATGGGGTTAAAGAAAATATTAGCTTTCTTCACAGGTATGAAGTGATATCTCATTGTAGTTTTGACTTTCACTTTCCCAATGATTGGTGATGTTGAGCATCTCTTTATGTGTATGCTAGCCATTTGGACATGTTCTTTGGAGAAACGTTCATTCAAGTCCTCTGCCTGTGTTTGAACAACATTTTTTGTATTATTGAATTTTAAGAGTTCTTTCTGTATGCTGGATATTAATCTCTTATCAGATACAAGATTTGGAAATATTTCTGTCCCTCTTTGAGCTACCTTTTTACTCCTTTGATATTATCTTTTGATACACAAAATAATTGTCATGAAGTCCAATTTGTCCATACTCTTTTGTTCCCTGGGACTCTGATGACATACCTAAGAAATCAAATGCTAAATCTAATGTTGTGACACTTTCACTCTATATTTTTTTCTAGGTGTTTTACAGTTTTAAATTAAAGGTTTTGATCCATTTCAAGTTAATTTTTGTGTTTTGTGTTAGGTAAAAGTCTAACTTCATTCTTTTGCATATGGATATCCATTTTTCTCAGCACTATTTGTTGGAAAGACTGTCCTTTCCCTAGTGAATTGTTCAGTCTCCTTTGTTGAAAATCACTTGACCATATATGTCAGGGTTGATCTGAGCTATGTATTCTATTCTACTTGTTTGTATGTCTATCATTATGCCAGCAGCACACTGTTTTGACAATTGTATCTTTATAGAGAGTTTTTAAAATCAAGATATGTGTCTTCCAGCTTTGTTCTTTTTCAAGATTTTTGTTTTATTATTATATTTGGGTTTTGGAATCTCCACAAGAATTTTAGGATGAAATTTTTATGTGCATTTTTAAAGTTTCACTTCTGTTATTGATTTCTAATTTCATCCTATTGTGATAATAAGAGATACTTTGCATGATAATATCTAGATTTTAAAATCTATTGAGAGTTAATATGTGGCCTAACAGATGGTCTACCCTGGAGAATATTGCATGTATTTTGAGAAGAATGTGTATGCTATTGTTGCTGGGTAAAGTGTTCTATACATTTATTAGATTTACTTTGTTTATTGAATTGCTCAAATCATCCATTCTCTTATCTTTTATTTTGTTGTTTAATCTGTTATTGAGAATAGAAATCTCCAACTATTATTAGAGAGCTGTGTATTTCTCCCTGGAATTCTGTCAGTTTTTGTTTCTTATATTGTGATGGTTTGTTATTAAGTAGGTAAATGTTAATAATCATTATATTTTCTTGTTGTACTGGCCCTTTCATGAATGTTTGATAGGTGTCCCTTTTTGTTAATTTTTCACTGAAAGTCTTTTTTTGTCTGATAGCATAGCCAACCCTGATCTCTTTTAGTTACTATTTGCTTAGCATATCTTTATACATCTTTTTACTCTTTTTAAAAAATCTTTTTCTTGTATATATTTAAGGTATGCAGCATGATGTATCAATACATATGATAGTGATATGTTTATGATAGTCAAACAAATTGTATATTCATCATTGCACATAGTTACCCATTTCTTTATGTGCTAAGAGCATCTAAAAATCTCTTTTAACAAAAATTCTGAGTACAATACAGTCTTATAAAGTGCAGTCCTCCTACTATACACCAGATCTTCAGACTTGTCTCTCCTACACACTTGCTCCATTATATTCTTTCACTGCTCTCTCCATTTCCACTTCCACTGTTGTGGCCCTGATAACCATTGTTCATTCTCTAGTTGATGTTTATTTTTTTCCAAATTTCAAACAGAAGTGAAATATATTTTTATTTCTGTGTCTGTTGTGACAAGTTGCATATTTTTCTTTTTAAAAGCTGCATGGTATTCCCATTGCCACAGTTTCTTTATTCACTTATCTGTTTTTCAATACCTTGATTGTTTCTGTCTCAGTTACTGCGAATAATGCCTCAGTGACCATGGAAGTGCAAAGATCTTTATTAGACAGTGGGTTCATTTCCTCTGGGTTGATACAAGAAGAGGGATTATGGGGCCAAATGGTAGCTTTATCTTTGGTTTCTTTACACCATTTCACTTTCAATCTAGTTGTGTTTTTAGATTGAAAGCAAATCATTTTCAGACCACAGTTAGGTCATTTTTTGTGCATGTTCCTGAAAGCTTTTGTTTCTCATTCCTTGCATTTCTGTCTCTTTTACGTTTAGTTGAGTTTTTAATAATGAAATATTTTAATTATCTTTTCATTTCCTTTTGTATATATTTTACACCTACTTTCTTTGTCATTACCTGGGGATTTTATTTAACATATTAAAGTTGTAAGAGTTTAATTTGAATTCGTATCATATGAATTTCAATAATATGCAAAAGCTCTGCTCTTTTACTGGTCCATCCCCACTTCCATTACTTGTTGATGTCCCCAAACTATCTTTACATGTCATGTATCCAACAAGATAACCTAATATTTCTTTATCCATTATGCTTTTCAATAGATAGCAAAATAAGAAGTTACAAACCTGTTACAGTAATATTAACTTTTTAAATTGCCATCAAAATTATTTCTTTTTTGACTGAAATTGGCCAATATTACCTGTAATTTACCACCGAAATCTTTTCCAGTGTTAATTGTTACCTGAGTGTGGAAAGGGATTCTGAGTATTTTCTACTGTGCTATATTCTCCGAATCCTCTCAGTTCTACTTTTTTACTTTTTTATTTTTTGTAGTGCTGAGGATGGAATCCAGAGCCTCATGTGTGCTAATCAAGCTCTCTACCACTGAGCACCTACCTTTCACATTTTTTCTTTCTCTATGATAGTGTATGTCCTCCTTGTTTGTTCTTCATATTTTTTCCACATAAATACATGGAATCATGAAGTGTTTGGTATTTGTGTGGTTAAACACAAACACACATACACTTTTAGCTATAAAAAAGCACTGAAAACTATGCTCAGATACACAGAATGTAACTTTTTTCTTTCACTAGACAATTTGTTTTTTTATATTATAGCTTATTCCTTTCAGTGTTTAATTTTATGAAAATACATCTCATTTATATTATACAGTGAAATGAAGGAGGACATTTGTGCAATTTTCAATTTTTTACTTTGAAAACAATTCTAAGAAAATTACCCATCTTGCCTGTGTGCAAGATTTTTTGAGGTCTGGATCTAGAAGGAGAATTGCTGTGGTGCTGGGTTTGTGCATTTTTAATTTGACAAGATTTTGCCAAACTTCTCTTTAAAGTGGCTGTACTAATTTGCATTTCTGAGCAACTTGTAAATATTTCTGTTTTCCCACATTCCTACCATAACTGGAAGTTCCAGACTTCTTTAAATGAAATATATATTCAATTGCTAATTCAATTTAAAATTTCCTAACTGTATTTGCCTAGCTAAGCCAATAGGATTCTCTCTGGGGATTTGAATTTCGAGTGGAGATAAAGGACAAAGGAAAAGAAAAGTTCACCTAAGAACAGCACCTCAATAAGACCCTGGTGTTGGGGATACAGCAAAGGGCCCTATGATGGCAATAGTCTCCATCTGTTCTGAATGTGACTGAGTAGCTGAATTTTAAAATATGACCAAATTTAAAATCTTATTTAATTTGCATTTAAATAGCCTCTTTTTAGCTCAGAGATACCGTACTGGGCAACACAGCTATAGGTCATTTGTTCAAATCCCAGCTCTACCATATATTTGACCATAAGAAAGTTATGGAATCTCTCCATTTTTCTGTTCCTTTTCCTGCAAATCAGGAATTTTTTGATGATGTAATGAGCTGAGATGTCTGGCATCTTGTACATGCTATATAAATACTTGTCTTGTTTTATTAAAGCAGGGAACATTTATATTTATTTGGCCATTTAAATTTCTTCAGCGATTCTTGGCATATAATCTTTGCCTGTTTCACTAGCTGGTCATTTATCTTTATCTTATTGATTCATTCTAAATGAAATTAATTTTAACTCTCTGCTAAGGACTTTAAATATTTTTGAGATGGTCAAAGAGACAAATAAAAAATAGTATCAAAAGTGCAGAATAAACAAATCTAATATTAAAATTTCTAGTATACCTCTATTAAAAGTTTGAAAATAAGAGAATGTAGAGGGACAGGAATAAATAAAAGACATTTATCAAAAGAAGACATGTAAGTGGCCAAGAGTATATGAATACTCCACATCACTAATTATCAAAGATATGCAAATCAGAACCACAAAGGTATACTATCTCATTCCAGTAAGAATGTCTTTTATCAAAAAGATAAAAGATAACAAACGGAGATGAGGATGCTGAAGAAGAAAAGGAACACTTGCAAAATATTGGTGGAAATGTAAATCAGTACAACTATTATGGAGAACAGTGTGGAAAGTTCTTTTAAAAATAGAACTATCATGATCAGTCCTCCCACTACTGAATATATACCTAGACCAGACATCTATCCTCGCACATTTATTGCAGTACTATTTACATTAGCCAAGAAATGGAAACAATCTAAGATTTCACCAATTCATGAATGGATAAAGGAAATGTGGCACATACACATGAGGTAATATTATTCAGCTATATAGGAGACTGCAGTCTTACTATTATTATTATTTTTTTGGTACTGGGGATCAAACTCAGGACCTTGTGCTTGCAAAGCAGGTGTGGTGCCACTGACCTAAATCCCGAGCCCTTACTATTATTATTTGCAACAACATGGTTGGCATTGGAGATTATTACACTAAAATAAGCCAGCACAGGAAAACAAGAACTACAGTATCTCATTCATATATGAAAGTTTAAAAAGTCAGTCTCAGGGAAATTTGTAGAGGTCTAGAGGTTCGAGAAAGTAGGGGGCAGGGAAGACTGGGAAAATTTGATCAAGGGATACTAAGTTACAGTTAAATAAGTGTAAGAACTTCTGATATTCTATTGCCAGTACAGTGACTATAGATAGCAATTATGAATTGTATATTTCAAAAAGTTAGAAGAAAGAATTCTGAATGTTTTCACTATAAAAAATGATAAATATTTGAGGAAATAGATATATTTAACATGGTTTACTCAAGTATCAAATATTACTCAAATAATGTGTAAAATTTATATGTTTTTAGAGTATCAGTTAAAAATAAATGTGCAAAATGCATGAAAAAATAAATTAAAAAAAAAAGGAACTTTAGAATAAAAGTGTACTTTCACTATCAAGCAAGGCAAATTAAGATAAAGCCACCCCTAGAAATATGATAGTGAAACTGAAGATAAAGAAAAAAGAAAAATTTCTTCTATTCTTCTGCTGAGTTTTTGTTCCTAAATATTTCACTGGATTAGTTTTTTTCTTTTTGTAATTAGCAAGAATCTGTAGCTGGTAAATTTTCTTAGATCTTGTATGTTGAAAATTCTCTGTCTCTGTTTTTGTCTCTTTGTCACTCTCCCTCTCCTCTTGAAAGACAATCTAACAATATCTTTACCTTATTTATTTATTCCAAGTAAAATTAATTTTAAGGAACTAATTATGAAATTCTAAACCAGTCATTTTCCCCTTGACATTATAAAAATATTAATTCATTATCTTCTGGCCTCTACCTTGGCTCATCAGAAGTCTTTTGACAACATTGTTGTCATTTATTTAAGTTCAAGTACATTAAAATAATTTATAATGTTACTTTTAAAGTGTCATTCACAATAACAAAAGGTGGAAGATACCTAAAGCCAAAATACAGAGACATATAAGACCTTTTTGTTTAAAGTTGTGAAACATGAACAGAAAGACCTATATAACCTCATAGGTAGACCATGTTCATGGATATGTATAGCCATAAGTATCCTTGGATATGTGTAATAAAAATATAAATTATTTGTAAATTTCATTTCATTACAGTAAATATGCAAACATTTCTTTTTTCCTCACTTCTCAAGGGATTTTATTTATTTATTTAAAAAATATATTAGTGCATGTTTAGAGTATATAATAATCATATTATAATTAATAATCATGGGGACTTGGTATACATATACATAGGACATTTTAACTCTTTATTCCTTTCCCATCTCCTGGCATCTCCCTGCTTCCATCTCTTCATCCTCTTCTCTTTTTCAAAAGATACATCTTTTGATAAATGTATGAGACTCATCTTATAATTCTGATTTAATCATAGGGGTTCAAAAATAAGACAATTTTGAAGAAAAAAAGAGACTGAGAACTTGTCCTGTTAAAACATCTGGGAAAGCATGTAATTGAGAGACTAAATCAGTTACAGGATAGAATGAAAAACACATGAATAGAATTGGTAACCTATGTTAAGTTTATTGTCTGCCTTTCTTAGCATAAGTTTTCTTCTTAGGATTAAAATTTGTTTTGCAGGTTCATTTTGAGGAAAGTTTCTGTTTCTATTTTACTTTCACTTTTCTTTGTTATGCAATTTTGAGCTTCTCCCACTAGGGACATTTACTTCCAATTTAGAACCAGATTAAAATACAGGTTTTGGTTATCTGCACTTTAGTGACATCAAGGATGCCTGGTGAAGTGAGCTGCCTGATGCATTAGGTGTATGTGCCACCACCCCATGATGAATGTATTCATTATATATTGCAAATATGTACTAATAAAAATTAATCTAAAAAAGAATGTCAGGACACAGTCCCTTTAAAGTTTTAATTCTAGAACACCAGTGGGTAGCCTTAGTTTCAGTCTGGTTTTTATAACAACCAAGCCTCATTAGCTCTTGTCATTGGACACTGAATTCCCATCCTCCACCTTGTAATTTTAGTCTCTATGATCTTTTAGAAATTGGACTTTCAGCTATCACTGCTAGTTTCTAACAACGGAGTCCAGCAGGTCAGAGGTTTTATCTCTATTCATTTCTCCCTCTATTCATTTTCTGTTTTTCTTCAGTCTTTGTGAAGTATTTGGATCATTAGGGCAGGGGAATATTTCAAATCATGAGTTTATGGAGCCATCCTGAGTAGAAGCTCCTTGGATTACCATAAAAGCTCTTCAGAGTTTCTTCCCAACTGAAGTAAGAGAGCATGAATTCATGTCTGTGCTATAAAAATATCTAATTTGAGAAGAAAAACAGTAAATGCCTCAGTTAGAATCTAAGTTGAATTCTAAGCAAATTCAACACATTCTGCTTTTAGCATCTTTGCATATGGAAGTGGGCAATGAAAATAAAAGGTACATGCTCCCAAAGTCATAAAAATGGAGTGGGTATCTGTTCCCAGTTCCCGCTTGACTCCTTTCTAACCACTGACACTGAAACTAGAAACTATCTATAGATGTGTTTTTTCAAACTGTGTTCCCTAAGATCTGGAAAGGACAAATCAAGGGGCTCTTGCTTTATATTTGGGGGATCATTGTAGCATTTCACTGTAGAGAAAATTCCATTACTATAAATGTATTTAAAAATTTATGATCTCTCAAAGAATCAAACTAGAAATTGTTAATATAACAGAGTTTTGATATTCTCCAAGATTAGTTTTCTTAGTCATATCATCAGCAAAGTGGTCATGATAATTATATTGTATGTTGGTTTTACATGGGAAAATCTTAGGTTAAATACAATGCTACATGAGATTGAATGTTGAACAAAGAGACCACCAAAGCTGCTTTGATAGAAAAGTTGGCTGGTAAGCAATTTTCTCTAGCTAACTGAATTTCATATGCCAGGCTTAAAACACATGGAGTTCTAGTTTATGTTAAGCAGGGAAATGATTATTAGAAATTGTAGAATTTAGTTCATCAATAGAAAATTAGTACCACTAATGTCCATTTGAAAATGGTGAGAATCTGTGAAATTTGAGGTCTTGTCATCCCAAAACTCTTCTACCAAGGGTCTGTTCCCCTTTCTTGGAGATGGCTGTAATACTTAACCAGTGACTTATCATTAGCAAAACACATCTCAGGAGGCCACTTCCATTTTTAGTAAATAGAATATACAGAGAGTACAATTTATAGAACAATAAAGATCAATGTAGAAGTCAGTACATAAGTATTTACTGATCATATTACCAGATTTGAACCCTCTCCAAGAAAGTCAGAGAATAAGTAGATTTGGAGGATAAATCTAAAATGTTAGTTAACTGTACAAGAAATCCTCAGAACAAACTGGGAGAAAGAGATCAATAGTATAGGAGTTTCATGGCAGGAGGGAGACATCAGAGGTAGTTCAGGGTGAACTCAGAACATCTTGGAATTTCCATGAAAGCCATGGGATGATTGTTTCTCTTTGCTGCCAAGGAGGTGGCCCAAAAGTAGAACAGGTTAGTGCTTACAAGCTTGAGTTCTTGTACTACCCAAGTACAAATCCCCGGCTTCCTGAATACAAATCCCAATCTCAACTTTTCCTATGTCTGTGATCCCAGGAAAATTATCAAACAACTCTGTCTTAGTTTTCTCATCTATAAAATGAATTTTAATAATAGTACCTGCCCACATGAAGCTGATGTGAAGATTAAATATTTGAATGTTTGTCAAATGTTTAGAACAGTGCATCTACAGCACTATGTCAGTATTTATTAAATAAAATAAATAAGGATCTGAGAATGCCTGACCTCACCTCAGCAAACCTGCTTTTTTTGGAACTCTATGTCAAGCTTCCAGTGCTGTGATGGGAAAGAGAGCTTTTTAAGTCTTCAAAACAGATGGGCTTAATTTCTTCCCCTGCTAAGATTATAGGACTATTTCTAGATACATATGAAAACTGAACTACAGAATGGTCTTAAACTCATGTTGCTTGCTCAGTGATTTATGCAAATAAAGTTTCTTGTAGATGGAAGAGAAAGCAAATTTAGATTAAAAGCAGTATTTTGAAATGTCTGTGATCCTTTCCATGTATCTGGTCATCTGCAATGTGAGCTAAACACACTGGTATTTGAGAATAATTGCTCTTTCTGGTGAAAAGAATTAGCTCTTCTAGAGTCCCAGGGTATTGCTGAATATGTTACCTTTTCCAATTAGGAGCTCTAAAAGAAGTATTTTTTCTATGATTTAAAATGTTCCACTCTCTTGTACAGAATGTAATTTGGCATAAGTAGAATTAGACAAGCTACCTTGTCTGCTTAAGTTGCTATCATTCAAGCATTGATTTGAAATAGCACCTAAAGAGAAAAAGAAAATAAATCTGCCATGTATGTGTGAGCAACAAGGTTTGGAGGTAGAGCAACTTAAAGACACATAATTGTCAGCTAAGACAACAAAGCTGTTTTAAGGGTTTCTTTCCAGCACCAAATTACAGTCTGTCCAAACAGAGAAAATTAAATTAGACTGCTTATAAATTAAACCTCTTCCACTAGCATGATTGCTCTGTCCTAAAGAAAGTGTTATTCTCAGGCAATAGGAAACTTCGATAATATGACAGCTGGATCTGCCACTGAATTTATAAAGTCATTCAAAAAGGTCATCTTCTCTCTCTCTAGCTGATGCCTCCCTCAGAAAGAATGACATTCACAGCAGCAGGTTGGTTAGAAATGTAGTTGGTGGTAGACCTATCTCAGTATCACATGTTTGTTGTGTTCATCATCTTAGAGCAGTCTTTACAAAGTTGGTCTCCCATATTTGTAGGTGTCCACATTCGGGGTTTGGTGTTAGGGGAACAATACAAAGATTGTCAGGCTCCAATACATCTTCCCCACTGCTCTTTCACAGCATTTGAATTATCTTTTCTGGAGTTTTTTCTTGTGGGTTAGTTTAGGGGAGGAGTGAGCAAGTGTCTCCTGTAAAGGATCAAGTAGTAACTATTTCAGGTTTTTGCAGCCCTGACGGGCCTGTTGCAGTTATTCCACCCTGTCATCTTAGCAGGAGAAATGTGTTTGTCATAAACAGTATGTGAATGAATTGTCATACTTGTGTCCCAATAAAACCTTATTTACAGAAACAAGCAGCCAGCCATATTTGTTCAAAGACAGAAAAACAATGCAACAATAAGAATAAAATGGTCACTTATATAAAAAGAACATCAGAGACATTTCAGCTTTCTCTTTATAAACATGAAAGCTAAGAAAACTGTGAACAAATGTGCACACACTAACACAGTTGTAAATCCCAAGATTTGTCTAATAAGTAAAGATATATTTCACCTGTGGGAGAAAGGAGACCATGTTCAGATATGTGGAGATCCAGAAAGGATTGCACCAAAGAACTCTAACTAAAATCTAAGGACTCACTTCAGCCAAATGCAAGTTAAGTCAATTAAAAAATTCAAGGTGGAGGAAGATTATATAAGGAACAATAATCAACAGTGACTTATACAAAAGGGAGTCAATGTAAATAGATAGTGACAAATTATAATATGTGCTAAAATGAATTCTATGAAAAATAGTTATATGTACTTTAAGAGAAAAGTTAATATTCTGGCTTAAAAGCAATTATACTCAAAAGAGTTTGCTACTGAAGACAGGACTACCAAAATGTTTCACTGAAGTTTAGATATTAGCAGTTATTATTGAAATCAATAGTACAGAAAGAAATTTATGTTCATAGGGAAAGGTACATGATAAAGGCAATATTATAAGCCAGTGGGAGAATGATGGATTATCCAATATACAACACAACAACTGACTGGTTACCTGAGGTAAACTCATGAAGGACTCTTGTCTCATAATGTATACAAAAATATCTTGCAGAAGGATTGAATGTCCAGGAAAAATTAAAATAACAGAAAAAAATACAGGCAAGTATTTGTTCAACTTTGAGGTAGACAAGAAATTCATCATTTTGTTATGAAAAAATTGACAGGTTTTGATACATAAAAATTGAAAGATAACATATAAACAAAACATAGGTAAGAGGCAGAGTGAGAGAAAAAATTCAAAAGAATGCCCTAGATGACATCAGAGTGCAAAAATTAAAAAAAAGAAAAAGTAAAAAATATTTTACAGAGGTCCTAACAAGGTTGCTTCTGAATGTACCACTGGTTAATCTCTATATTCAATTTGACCTCTGCTTTGGGAAAATGATTACACACAGAAAGAAACAAGCAAACAAAACATGCAAAAACAAACAAAAGCATATACTACAATGTAAATACTGACTTTCCCTTAACTGAGCACAAATAGGGTACTAATACAGTCTTTTAGAAACCATAAAAGAAATAATCTAAAGTCCTAAATCTATGTATTTAAAGACAACCATACATGTATACAAACACACACACACAGAGAAAGAGAAAGAGAGAGAAGACCATTACAAATTATCTGAAAAACCTCTGAAAGTCAAAACAGAGACCAATTTCGGGAATGAGATTGAATGCCTCTATAGGAATCAATTAAATATATATATATCAATATAATTCCTTAACATGGTGAATAATAAAAGGGGAAAGAAGTGAAATCAGAGAAGGCTGTATTTCCATAAAAGTATGATTATTGAATTTTAAAATGAAGTGGAGGCAGCGAATAGCAGATTGGCTAGTGCAGAAAACCATTTCAGACATTAGAAGATCAAATCAAGAAATATTTTCATTCTGAGACAAGCAAGCACTCAGAAAATAGAAAACACATATATCTTTTCTAATTAAATTATATGAAGAAGTACTATAACTTACTAATAAGTCAATCAAAATAATGCACTAAAGAACAAGGAAGATATCTGAAATGATGAGGAAAAATAAAACCAGTAAGTAATAATCTGTATATAAATAATATTTGGAAAAATGCTTATGAAATTTAATGAAAATGTTAAAAGTTTTAGAAGTTTAGATTTTTTTTTGAGACTTTTAAGTAAAGAGAAATAGTATGTTTCTATTCACAATGACAGACATTTGAACAATTTATTCTGAAGAAATTTAGTAGGTAGTTTTAGAGCACAGAAGATAGAAAAATTAAATTTTTATGAAGGGCATTAAAATATTCTATTTCTCATTTGCTAGAAAATGTTAATTTTCTAACTTAAATGTAACTAGCAGAATAATAGAATGTATTACTTCAAAACAGAGACTACATCATTTCCAAGTAAAACTTCAGTAGTATAACAAATGAGAATAAAGGAGAAAAATAATCAAGGAAGCAAAATAGAGGACAAAAAAGGCAGACAGAAAATTGACAATATATTTTTGACTATTAAAATGAATGTGAATATATGAAGGTCTCCTATTAAAAAGCAAGAACAACAGACTTAAAATACCCACTTAAAATTACACAAAAGAGTGAAAATAAAACAGATGAAAGCTGCTTGTGGTGGTGTACAGTTATAATCCTTGCACTTGGGAGGCCGAGGAAGGAGGATCACTGGGATTTGAGTCAGCTTGGGCTATGTAGTTCAAGGCCAGCCTGGGCTGCATAGTAAGACTGAGTCTCAAAACACCAAAACCAGCCAATCAATCAATCAATCAATCAATCATTCAATCAATCAAATAATTGTCAAAGGACATGTATATTGGTCAGATTCTCATTACTAGGACAAAATATTCAATACCTAGGACTTAAAGGAGGAGAGGTTAAATTTGGTTTACCATTTCAGAAGTTTCAGTCCATGGCTCACTGGCTCCAAAGTGCAAACATCATGGTGAAGAGCAGGGTGGAACAAAGCTGCTCACTTCATGATGACTGGAAAGCCGAACACAGGGAAAGAGCACTGGTGAGAGATACACTCTCCAAATGTACCCCACCTCCAGTGAACCCCCTCCTCCAACTGAGCCCCAACATCTAATAGCAATACAGCTGTCCACTGATGAGTGCTGTACCCCTGTGATTTAATCAGCTTCCCTGGAGTCTCTTCACCCTGTGGACTTGATGACTGACATCAACTGGCATAACAGGTCAAGCTAGAAAGACGCCAAAATGAATTTGTCCACAAAGACTATTTTTATCATTTATGAAAATATACTCTCCATCAGAAACAACCTGCTATCCATCTACAGGAGACTGGTTAAATCATTTACGTCACGTTCTCATGGTGGAATGTAACGGTTGATGTCAATAATTCAGCGAATTAAAGGGAATAAATGAGATTACAAAACAATTTTATACTAAATGGTCCATATAGCACCAAAGTGAATAACATTTTGAAAGTATATTCTGTGTACATCTTATACTTCAAGAATCTTTTTTTTTTTTTTTGGTGCCGGGGATTGAACTCAGGTCCTTGCGCTTGCGTAGCAGGTGGCAAAACCACTGAGCTAAATCCCCGTCCGTACTTCAAGAATCTTGAAGTGGCCTGAATTAGATCTTTGGTTCATAAATTGCCTGGTAAAAAAGTGAAACCTGTCGTACTACTCTCCTCATAGTGGATTCAAGGTTTCTGGAACAGCACAAGGTAAATGCATACCTATAAGCTTGGTTACAGAGGAAGACAACGACGTCGCAGTGGTTTGTGATGCACTTCTACCTAACAGTGTTACAGATGCATTCCAGATGTAGGGTAGCAAACAAACCCAAATAGAGTCGCTCTTTAGGGAAATAAAGGTGCTAAAAGCAATTGATAAACTAGAATTGCAAGTACAAAGAGAAGGCTTCAATTTCTGCTTCTCTGTTTGGCTTCATGACATCCCTCTCTTGGAAGTGCTTGCATCGGGCGTGACACTATAAAGCTTCCCTTGTCAGTCCATGGTCTTAGGCACTCATATAATAAATCTTCATTACTGATAGTAACCTATAATGTTTCTTCTGTGACTCCTTACAGGCTTCATAGATATGAATGCATAGTATAGTACCATTGCTTATATGCATAAATAGATATCTGGAAGTCTATGCAGTATTATATGTTGCTTGGTTAATGATGAGCAGAGGAATTGCATATGATTTTTATTTCATTCTGTTACATATCTGTATTGTTTATTTTTTTTCCATAATCACTATGTACCATTTATGCAATGGGAAACAATAAAAGGCACTTCAAAACTAAATTTAATTTAAAGGCAAATTATTTTTATAGATGAACAACAATGCTTCTTAGGAATTGGGTAAATGCATATATAAGCTATAAAATTATTCATATTCTTTGACCCAGTCATTGTACTTCTGGGAATTGACCCTAAAAAGTTATCCTTGATATACAAAAAGCTTTATGTACAAAGTTATTTATCAAAGTATTACTTGTAACAGTACAAAATTGGAAGCAATATTCATCAAATAGTTTGGAATTACCATTTATTAGACTATTATGGAGTGAAGAATAATGTGTGTCAAGGATTTGTAAAAATGTGGAAATTTACTTATAAAAGAGTTAAAAGTTACTGGAGTAAGTATTTTTTTATGATGAAAATTATATAATCTACATATTTTTAAAATAAAAATATAAGAAAGTAAAAGCAATAAGCATCGAAGTTTTTTACCCTCTCAATGAGATTAGGCTATAAATACTATCTCTCATTCCTTCATTTCATTGTAAGATTAGAGAAGCCCTGAGTCACTTATTGACACACCCACACCAAGCTCAAGTGTTTGTACAGAATAGCCTCCCGACAAACTACCAACTCCCACAATGCCTAGTGCAGCCATTTCGGATTGGTGGATACCACTTGTAGGTGTTCAGTGCCCTCTGGGAATGGAAAGAGAGGATAGGAAGAGAAAATTCTCAGCAAAAGGAAACACTGTCATCCCTTGTTCTCATCAGGGTAAGAGTAAGATGCATCAAGCCTGGGGGCAAGGAAAAAGCATTGCTTGACTACTGAGTCTGTCCTGATGTTAACATCTTGTTCCAAGATCCAACAATGCTCTGAAAGAGGAAGTTTGGCCCATATGGGATGAAGAAAAGAGTGGTGGCTTATTTAACAGGTTTTCTATGAAATATGTTCCTCAGACATTCTTGAATCTCTATATTTAGTTCAGTTCACGTATATTTACTAACAATTCACTCATTGTCATTTATTCAGCAATATTTATTTGAGATCTAATATGTGGCATGCATTTTGATGACTGAGGGAAGCCGGACTTAAATTTAAATATTATACAATTTTTGAACAATCACAGAATGACTGATAATTTTAAGACATTTACTAGTTTTTAGAAATGTGACAATGTGAAATATTTTGGGTAGCTTTTAAAAGAAAGTGTCCTTATATTTTAGAGATACAGAGTAAGATATTTAAGGATAAAATGTAATATTTGGTTAAGAATTGGGACAGTATAAAGATGCAAAGGCGTAGTGATCCATATGGTGTTAATAGTTAAAGCAAGGAGAAAGAAACAGAGATTCATAATATTTTCTGCTTTGTGTACGTTTGAAAATTTCCATGATAAAATGTTTTCTTTTGTGAATACAAAGATAACTAAATGCTACTAAATAAAACAGTTGTCCAGAAACATGAAACTGAAGTGATGGGATGCAGAAAAGAAAGAGCATAGAAGTAGGGAAATGAATAGCAGGAAACTTGACCTAAATTAAGAGTGAAAGTTTGAAGTAGTGGTTGGTGCACTGACATGAAGAGGGGGAAGAACTATTAATCCTGTAAAATGATGGAAATGCTGAAGTACTCCAAGCAGTGGAACCCACCTGTGTCCAGAGCTCAGCTGTAGAACTGCATGGAAAATTCTAGAACTGAAAGATGGCTAGATGGGTCAATTGCTTGAGTGAGATTAATGTAGAGATTGCAGAGGACCAGACCATTTAAGGGGGGCTTTAAGCTGTCCAAAGGATGTGATTTATTGTCCTTTAAACAATAAAAAGTCATTAAACATTTTTAACACGATCACCTTTATATTTTGCCAAGAATGTTATGGCAGTAATGACAAAAAAAATGTGAATTCCGAAAAGAATAAAAGGGTAGAGTTAAAGAAAATTACTCCACCTGATGGCCTTTGAACTGAAAGACAGACTCTTCCTTTGTTTTGAGCTTGCCAGCCTTTGGGAAAAGTATTCAATTAGCAGTAATTATGCCTCGGATAAACCTCATTGGCTACGATACTGCCACTGCGCAAAGCTGCTTACCAGCCTTTGGGATGCATCTCGTTCTCTTTCTCTTGCCATAACAGAGTACTTGAGCCTTAGTAATTGTGAGAAATGTATTTCTCACAGTTCTGGAGGCTGGGAAGTCCAAGATCAAGGCACCAGTAGCTTTTGGGTCTAGTAAGGGCTCACGGTCTTTGATTTCAAGATGGCGCTTTCACCTCTGCACCTTCCAGAGGGAAGGAATGCTTCACATTCACATGGTAGCAGGTTAACGGTCAAAGAAACAAAAGGAGACCAAACTTGCCCTTTTATAATGCATTAATCCTACTCAAGAAAGCAGAGCTCTCATATTCTAATCGTCTTTTAAAGGTCTCATCTCTTGATGCTTTACAATGGCAATTACATGTCAATATGAGTTATTAGGGGATAAACATTCAAAACAGAGCTACGTCCCTGCCTCTCCTGGTTCTCAGGCCTTTGCACACAAATTGCAACTATACCATTGGCTCTTCTTGGTCTCCAGCCTCCCAACTCAGCACTTCAAATCTTGGGACTTTTCGGCCTCCATAATCACGAGAGCCAATTTGTTATAATAAATCTTTTTCCTTGATTCTGTTTCCCTAGATAACCCTAATATAAAGATTTTATGATATAATTGCAAATAATAATGCTGCACAGAGAAATCCCTTGTACTTTGTCTTAGTCTGTTTACCTTGTTATAGCAAAATATCAGAGACAGTTTAATTTATAAACAGTAGAGAGTTATTTCTCATAGTTCTGGGTCCTAGGAACCAGCTTTCATTTCCAAGATGGCACTTTATTACTGCATCCTCATATCCCAAAAGAACAGAAAGGCAAGAAATTACTTCCTTCTGCTTCTAGTCCTTTTATAAGAGTGATAATCTTCTTTATGAAGGTAAACCACTCAGGGCTTAATCACTTTCCAGAGGACACACCTTTTAATACTGCTGGATTGGAATCTAGGATTCACTATAAATCTTGGAAGGAACATCATCGTTCCAATTTCTAGTTTGCCTCTACCCTGTTTCCTCTCACGGCAACATCTTAAAAACTACAGGATATTATCATAACCAGGATATTGACATTCACATAATCTTCTGTTCTTACTTGGATTTCCCCCATTTTTCTTGCACTCATTTGTGTCTGTGTCCCTATGTGTCTTTATGTTCAGCTCTATGTAATTTTATCACATGTATAAGTTTGTGTATCTTCTACCACAGTCAAACGAACAGAAAAATTGCATTACCAGAAAGGTCATAGATGTATTTTTGAGTAGTGATTCAAATAGAAGTTTTGTGATTAACTACATATGTTCCCCCCCCGCCACTGTATTCTATATTGAGGAAATTTGTCACCAAGCAAAGATTTCCTTGCTTCTCGAACCAGAGAAAATGTACTGTGAGATTCTTAGCTATGTGAGGGACCAAAGGTACGTGGTATCACAGGAGAGTGAAGTTTGAATCAAATGTAGACTCTGTCCCCATAGGTTTGGAACCTCAAGTACCTTACTTACATTTTCTGACACATTTCTTTTTCTGTAAAATCAAGGACATAATATTCATTTCACAAGGGCATTGTAAGATTTAAGTAAATATTAAGTAAAAAATACCTAATTTGTGACATAAAGTAGACACTCAAGAAATGAGTGCAATTACCATCCAGGTATTGTCCTGGGATATTGATGATGTTAGAATAATCTTAACAACTGGAAGAAACCATAGAAGAGCTGTAAAACAAATTAACAAAAACGAATGGAAGGAGACATTTTCAAAACTAAATACTGTTTGCTCAATGTCAAATAATTTCACTCCACCTAGTGAAGTGCGTAAAACTGACATTTGCTAAGTTCACTAAGAGACCACAACTTAAGCAAGGAAAACATCAACCTTTTCTTTTCTAAAATAGGAGTTACATAGAAATCCCACATTTTATTCATATTTCCTAAGTTAATTAGGAATCAGATATAATCAACGATCTTATAGGGAAAACACTAAACATAAAACTAATGTGTACAGGGCAAAAAGGCTTTTTAAGCACAGCTGTGAGAAACAAATCTTTAGAATCATTTTTCTCTGTCCATTTTAGGGAAAACATTTGAAGAAGATGCTTTTTCCCAAGGCTTACCATTAGAGAAGAGTGATGAACTAAAAAGATCTTTCTTCATCCCTGGACCATCTAATGAAAATGTAGCATCTTCTATTCTCAGTTCACTAGGAGGTCTGTGAATGATGCCCTGGAAAGGGATGGTTCTTTGCCACCCTCCATACCCACTCAACCTGAGAACACTTGTCATCTACATCCTACCAGTGAGTGGCACACTCTCTGTGTCGCAAGCCTGGTGCAGACTTTAAATCCAAGCCCTCATTTCCACAGAGGCTCATGTCTATGAATCTACTGTGACATCAGTTCTGATTGGCTGTCAGCTGCAAGCATACCTTTATCCCCAATAATTTACAACCATTTTTATAATATCAAAAGTATATGATTGCAGGTCTTTCCATGCAGGGCCTACTTCTTAAAGCAGTGGTCCACTGAAAAGAAATGCACAACTTCATGAGGTGAGGTGTTCCAGGATGTCCCTCAGGAAGCAAATTTGTGGGTCTCAGTGAGTGTCAGACAATGCCTCTTTGTGAACTTGTGTACCCCTAAGTAATGCTCATTTCCCCACTCAAATAATGAACCAAGTAAGAGTTTTATTACATGCTTTGGGGAACGAGAAATGGCGACATCTCTGATACTGAACTGCTGTGTAATACAGACTCATGTGCTCAGGCTGGGGCTGGACAGGACCTCCTCAGCTTCCTGATGACTGAATGATAGAGCGTGTAGTGTGGAGTAATAGAACAGATGCCTGTGGGGTTCTCAAGCTCAAAAAGAAAGAGATGAAGAAAGGGCTGGTCTTTGTATTTCCCAGGTTCTCATCTAAGTATCATCAATCCACAGGCTCAATGGGGAAGTAGGCAGTAGCCATGGGGCTAAACTGATGCACCTGCCTCCATCGGAAAGAAATCCCCAGGAATAAGGCACACCTTCTTCCAACCAGTACCTTATGCTCGCTTTTCCCAACCTCAGCACCACTAACAATTTGGACTAGATAGCCCTGTGTTTTATGGACCGTCCTGCACCTCATAGGATTTTCAGTATCATCCTTGGTTTCTACCCACTAGACCTTAATAGCTCAAGTTCCCAAATTGTAACAACCAAAAATGTCTCCAGATTTCTAAACGCCCCCTTGTGGATGGGGGTAAAATTGCTGCAGCCTGATAACTAGCCTAGATTTCAGTTATATTTGCCATAAATTGTTTCATTTTGAATGCTTCTTCTGAGTACTTAGTATATGCCAGGCTTACCTTAAGTAGCTCTTCTGGTGGACTCACAGAGACATGTCTAAGGCGATATTTGGTTGTCTAATCCTTCCCCAGCAATGGCCTTGAATCAGAAAACCCAGTTTGACCAAATGGACATACATCTGCCATTCCTTTCATGGAAAACTGCCTCTTAGAGAAACAGACATTTCTTTCAGGTTCTGCTTCAAGAATGACTACTGTACCCAGGCTTGACGTTCAAAACATATGCTTGTGGCCCATGAAATTTGTTTTTCCTTGGAGTAATGTGGCTCTTCCACCTCATCTCCATGGCATCTGTGAGATCAAAGGCATTTGTTTCACAACAAATATTAAGGCCCGAACAACTGAATCTTGACAGAAGGCAGAATCTCTAGGGAAAATGCCGAGTTTAAACAAAAATAACTCACTAATGCCCTTACGCAGTACTTCTGAATTTTATAAACCAAATATATTGAGCCATGTGATTGTTATACTTAGGATATCATGTCAAATAGTTATTTTTGAAGAAGGAATATTTCATTTCCACTATTTAAATTTCATGGTGAGGTAGTGGTGGCCTAAATGTAGCAACCTCACAGGGAAACATGTTTTTGTGAGATCTTTTCCACAAAGGTATCAGATATCCGGGACACAAATGATAGTGAGATTTGGGGCTGACTTTAAAAAAATGACTTCAGTGGAATAGGAAGGAAAAGAGTGTCTTTTTATAAAAGTAGCTCACATTTTCTAGGGCACAGGCCATTTTCATGAAAGATTCCCTTTGAGCCTCCTACTTTTTAGTGTGCAGAATCATCACAGGGAAAAATGAGAGATTCTTGCTTGTAATAGGATACTGAATTAGGGAGAGGACAGGGTGAGAAACTCAACAGGACTGAGGATATCTTAGTTCTAGATACACAGTTTTATTTGTGAGATGATTTTTTTTGTCACTGCCCTTTTATTTTATGAAGACTTTAAAATGAGACTCTCTTTGACTCTGAATTTCCTTATTCTGGAATAAAGAATTTTGGCAAGACAAACTCAATTTGTCAGGAGTGCTCTCACCACACTTTCTGTGCATCTAGGTGATATTTACAATCACCCATGGAGCATGTAGAATACTATACACACACACGCGTACACATGCTTAACATACATATACACACGAGCCTCCGCTACTCAAAATGGCCCGTTAAATCCATGAAGATGCACTAGAGAGAAGCCATAACTTTCATATATCCAAGAGACTGATTTACTGTGAATAAAATAAATACTTCAAATTTCAAACTCCAGGTGATGCAATAACTAGAGAAAGCATAGGCACTTAGTATATCCACCAATGATAATGAAACTTTCTTGGAAATCCTAGCTGGTGTTTGTCAGTTTGGATAATTTTGAAATTTAAAATGTCATTCAGTACCGAGTACAATATTTTAAAAATAATGACTAAAATGTATCTTTCTTGTTTAAAGACAGGGGACGGGTGACTGTGATTAGAGAAAAAAGGATTAATATGAGGGTTTCACTTGTGATATAAATGAGTCCCCTTTGAATGCTGACATCCTGGGACACCCTCAGAAGTGAACAGTTATGGCCTTTATTCTGCCCAGGAGATAGTGCTGCTGAGCATGCGTGCCTCTTCTCCATAGAATAAGAGAGCATTGAGGGGTGAAAAGGAGTTTATGGCCTTTCCATGAATGTTTAAGAAAAGACCCTGAGAGATGCTACATGCTGGACTAATCCATTTACATTGCAATGAAGACTAGGTGTAGTTTATATTTTGAAGCTTTGTTTAACTTTGATTGGTTACAATTTCAAGCAGACAGGAGTTTGTACATTTCTTTTAAATTGTATTGGTAGGGTACATCTTATTCAGAGATTATATATTCCACTCAGAGAGAGACAAATGTGGAGAAAGGGAACAAAAACAGAACCTGGGAGGAAGAATGTAATCAGGTTGAACTCCCAGGCTGGCCTGGGATGGCTGGGACTTGGGAGCCTGGGACCACTGATTCTGCAGCCTGTGCCCAGGTGATCGTAGGTAGGACCTCAAAGTCTTTCACAACCCAGGCAGCCATGACCACTCAATTATCCTGAGCACTAGACAGGAAACCTATTTTCCAGGTTGAGGGGGGACAGGATTTATGAGATGAAAAGACAAGAAATCATGGGCAGCTGAATGAAAAAATTCTTCGAATATTCACCAGGCAGGTGGCCTAGAGGGTCTAATCTGAAAGAGGCCTTAGGCATAAATTTTACAAATGAGGAAGCTAAGTTTCAGAAGGCTGTTCCCTGACAAACGCAGATATAATTGATGACGACCATAAATAGCACGTTTCAGTGGCATCACCATGACCACCATCCCACCCATCAATCAGAAGCATGCATCTGCATTTCAAAATATGCTATAATTGCTTATTACTCAAGTTTACTGTAAGAAACACACTCTTAGTCCAATATACTGTGAGTAATTGAGTCTTTACTATATATTGTTAAATGATTTGCATGCTCTGAACCCAGAGGCCCTGGCATGACATTTCCTTCTTTTCTCACTATTGGCTATTCACAGTATCCAGAGACAAGACAGAAGCCCCAACTATGATGCCTTGGATCACTGCCCAGGCCCCAGCCATTGAAGCCATGCTTGCTGCAATTCTCTTTGGCTAAGTTGGACACATGTTAAAATGGATACAAGGATCCCACAGCAATTGCCTTGTAGAACACTTAAACAAAAGCAACTGAGCACAAGGTGGACAAGGGAAAGCTTTCAAGAACCTGGAAATTGAATTTGGAGTCACTAATACAGCTGGGAAACGATAGCGCTAAATGTCCCAAGGTCACTTGCAACAGAGAAGGGGGCCTTATTTCAAAGAAATTGCCCTGTCTTCTAAGATAAAAAGGAGACATGTACACACCAAAGAGAAAGAGCAGCTGCTACAGAGCACTATTAAGGGAGAGCTGCAAAGGAAATCATCGGGGAGGGAGAGTGAGGAACACCACACTTTCTTCCATCACTGGACAAGGAGAGTGCTCTCTTTTAATTCATAGGAATAAAAAATAGGCAGGTTCCAATGGCCGTATAGAGGACCAATAGGGCCATGTGCAAGATTGGGAAAAGCCAAAGGATAATGCAATTTTCCCCACTGAGCCAACATCAATGCCTGGTTCATACTTGCAGCTGGGTAGGAAAAGCAGAAAGGTGTTTGGAACCATTTAGAACCACAAGGTTCCCACAGTCAGATGTTACTTTTGTAAACATCATCTTCCACTCATGGATCAGACAGCCAGAAAATCCCCAGTGACAGAAATAATTTGTTTCTGAAGATGTGGAGATAGTGTTCCATAGTAAAGATTTTTCTCTCATACGTTCTTGTAGAATGTTTAGTTTCAGGTTGTACATTGTCTACCATCCCTTTTGAGTTAATTACTATTTTGCAAATATGAATGTCTATTTGTGGACTTTCATTTCATTCCAGTGATTCCTATCTTTTTTCCAGTACCACATAGACTCAAATACTGTACCTTTCTCAGAAGTCTCTAAATCAAGTACTGTGAGTTTTCCAACTTTGTTCTGTTTCAAAATTGTTTTGGCTGTTGTAGTTCCATTAATATTGGCATTACAGAATCAGCTTGTTTGTACACACACACACGCACACACACACACACACATACACACAGACACATACATGCACCAAAACAAAGCCCTTTTGGAATTTTTAATTGGAATAATATTGAATCAATATATGTATATTTTAAAAGATAAATTGCTCATGTGTTTATATTGATACCAGGTTTTTAAGTTACCGAGTTCTTAACTTACTTTATTTTCTGTGATATCTGTCTTCCTCTTCCATTCCAAATGCTCCAGCTCTTTAGGACACTGAGGAAATAGAGCTGGATACTGCATAATCACTCAATTACTTTACCCCATACACATAGTCTCTGAATAAGATACACATACTGTCACCACCAAGATAATTACTGAAAATAAGGTGGATCTTTTTTGCATATGCATTTTAGTTTTCCTTCGATTTTTAAAATTCTACTTTACATTTTCTGAACATATAGCCATTCCATAATAAATGGTCTCCCTTAAATTCTTTTCTGATGGATAATTTCTAAATTTATTTACTTATCTCTCTCAAAAAATTATTAATCTACGTTTAAAAAAAATAATTTCAAACTCCTTTTAAAGGGGGGCAAAGCAGCTGAGAGGAACAAGAGGAAGCATACGCTTTAACCAGAGTGTTGTGATTAAACACAGTATTTAGCTCTTTGCACTTTAGCAGACAAGTTAAAGAGAGCAATGTACCAGGGTATAAAAGTGATGTTTTTTGTTGTTGTTGTTTGTTTGTTCATTTGTTTTGAGACAGGGTCTCCCTTTATAGTTCAGGCTGACTCTGAACTTACTATGTAGCCCAGGCTGGCCTCAAATTCATGGTGATCCTCCTGCCTCAGCCTACCAAGTACTGAGATTATAGGCATGTACCACTATGCTTGGCAAAAAGTAATATTTTAAAAAAAAATTTTTTTAATGTTTATTTTGTTTTTTCCTTAAGACCAAATGCAGAAAACCTTTTTTTTTCATATGACATTAATAGAACAAAAAATTTCAGATGCATAATAATAGTCTCAACAGGACTTCAAAAAAATGAAAAAATAAAATTCATGTTAAAAAAGTTCAACACATAGTATTAAAGTACGAATCAGTAAAACTGGGAGATCTTTTAGGAAAAGAGTCTTGTATAAGTACTTTGTTTTTTAGGACCTTTCTAGGTACATAATGCAGCTGTTTTACATATACTATATCATATAAAATATATTTAAAATATCTGCATGTATACATATATGTCTATATAGACACACATATGTAGTTTTTGTTTTTCTAATTAGAAGGAATTTCCTTGTTGTCAATATAATTATTCAGAACCTTAGCTGACTCCCTGAGCCAAGCAAAGATACTTAAAATTATAATTGGCTACTTCTTAGAAGAGGGCCAAAGGTGCTTTGCCATCATGTTTATGCCATGTTAAAGGAAATTTATCATCAGCTTCAGGGGCAAGGCAGATAAAGAAGACATTAGCTGCAGATACAGCCACCTGGAAGGAAGGAATGAAGGAACAAAAACCTCCCAGTAAACGTGATTGGCAGAGTGGACAGTGAAAAAGGAGTGCTAGTGTCTCAGTCAATGAGGAAAGACAGATTTCTGTGTCCTCGACTGCTCATTGACAAAGCCCAGCAAGACCCACAGGCCTTGGAGAAGTCTGAATTTGTTAAGAGGAAGATGATTTAATGGACAGCATATAGCAGGATTCTAGGAAAAGAAATCAAATAGGAGTAAAATACAGAAAAAGCAAAGATGAAAGTTTCCTATGTCCTCTCCCACAGAGCTAAATTTCCATTTTATAAAAATTCTTCAACAGCTGGGCATGGTGACACATGCCTGTGATCCCGGTACTTGGGAGGCTGAAGTAGGAGGATCACAAATGCAAGCCCAGAATGGGCAATTTAGCAATCTTGACTTAAAATAAAAATATAAAAAGGGATGGGGATATAGCTCAGTGCAAAGGAGCTGAGTTCAATCCACAGTGCTACACACACACACACACACACACACACACACACACACACACAAAGCCTATCAATATTTTCCATTGTTGAACCATACTTCATGACCCTGCTTTATGAAATAGTATTTCATTTACTCAAAGTGGCTGGCTTGTCCATTTTCAGTTAACTAATTCTTACAATCACTTGAGAGCTGGTGTGCTAGAAAGTCTCAGGCTTACACAAACAAGATGGGCTCATATTTTTATGCCAATTTTCCCATTTATCTCTTGTTGCTCCTTATTTTATTTTAAGATGTTGAGTGTATTCTGACCTCTCAATTTCTTGAGTATCACAACTGACCAGATACACTCAGCTGCACAGGGCATTGAGTGGTAGCTCTTGATAGGTCTTTGGTCAATCCCTCAAGAAAATCCATTTAATTTAACTCATTCCCAGAATTTTTTTTCTATTACTAATCATGTCACTCACCTTTGGCTTCCCACACATGATATAAGGACAGATAGGTTAATGTGAAAGAAGCATATCAAGCTACTAAAGAAATCAATTTGTTTCACCGTATAACCCAGTATATGGGTTAAGTTTAATATTAACAATTATTTTTTATGTTCTTTCCTTATGACTTCTAAGTAATAAATTATTTCTATTTATAAATTATTGAAATTTTATGTGATTAGTTACAAAAGATCTGCATAAGAGAAAAGATTCCTTACCAACAGCAAACTGGGTTTCATTTAAAAGACATGGAATGTAATTCTTTTAGTAAAGCAAGATAGAAAGTTTTGTGTACTCGAAAGAACACAAGAGTTGTAGCCACAAGTATAGACTCAACCTTTCCTTCTTTACCTTAAAAGTTATATAATATTGACTAAAGCCATTGAATATCTTTGGGCCTTTGTTTCCCGGTTTTAAAAGAGATAATAATTACACCATAGGATGGTAAGTATGATCACATACTATGATGTATGAAAAAGTTCTTGGTAAATGCTTGAATACTCTGTAACTGTAATCTGCCAGTGTATGTGCCTATTTATTAAACTCTAAGTCTGCTTTGTTGGCCAGCAATTCACTTCCTGTTCTGCTGGTGTGGGGCCTGCCTTCATGCTACCGCAGCCCCATAAACAGCTGTTGTCAGCCTTTAGCAGTAGGCATTCCTCCCACTGGGTGAGAAAGCCTGGCTTGTGTAAGACCCTTCAAGCCCTCCAGGAGAAGGAGTCAGGCTGCTATGTGCAGAGTGAGAGACGACAACCCGTCATCAGCACATCAGCTCCCCCATCCCAGGCCTTGAAAGCTCTCACCTCCAAAGAACAACATCAACCTTTGCATCTTTAGAGCAAGACATTGGATGGTTTAAGACTGCTGGTGCTGTTTATACAGTTGAGAGTAGAAATGATCATGCACACTGATTTATTTTCTTCAGCTTTTGAAAGGGACTGCTCTATCCACACACCTCCTACCCCACTTATACCTGCTGGTTATGGACCAAATATGCAATTAAATAATAAGATTTTCTTTTTGCTGACAAAATCAGATGCTAATCAATAGGAATTCAGTTGACAGAGTTGTCTTGTGCATCAGCGAAATTATGTCTGGATCTTATTGGCTTGATGGTAGAAAATCCTTCTGCTGGAAGGCTAAAATGAAAGGAAAATGTCCTCTGTGACTTATCAAAAGGAAGTATGAATAACCACAACACTCAATCAATCAATCAACCAAGAAAGCAAACAAGAAAAATCCCACTCAGTTATGTTATCATTCTGGTGTCCTCACTCTCAAATTTAATATGAGCCAATAAGAAATAAATCAAACATTTGCTTATTTTAAAATTTAAATGCTTTTTCTAGGTAATTGCTCTAAAAAAGAATTGGGACTCAAATAATTGTTTCTGTGACCACGTTAGTTACTAATCCAACTCTGTAGCTATTGTGTAGCCCTTCAAGAAAGCATACAAAGCATTATCATTTCCTAACAAGAAACCTTCCCAGTTGGCTTCAGTTAGGTAGATCCCTTTCATCCATCAGGGAGTGTCCAGTAGCTGATCTATACTGAGGTTGACACTTCTGTTATTCACCAAGATCTTAAAATATAAATAGGAAGTTACTTTCCTTTCTTCCCACCCAACATTGTGAAGTTAATAAAATAAGGGGAAAAATCAACCAAAAACATAAGCTATCTGTTATTTACCTTATTTTCATGGAAAACATAAGAACTAAACAAGGCCATTGGAATGATATTTCAGTGTTGCAAATAAGGTTAGTGACTTTTTCAAGGTCCACTTACTGAGATATACTGTATCTAAAATTCAAACCCAGGTTTTTTAACACATCATGGGGGATTTTTACAATGTTTCTAATCACTATTCCTATTTAATGTAGGGGTGAAGTTTCAGGAGGTCAATCCAAACCTTATGAATGTATTCACTAAAATGTGCTATAAATATGAAAGACCAAGCAAGAAAACAAAGCATTTTGAAAACAATTTCAAAATTCTAGGAGAACTACCAAAAATATCAATAAGAATAAGCATTTCCTAGCTTAATCCTTCACATAAATAGATGCTGTTGCTGACAGTGTTTCTTCCCAAGCTGGACTTCCCACTGTCAGCAAGACACATGCTGAGATATTTACAGTGATTGTGTTTTACATCACATCATCTACAGCCTTCTTGGCTCTCTCAGCATTCTCTGAGCTGAGTGGGACAAAAAGCTGGTATTGTAGCGATGACCTCAAAAGCCCCAGGCTGGGCACTGTCAGTATGACATGTCCTTCTCGGCTTCCAGGTTTTTGAATCCTGAACTGACAAACAGAAGGATTGTTACCCATTTGCTTCAGTAATGTGGTCACTGGTGTTAAACTCAAGGGAAGGTATCAATAGTTTCAGAAATATGAACTGCAAACATAGAGACCATTTCTCGTAAGAACAAATCCTGAAAAGTAAACGGGACTATCAGTATAAGTAAAATAAACAAAAAGAGAGTCCCATAATGGCTGACATTTCTTTGTATACTTTTTCTTCTTTTTACTTGTTTTGCTTAGTTGCTCTATAGAAATGCTAACTTCCTCAGTTTTCCTGCAATTATATTGAGATTCTTCAGTGGTAAGACAATTGGGAGCCCAAGACTGCCTCTGTGATCTTTCCAGATTGATGCTGAAAGAGATTTATGGGTTTTTGCTTTGTGTTCAGTACAGCCTCCATCAAGGTTGGTAATACTGCTAATTATCCTGCAATGCACAGGACAGCATCCCGCTACCGAGGACTATCCAACCCACAATGCTAATAGGCTGAGGCTGAAAAATCTTGCTAACAAAACCAACTACCATCCCCACACACCCCCAATATATATCTCTCCAAATGGGCTGCTATTCTTAGATAGACCAAACCAGCATGTCTGTCAGGAATAGTATCCAAATCCAAACAATGTTTCTAGCATAGTATATCTTCTTTCCTTGACACTAACTCATTTTATCATTACAGCCCATTATAAAGCACAGTATGGACATTGGCTTATTCTTATTTTACAGTTAAGGAAATTAAAGTTAAGAAAATGTTTCATACCTATGAAGGTGGCAGATGAACTTGAATCTGGAATTTCTGGCTCCGTGGTCAAGGAAAACAAGTAAAGCATATCGCTTAGGGTTCTTCAGAGGAGCAGAATTAATAGACTAATACATATATTAGTAATAAATGTTATATATATATATGCATACACATATGTAAAATTATGCAAGGGGATTTATTATGTAGGTTTATGGAATCAGAGGCAGTTCCGGAAGCTGAAGAAAATGGAAGCCATAGAACAAGAGAGGTCAAGGATGCAGTCCCAGTCCAAGCTGAAGTCTGGGAAGCTCACTGCAGAGTCACTGGTACATGTCTGCATGGAAGGCTGAGGAAATGAGACCTGGAGACCAACGATGGCCTCAAAGGAGGCATCCACTTGAGAAGACTGGAGCTCTTCAAATCAGGTACACTTCCTTCTTTCACTTTTTTATTCCATCCAGGATACAAACCTATTGATTATTGCCCCCCAAAATGGGTGGGTCTTTTCCCCTCGGTTTGCTGACCAATATGTGAATCATCCATAGACACATCCAGAAATGAGGTTTACTATTCAGCTAGCTCTTCCTTAATCCATTCAGACTGACATGCCACAATTAAAAGTTACAGTAAGTAAAATCACGGGGCAAGAAAATCCAGGGCATGATGAGAGATGAATAGTAAAATGTTGCTAAATTCTAGGGTGCAATAAGATGAAATAAAGGAAAATCAGCTTAGGGTCAAATCGCTGGGGCCCCTGAATGACTTTTCCGATCCAGGCCGGTTCACCCCTCCTTAGGCAACCTGGTGGCACCCCGCTCCCAGAGGTCACCATGTTGATGCTGAACTTAGTGCAGACACCCAATTGGCATAGCACTGCGGCCCAGAACTCCTGGACTCAAGTAAGCTTCTCACCTCAGCGTCCTGAGTAGCTGGGACTACAGGCGCGCTCCACCATGCCCAGGCCCTGAATGACTTTTAATGCAATCTGAACTTCACAGAAGTAGAGGGCTAGGGGTAGACAGCAGAGTACATAAACACAAATTTTCTTTAGGGTAGATCTGGCAGTGGATGGGCTATTGGGAGGTGGCAGTAGTTGTCCAAGTTCTACCACTAAGCTCTAGAGAGGATGACAGAAAGGATCATCAACTTTTAGAGAAGCCATACTTGCTACCAGCTGTCATAGTCTGCTCCAGATAATGTATTGTATCTGGGAAGACAAATAACTACTCTCTGGAAGTCATTGCATACTTTTTTGTGTTTGTGCTATCAGGCACACTAAACTAAAACTATAAATCTTTAGTCTTTATATATATTTGAGACCAATAGCCTAGGCATATATTATCTGTACACCCTATGGTGTAAACCTATGTGTTCTACATATATGACACAGAAATGTTTAACTCATTTCCAGGACTCAAAAACATCACTGCAACACTTCTTTGCCCCTCAATTACTTAGGCCTTCATGACCTTTAACAAAAATGGCCCACCATTGTAGTTTAGCACATCAAGACTATGGAAACATAGAGAAAGGATGTGGTGGAGTTTCTGCTCAAGAATCAGAGCTTGATTTGAATTTTGAGATGAATAATATTCTAAGCTGTTAGAATTTCAGGGGGTGTATGCATGTTCTCAAAAGAATAATATACAAACACAGGCCTGAGCCTCCCACCTGTTCTACCTGAAGCAAAATGTATCTTCTGTGAATGCATTTCTTCTTAACCTCCCACAGACAAAACAGAATCCAGCGTCACCTGTGATCTATTTCTTATGTAACTCATGGTGGCAGCTTGTTTTGCATTTCTTTTTTCACCTTCTTTTCAAACATCAGACTAATCCATCATGAACAGTGAGTGCTTTCATTGTATAGGCTTTTGAATTTCAAAATGCCTAATTTGTTTATTTAAATGAAAAAGAGTTTCCAAAAGAGAGTGGGGAAGCTAAAAAGAGGTTTAGCTTCTCATTTGCAGTCAAATATTAATTTTGCTTCTAGGATCACCATTTCGAAACCTACCAAGACAGCAATATTCAGTAAAAGGCTCCTTTTAGGGGAGCTGTACTCTGAGATGCCCCACAATTACCTATAGATCACAGCCTTCGACCCTTCAGCTCTTTATCCATCTTATGTTGTAGCAGGTACAATGATTTCATGAAAAATTTTCCTTCTTATTCTCTTCATATTTGAGCAAGTGTTTACCTCACGCCTTCTTGCTCTGGGTCAGTGGTATCTAGAATAGAATTGGGAAATAATTTTCAACCAAAGAGACAATTTTTATCAAAGCGTATGTTTCTACCTTTTGAGTAACAGAAGATCTCACTCTTATCATCCTTGTCCTTTAGAATTAATCTGGAAGGGAGAAAATTCCCCTAAATTACACAAACACTTGTAGACACGACATAAGAATGCACTGCAACACTGGGCAGCAGAATTCCTATTCAGAAATGTATCTTTCTGGGAAAGCTTTCTTTCTATTTCAGTATAAAGCTTCAGAAAGTCTTCTGTCAGAGTGTGCTTGGCACACTGAAGATAATGAATTAGTCCAAATTATGTATCTGTAGATTATGAGTCAAGCAAAACAAATTTGTAGGGTTTCTATTCATATGTCATATCCCAGGATGGTTATAATTGAGAAGTGATATGTAATTATACTGCCTTGAGGAGGTTAAGATCTGTTTGAATAATAATTCTAATTTACCTAAAGAAATACCAAAGAGAGGAACAATAGTTTTTGTTCAAAGGATAGGGCTCATTTTGTATAGACCTGAAGTGTGGTCTTAGAAAGAGATACATGAAGTTTGGCATTCTTAGAGAATTCTCTCTTGAGGAGGTAACACACTGGGTTTTTAAACTTTAGATAGTACTTATAATATATCAAGGTGAAGGAGATAGAATTTCAAAGCTGGAGAACAACATTTATAAAATGTTGGCATGACCGAGTAGGAATGGAGAATGGAAAGTGGTGGTTTAGATAGGAGGTCTTTCTGACAAAAACTAGGCTTTGTATGTAAGACAGAAGGAAGTAAGTTTGCAGAAACATAATAGGAGGAGACTGAAGACCTTTGAAAACATCCCAGGGGGATTTGGACTCAATATCACATGCAACAGAGTTATTGTGGATTCTTGGAAGGGAGGCAGATGATGAATGCAGCATTGGAATGCTGAAGTGGCTGGGCAGGGCACAGGTAGAAGGTGAGTCAGAGGAACCTGGATCTACAGCCATCAGGACAGTGTTCATTTACTGCAGAGGAAGGAGGGAGGCAGGGTCAACTCTGAGTATTCTTTCAAAGGTTTGATGACAGACTGAGAGGTGGAGGAGCAGACATCACTGAAGGTGACGCCAGAGGAGCTGTGGGACTGCTATCACCAACCAAAGACGTTTTCCCTGGGTTTGGGCAGGAGCATCTGTCCCCAGAATGAGGTTCCCTGTAGGTTTTCTCCCTAAAGAGAATATGGAATGGAAAAAACAAAATCTACTTAGCATTTTCTGAAAGCTGGTGGAAGACTAAATGGTATTTCTGAGAATAAGTCCTTTCAAATATGAAAAGTTATTGATTTGATGGAGTGCTTGATTTAGTCCATTTTTTATTCTATTACAGCAATGTCAGTGTCTAATTTTTTTGAGAAATAAAATCAATAGAGAGGGAAAACACAGAGACCCTTCCTTAGTGCTTTATATTCTCATAATACAGATTTCTGTCCCTCTTGCTTGGTGTGTGCTCAGGTAGCCTTCTCCTTTCCGACGTCTTTACCCCTATCGGTCCTGACCACTGATAGGAAACCTTCTTCTGCATAGCATGTGGACAATCAAACAGATTTCCTGCTCCTTTTTAATTACCACTCTAGTAGTAAACTACTTTCCTACCAAAAACTCTTTCCCTCTAAGCTCAGCCCTGCTCGGACAACGCAGTTCACTATAAAGTAAGTTAACGCACCATCATATTGTGCTTTATCTCAAGTCTTTTTACTCCAAGCCAAGAAAGCTGAAGGAGTGAGATCAAAATGTCTGCAACTCATGCTCTTGAGGTCCCTACGGTGATGTAAAACTGGGGAACATGGCAAATAAATGCCTTAACTTACTAATTGTTAATTATTAATGTTATGCAAAATTGCATATCCATCACATTGTTCAAATAACCTTCTATAGGACCTTTTAAGGGAAATGGTGAGTTTTAATTCTTGTCTTTCAAATCAAATTAGAGACTTTTCCCAATAGAGTAAGATGAGAAGGCCTGAATGATGTAGGGAAAGATCACTGGGCTTGGTGTAGAGATCAATCCCAAGTGCAGCTGGAGTATTGGAGATAATTCGGAGTTGCCTCGATGATGCCCTTACTCACATGCCCTGCCTTAGTAATCATTTCTTTTCTGATTTGGTCAAACAGAAAACTGTCCTTCAATGAGTGGATGAAGTCCAGCCTTCAAACACTGTTTGCTTCTCGTCCGTGTGATCGTTATTATCCTTTTACTCAAATAGACCCGATCTTCAACTGCTGAATGCCAAGGTGGCAGCCACCACAGAGTTTGGAACATAATCTTTGGGACCCATTTGTAAGACCATGGAGAACTGCAATCTACCTTTTCCCCGCAACAAGCATATGACCTTAATGAAATCACTTAATATTAACTCTGAATCATGGTTTTTCTATAAAATTAGAATAAAATTACTAATTGGTTGCTGTAAGAATTAAATAAGAAACGTATTGAAAAAGCTTAGTAAGCAGCTGATAAAATATTTAGCACCCAATAAATATTTAGCACAGGATAAAATATTATTATTTGCCATTGTATCCTATGACCTCTCTATAAGCCTGAGGGACATCTTTATAATGATGAAGTGCAAATATCTGAAGTTTATTCTATATAGAAGATAACTTTTTATGTTTTCCAACAAAACCCTTCTTCTCATTGTCCTTGTCTTGTTGAATAATATCATCATCCTCCCAACAAGTCAGGCAGGGAATTATTGGACTTTTTATTGGTTTATCCAGTCCCTTAATTCCCTCACCCCCAATCCTAGCTAATCAAATCTCTATCTCTTATCACTGCCAGATTTTCCTTGAAAAAACAATGGTTTTTCAACTTTTTTGTGGTTTGTGGACATTTTTGAGAATTGTTAAACCATGCAATATTCTCCACAGAATAATAATAATGTAGTTTGGTGCTATTGGTCCTGAGACAGCTGTTTCTGGATGAGAGAACCGCTCATGTATATACTTCCTAACTCTGAGGTCAATGATGTCTTTTGGTAAGACCGACATCAGTCAGGGTGATAGTATTCACACTGCAGAATTTGGCAGATACTACAAATAAGGTGGGTTTTTTTGGTTGTTGTCCTTTTTTTCCCCAAAAAATGATTTCCTAATACTGTTAGTAACCAAAGTAACTATGAAATTCCTCTGTGCTTTCATAGAATCTAATCTAACAGGGAAAACTTATTTGACAATCTTGAGAGTCATTATTTATAAGTAAAAAGTTATACATAGCAAAGCCTGGAACTTCACTGTCCACATTGCAGGGAGGAGAATATAACAAGGCACTGAGGAAGCCATGAGACAAGAAACACATTGCTTTACTCTTGTGAACTTTAGCGTCATCACCCAAAGGGAAGAAACATGAATGCCCCTTTCCTATCTATCTCAACATTCATTGAAGAGTAAATGAGAAGTGTTATATGTGCAGAGCATTTCTAAAATTATAAACTTCCATCCAAATGTGTTCTCCTAAATCTGAGCTCTTAGATTTGGTTTGTTAAGGGACATGCTAACCTATAAGAGAGTGACAGTTATTTATTGTCACTCATCAATCTAAATCCATGAAGAGTCAGTATGTGGTTTAAATATTGACTTTCCCTTCCATTCCTTTTACCTAAGACAAACCTGCAGCATCAACAAAACGATAGAATTTAACCTTTTCTCTCAGAATTTTGCACTGAACTCCTCTTTCCTTAGAGTAGCAAATACTGGAGCAATCTGATCTTTATCACAAACTTTATTGGAATACAGACATACTATTTAACTACTCTCCCTTCTCCCTACAATATAAAAATAAATGGCATTGATTAGTGATTGACTTCAAAGTGAGTAATTGAGGTTTAATGGGTTTATAAAAGGGATTGAAATCAAGGCAATAAATTAAAGGCAAAATAAAAGAGTAAACAAGAAAGGATGTTTTACAACTTGGTTCCATTACAGTCTATGCTAACCAGATTAAAAAGCAATTGCAGCGTCAAGAAAAATTATAGTGGCCTCTGCAAAATGAAGTGGGCTCCTTTGTGTGCAGGGTGCAAAATAGAAGGAAAAGTAGAAAAGTGCGGGGCTGCAGGGAGAGGGCTGAATATTTGTTCCTCATGGCCATTCTGCTTTCAGAATCAGAGCCCTCTTCATAGAAACAGGCTTTATCGTCAACACACGGTAATGAGCACATGCTTTCAGCTGAACATTATAATATTCTCTATTATCTTTGCTATAATCGATCAGGATATATTTATGAGGGCATAGCTTATCCAATTCAAATGTCCCTAAATGAATGAGCTTGCAAAGACAGAATATTCTCAGTATTTTTTGAGGGGGTGGGGCTTTTTAAGTGGGTTATTATTTTTAAAAAATAGATCACATATGATGTGAAATAAGAAACCCTTGTGGTTGGGGAACCAAAATACACTGTAGAGTAGGGAGATAAAGTGTATAAATTCAGTGTAACCATTATCTCTAGGAGCCCTGATGATACGTCATGGGGCACTTAAGGAATTGAAAGTGGTCTCCAGGAACCACAGCTCATTATCTCTGAGAATTCATAGTAGTAAGAAACCTGAAGAGTGGGAAAGGGCAGAAGCCCAGCAATTTTTAAAACAACTATTCCTAGAATTTCAACTGCCTGAGAACCTACTCTAAAACATAAACATCAAGATTCAAGACAGTATTTGTGGATAAATCTCGATCAGCAAAGTGACAGCAACTCGAATGGTGTACAGGGATTGTGCTGGGTGCAGTGTTGATGGCAGTCAGCTGGAATAAACAAACCACTCATTCCCACAGATGGTCTGTTAATTGCAGCTTCCAAGTTCAACTGAGAGCGCTTGTGCTGTGTGCCTGGGAGAGTCAAGGAGGGTAAAGAAGGAATCTGTCACGAAATCATCAGAATGTTTTCCAGGGGTGCTGAGACCAGCCCTCCAATAGCCGCAGAAAAGATAAGGGGAACAGATTTGTTTGTACTTTCATCACATATTAGATGATGACTTACACCAGCTTTTCTTGTGCATTTACTTTAAGAATCTACAATCCTGGCTAAGTTGAGATCAAGAAAATAAACAAGAGATGTTCAGATAATTACACAGAAAGGCAAATTGATCACGCCCTTAAAGATTAGTCATTCACTTAATACTATTTACATTTAATTTCCTTTTTACAAATTCTTTTTCTAGTTGATCTGGGATGGAGATGATATATTGATTAAACATAGAAGATCAATTTTTGCTCCAAATTACATGACAGAGTTTGAATTATAAAATGTCTGCCCTTCATATCTAGTTTTCTTATTAAAAAATGCTTAAATGGGCCAGGGATTTAGCTCAGTGGTGCTGCTGCTTGCCTCATAAGCACAAGGACCTGAGTTCAATCCCCGGTATTAAAAAAAAAAATGTGTAAATGACCTGATGTGTTTTTTTCTTTTCAGGATCTAAGCCTTTTAATAAGCTATATTAAGAAAATATATATATTTAAGTTACATTAAAAATGGAAGAATTATGATTTAAAGACTTAGAATTTCTATCAAACTGAACAATTGTTTCTTTTCCTTTTCATAATATTCTTGTTTTTAGTTTGAGTTATTTTAAGCAAGTTTGCTCAGGTAAGTTAGCTGAGCCACTTACAGCTATTGCAATAAATAGGCATGTGTTACACATATATTTCTTAACTTTGTATATATTAAAAAACAAAATATTTACTAGAGAAACATCAGAGATTTAATTTAAAATGGAGCAAGACATGACTTGACAGCAAAGAATTAAAATGGTTCTTATATGTCAAGAGACACCCAAATTCACTAAAACTAAAACCAAAGTACCAAGATTTTTTTCCAGATCAAGAAACAAATGTTACTAGCAAAATTAATTTGAAAGTTGAGAGGAAACAGACACACAGAGATATTTGGCAATGTCTAGAAAATCTATAAAGTACAGATGCCTTGCCGAGTTTATACTATAGATATGTTTGTTTATGAGCAGTAGATATTTTCAAGGTAATTTATTAACTCACGGTTGTCTTAAGGCAAAAAACAGGAAACAATATTAACATCCACCAAGACAGCACTAATGAAATAAATTATTTATATATTATTTATATAAATTATTTTATATATTATATATATATGACTATTCTGTAGCTGTGGGAGAAAGGAAAAAGGCAAATGTATTTGATCTCCAAGATAGATTGGTAAGAGGACAAAATGCAAGATGCAGAAGAGTATGCAAAGTAAGATAACTTTCATGAGTAAAACTATATATTTATATTTTTTGGTATATACCAAAGTTTTTGAAAGGATACATAAGCATTAATAGCAGTAATTACCAGAATTGGCAGCAGAAACAAGGTAGGCAAGCATTCTTGACAGTTCTAAGGAAGCATATTTTAAATAACAGCCACAAATCATTTTGCTATTTTTCCTATAATAATTGGAAAACAAAAGCTCTAGGGAGTTTTGAATGAATGTTAACTTCTTAATTCTGATGCTACTGGGGTTTGAGACTTTGCTAAATTCAAATTTAGAATTTTCAATTGTTTCAAAGCATTTTTAATTAGACTCATTAATTACAGATCCTAACCTGCTCTGAAGAACTAAATTCCAGCCCTTCATTAGCCTGTCATGAAGTCAATTGTATGTTCTTTGTAGATGAACATGAAATAATCTTAGATGTGGCAAACACATGCCTTTTTTGTGAGCAGATATGGAAGAGGACATATTGGATCCCTATCTTTGCAAGTGTAGTGCCTGCATGGGACACTGTTTGGGGGATTCTCCTGAGTTACATTTCCATTAAATGTGTTTTGTACCCTCCTCATGTACTCTTACCCTACAAAGTCACCTTTTAACTTCTGCTGTATATTTATCTCTATCATGAGGATCACTTCTCCATTTAAATTCATTCCTGAAATAGAACTTCTGATAGCACCACCTACTTTTTATTTTGCTAACACTTGCACTTGAAAAGGCATTTCTGTGATGATCTCTTTAATGTTGATCCTTAGAACCCACTTGTTAAGTCTCATAAGGACAAAGAATGTGTCTATTTTGGTTCCTGCTGTGTTCTCTAGGCCCAGCACAATGTAGGTCAATCAATATGTGTTGAATTCATTAAAGACTGATCTAAATAAGACCAATTTTAATTTGAATTTCTATTATGAGTATATCTACTATTTTTATTCTTAGTACACAATGTAGAAAAGAGAGTCAAATACAGTAGAGCTTTTTGTTTCAGGCAGACTTTGGTCTCATTAGCATGGATACTATTTCTAGGGATGAGCCTAGAAAATATCTCAGTTTGTCCAGGCTGCTATAACAAAATATCATAGACTGGAGCCCACTGCAGACAGGCAGGTCTGTTCACGCCCTGCCAAGGTCCCAAGTAGCCCAGAAGATGCCAGATCAGCCCGCTGCAGACAGGCAAGTCTGTGCACACCCTACCGAGGTCCTGAGTCACATGGAAGATGCCGAATCAGCCCACGCCCCAGCAACAATCCACTGGACCCCTCACCCCCTGCTCCCCCATACAGCTACCTGGTTCCACACTATAAAGATGCAGAGGACATCAGACCACCAGACCAAGGTACTGAGTCCTGCTGCTCCTGGCCCAGAGGTAGGGACTTCTGAGTTGCTGTCCCACTGCTCCTGGCCCAGAGGAAGGGGCTTCCAGACCACCAACCCTCCCACCGCTCCCGGCCCAGAGGTAGGGGCTTCTGAGCCACCATCCCACTGCTCCTGCACCAGAGGAAGG